>SAXG01000004.1:1200000-1669326 GCA_012932865.1 Amylostereum areolatum
AACATATTTAACAGCAGTATCCCCCTGCTCCCCTCACATTCCCCTCCTTCGCATTCCTCTGCTCACAGGCGGCTGAGAAAAACGACAACAATGTATTAGATCTCGCATTGCATATGTAGACCAATAACAGGCATGAGCGGAGTCTATCAAGTACTGTAGTAGATGTAAAGTGCGTGTGCCACGATGGAGGGTTACCCATTCATGACCCTCACGCATACATCCAGCCCCACTTCCCCCGCGCAAACATCTATCCCAGCGCCATTGGAGGTAAACATGTCTATGATAACTGAGAAAGTCATCAGTCAACACTGCATTACGCGAACCTCGAAGGAAGCGCACCGTCGTTTACGAGTGGGGTCCCAGCTGAAGCTCCATCTCCCAGTGCGGAGCAGAGTGTAGGGACTCGGAGGGGATTTTGTGGGTCTAGCAGTGCAAACAGATTAGTAAGATTGAGAAGACGGGCTTAAACAAAGTGTTGCCCACCTCGGAGAAGGGCTGTCTGTATATGTAGTGCTGTACTGCCTATGGTATAATCAATGAGGGAAAGGTGGAGTGATCGACTTAAGAGAATAAATGCGCACCTTATTGAGCCAATAAACAACCGTCTGGAGGGATTTGATATCAGGGCTGATGCTATCAGAAACTATCAGGAAGGCGGGGAAGGGGATGGACTCCGAGGGAAGGGTGTGAAGCAACGTACGCTGCATCTTGTCTTCGCTGCCGCTTCAAATTTTCTGCTGGCGTAATCAATCGCACTTAGATAAACAGAATGGTTCGACGCACCACACGACTCGACACAGATGCCCGAAACACGATACCCTTTGTAGCCTTCTCGGCTCTCTTTGCAGTCCGGTGTGCAGCAACAGTCAGTACTAGTGTAAACGAGTTTTTGAAGACTTACCATGGGTGTAGCGCTCGACCAGGACGATAATCGGCCTCGTATAGTGGTGCGATAATAAATCGGGTGGAGGATGAAGGAGAACGAGATGGATGTGGGGAGGTAGAGAATCGCGTCGATTGAAGTCGCAACGACGCGACTTTTCTCACGGAAATAATAAGAGGGCTTACACGGGAATAAGTGCTCCAGCTGTGAAATTGGGCGGAAACTCGGGATAATCTAGAGGGAACATTCTGAGAGAATCCGTGTTCTCTCTGCAAATTCTCCCTGGTAGAGAATCTATCCAGGATATGGTGAGAATCAGGAGGGAATCTGTTCATTCTACGTAGATTCTCCCCGGGAGTAATCTCGCCGTTCGCCGCAGTGTCACAACCATTGCATCTATTAGACGCTCTCGCTTACCATATCCAGCGCACAGTCCTTGTTGTTTGTGCCAGTGACACCCATTTCCCAGGAAACGCGATGGCGACAATCTCCGCCCAGCTTCGCAACTTCAAGGAACCAGACAAGGACGAGCAGACGCTTCTCTTTTTCTCCATTCCACTACACGACGATGGCACTATCTACGCGGGGGAGAAGATCGCACTGGAAGGCGCAGAGAAGATGGAGATTAGTGCGGTACTGAGCTTGGGTGCTCAAAGCGAGGAGGATGCATACGTTCGTGAGCTTCCTTTCTGCCCTCCGCTCAGGTTTGACTCATCTGGCACTTAAGGCTGGCAAACTTCACCTACTCCCGCCGTACCTTGCCTTCGCTAGCCTCGATAGGAAGTCCGTGAAATTCACCATCCCGCTTTGTACCATTCGCCGCGTTGAACGGCTCAATGCCCGCGCAGGCGTCTACGCTCTCAGCCTGTCGCTATGGCACGGGATGAAGATCGTACGAACATCTTCCAGCTCTATTACGATGCATCCTGACTTGGGAGATTGCGCGCAGGTAGTTCAGCTTACATCCCTTCGCCCAAGCGCCGACCTTTTCTGCTCCCTGCTTCGCGACGCTCTGAAGATAGAACTGCAAGCGGGACGTATGAAATCCGTCAAGATATTCTCCAAGACGTGTTATTCTGAAAACCTAGTTCTGGGGTCATCGCCTGTGGCGGATAATGAGCGAGAAGACGGCAGTCTGATTGACGGCGGTGAGAAGGGCGGAGAGGGCGAGAAGATGATGCTTCACGGGGGGCTAGGGTTGAAATTTAAGTTTCCAGGAGACCCCAAAAAGTGCGTACCCATATACTCCTGATCGCCTTCACACACTCACACACTTTCTGGAAGATTGCGTGAAGCATCCAAGACCAAGCTGTGGACAACATATCTCAAAGGCAAGGCTCGCTCTTTACGCTTGCATCGCGACTAACCCGTCTCCAGTGCATGGCCGACATCTCACCCTCCTTCGCTACCCCCAATGTACCAGACTCGTACAAGTTGGCCTACCAAATCGACTACGAGGGGAAATGTGGGAAACGCTCTCCGGCTCCATCTTCCTTCGGTTTCGCAATCCGGGAATGTACCAGAAACTCCTCGCAGACAATACAGGACGCGTGAACACCAGTACTGAGGAAATCGAGAAGGATCTGCATCGTAGTCTTCCGGAGTATGCAGCATACCAATCGGAGGATGGAATCGGGGCTTTACGAAGGGTACTACAAGCGTTCTCGTTCAAAAATCCTGAGACTGGTTACTGCCAAGTACGTCGCGTCCATATCTCTGCATCCGTATCATTGACCCAGGTCGTTCTTAGGCGATGAACATCCTCGCTGCTGCTATTCTCATGTATGTCTCTTTTGCAGCTTCCCCTTTGACGGATTCTAATGCCCATCCAGCTACATGTCGGAAGAACAGGCCTTTTGGCTACTGGAGCTTATCTGCGACCGACTTCTCCCTGGTTACTACAGGCATGTTCTTATGTACACGAGCTTGTCGCCATTCTCATTCAACTTTCAGCACTTCGATGCACGGCACCCTCCTCGACCAGCGCGTGTTCGAATCATTGGTGACTCGATGTCTTCCCATGATTCACGAGCACTTTCAACAGGTGGACGTTCAACTTTCGGTTGCATCATTACCTTGGTTTCTTAGCCTGTAAGCAGCTCTACGAACTCATGTATCTGATTCTCATACTTGGTCCCAGGTTCATCAACAGCATGCCCATGGTCTTTGCGTTCCGGATCGTTGACTGTTTCTTCTGCATGGGCCCGAAAGTGCTATTCCAAGTCGGGTGAGCCATCTACTCCACCTCCTCGCTAACATCAACGATCGTTTACGTTTGTTCAGCCTAGGTATGCCTGCCCAACGGTTTATTCGGGCACCCGGTTAACTTCGCTGCAGCTATCCTAAAGATCAACGGTGAGAAGCTGCTTCAAATCCAGGACGATGGTGGTTTCATCCAGTTGAGTCCTACTGTCATGTATTTTCTCGCACTCCTCGCTAATTCATGTTACATTGGGCAGTCTCATGAGGGAATACTTCAGCTCCCTCGGAGAATCAGCCCATCCCAACTCCCCTGACCCCCGTGCGCGGGCGATCACTCGCTTCCAAGAACTCCTCCTGGTCTCATTCAGGGAGTTCGCCATCATCAATGACGAAACCATTCATGCTGAGCGACGAAGATTCCGCCACGAAATTGTCACCAGTATCGAGTCATTCTCTAAGCGATCTGCTATTCGCAACCTCAAGACTCTCGAGCGGTTCAGTAAGGACCAGGTCGGCCTTATTTACGATGCATTATTCAAGGCGATCTGCTTGGAGCCTCCACCTGCGCCCGTTGCACCACCTCCAATACTCCTTACTACGAAGGACACACCAGAAGAGAGGCCTGAGACGAGGATCGAGTTGCGGACGTTCAGAGTGTTCTTGAGCGAAATCGCGACATGGGCCCGGGACGAGAAGATCGTTACGAATGGCTTCCAGGTACGCCTTAAGCAGTCTTGAGACACAGCACAGACATTGACATCATTATCCCAGCAACGCGTAGATCGGGACGTCGCAGAGCACGAGCTCATCGATCGACTATTTTTCTTCTGGGACAGATCTTACAGAGGCTCGTTATCATTCCAGGTTTATCTTGTTTCATTCTTCAGCTGAGGTGATATCTTACGGTATTCCTAGGACTTGGTCTCTGGTCTCGATGGTGTAATGTTCAACGACCTCATGGAGAACATCGAGTGGTTCTTTAACCTGCACGACAAGAACAAGGATGGATTCCTAACCAAGGACGAGGTCCTGACATTGTCAGAGTCGCTCCTGGTGCGCCTGTATATCTACCCCGTCTTCGTGCAACCCCCTGAACCTTTTCAAGTTTATTTTCAGGTTCGAAATTGGTGACGCTTACCTTGGCGCCATTAGCCGGTTCATGTCGAACGCTTTCGAATACGGCGATGCTCTCCTTCCCCCCTCGGAAGGTGAAGAAGGCGGTGAACCAGGCTCTCCTCGGATCGAATCGAATCAACCTTACCTCAACCTTGCGACCTTCCGCATGGTCGTCCTGGCCGAAGAAGTACTCGAAGCTTTCTTCGAAACTGACCTCTCAGCATCTTTCCGCCTCGAGCCCGTGCCGCTGATGGAACTTCCCCCTGCACCGAGCAGTCTGTTGGGTGGTCTCTGGTCCAGTATCGCATCGGACGATAACAAGAAATTGTTCAACAAGTTCAGCGACGAAGTGGGAAAAACGATCGGAAAGCACCAGGTCATCCACCGTCCTTCTATCGGCCGGTTCACGAAGATCGAAGAACCCAGAGCAAGAGAATCACTGCTCACGCCCGCCATGCGTCGTTCGGCGAGCAAGTCCAGCCTTTCGGCCGCAGAGGCGCTGGCAATTGTCACATCGCCGTCGTCACCTTCGCATCCTTCCGCCAACTCGTCGACACATCTGGAGCCTCAGCCGCCGACACCGATAGAGAAGAGTCCGACGGGCACGCATATGGAATTTGGCGCGTTGACGATGGTACAAGCTGCGAATGCAGCATTGATGGAACGTACGCCGTTCGCGATTGACGATGCAAAAGATGAGGATGAAGATAGCGATGTGGACAGCGAGGTGGCGGAGGATGATGGCGTGTTGGATGAGGTACGTCTGCTCTGCGTTTGGGAGTAGTTGGATGGAATGTGATGCTTTCCGTCGTGCAGGTTGACGCGTTCCTGGAGGCTCACGACTCCGGCTTGTCGGATGCGGACAAGGCGCTGGCGAAAGGTGCATTCTTTCTTTTTCTTTATTCCCCGTCGAGCCCATATGTTCTTGACAACACGAATTCCTGAACAACGTCACGCACAGATTAGTATGGTGAAAGAACGGATCGACCTGGTACTTGCCAAAAACCATGTGGGCACAATCAACCTCACCAGCCATACGACCCAGGAGTTGCTGCCCGCCCAGACCCTCGCCTTCATGCGAGTTCGGAGCACTTCGGTTACAACAGTTTCGGCAAATGCTTCTGTGGACATGCGCCCCTCTTCTGCTGTAGTTTGCGATGTCAGCAGGACACATAGGACAGTACATGTGAGAAGCACCTCTCGCGATGATAAACGCAAATCTGTTTTTAGCGGGTACATACAGTGACCCTGGGGGTACGTTCACCGAGACGCGGGAGGGATCCCTGGAGTTTTTCACCGTTCCGGCCATGACCTGAGAAAATGAACACGGTTGTCACTGAGGCAAGCGCAAGGCTATTTACTGTCATGACTTGGATCCTAGAAAACAGATTCACAATCAATACACACCGATATAAAAAAGGTCTCGACCTTACCCGAACGGTGCCAGTTCTACGCGTAGTGTATCTCCCAGCAACGCCAAAGCCGCCTTCGAACATCCGTACATTGACATCGTCGGTAAGGGTACTTCGCTCGCGACGCTGCCTACGTTGATAACGCGAGCATCGCCCGAACGCCTTAGGAGCGGCGTGAAAGATTGGGTGACGCGAATCACAGAGAAGAAATTCGTTTCAAAGACAGTTTTGGCGTCGTCGATGGAGGCGTCCAGGATAGTGGTGACATAGTCTTCAGTTGATGCCCGTTAGCATGGCACGGCTTACTACAGGGCGAGAACACGTACCGTTACCACCGCTGAATTGCAAAGGAGCATGAGAGTCCGATCCATATTCGTGCAGACGAACGACTTACGCGCTGTTGAAGAGGATGTCAAGCCTCCGATCCGTCATTTCTGCGAGGTTGTCACGTGCACGTATAATGCTCGTTTGGTCGCACACGTCCATCTGCAGCGTCTCGATGAGAGGATGGTCGACCAAGTCGCGCATCGTGCGCAAATCGCGGGTGGTCGCGAAAACTTTGCATCCTTAAAAGAGTGTCCTTGTCAGAGATTGACGAATATGCTGGGTCGGGGGACTATAAGTGACCGCGTCTGAAGAATTCAAGTGCGAGCGCATGCCCGATACCACCGGTAGTACACCTTGAAAATAGACCATCTCAGCCTTGACCGGACTGACATTGAGAATGAGGATTAGAGCTTACCCGGTTATGAGCACAGTTTTTCTGGAGCCAGACATCTTGGTTGCAGTTTCCGTGTTTCGCATACGACGGGTGACAAGTTGTGAGAAGATGAGCCTGTGCGATGTCAACTCCTTTATATAAGTATCCGAAGGGCGACCCCGTGCGACGAGTTCGTTGACTGTTCGAATCGAATCGCCCCGCAAAGGAGATGCGATACAATTCTGAATGGTTCAGCTCTGTGCGGACCGTCGCGTCGTTGGATCGTAGAATGCCGGCGGAGAGAAGGAAAGTGGCCACGGATGTACCAGGCACGTATTTGCGCACCATAATTTGCGGCGTAACTTGATCGTTGAGCGTCGGAAGTTGATCTAGTCGGCGATATGCGCATCCCTTTCGAAGGAATAGGCAGCCCGATTGAAAGGTCAGGAGCGTTAGGTACCAGATCGAATGTGAGGCATTTGTCCATATAGTATTCAGCGCCCTTATACATGGGGACCAAGATGATAGCAGGAGCAGGCCGGTCACCAAGCCTTCCCGAGCAACTCTATACAGTTTTCCGGGACCCACGTACTCCGGCTAACTTGTGGAGCCCGTAAATTCTTGCACACATCAGATCCTGCTCGAGAAGTATAAGTACAAAATAGATGACCTCTGTTTCGGACCCACCAATAACCATGTCGGCACGAAAAGTCCCAGAAGCCACACGAGCAATGAGCAACTTCCCGCCCATACCTTCGCTGCGGGGCGCTTCCTAAGGACTTGACTGACGACTATTTGCGCGAATGCCTGTCCTGGCATGCGACCATCCGCGGCTTTTATGAATGATCACCGGTCAATAGCATTATACCACAAGTTATAGCCGAACAAACCTTTCGAGACGACCCCAACGAAGGCATCCTTGACGGGAAGATACGGCGAGTCCGGAGCCATGATTACGGACACATCCGAGTGATCGCGAGAGTTCTGGACGGTGCCGGCCAAGATCTGTGTAACTTCCATCTGAAACGGTCCTCGAAGCACGTACAAGGGATACATACCGTAGTGACTTGAATCCTGTCCACAAAGGTATCGCGTGAGCCAGCACCACTGTAAGAAGGAATTGTTGGGCCCACCCCAGCGGCGCGAGCTCTACACGAAGAGTATCCCCGAAAATGTTGAGCGCCGCCTTAGCGGAGGCGTACATTGACATGGTGGGAATGGGCACGAGACTTGACAGACTACTCATGTTGACGATGCGTGCGTCAGCAGACCGCATGAGGAGTGGCGTGAAGGCTTGTACCACGCGCACGACGGAGAAAAAGTTCGTGTCGAACATAGACTGCGCATCTTTCACGGGAGTGTCAATAATTGTGGCGATATATCCTGCGTAGCGGCGTCTCAGTGGGTAATTTCGGAACGGGCAATGTATGACGTATACGTACTGCCGCCACCTCTATATGTGGAAGGAGAGAATTAGGTATCCCTGGGGTAAGGATGCGGGGTAATGCTCACGCATTGTTGAAGAGAACGTCCAGCTTTCCACAGGTCATCTCCGTAACCTCATCGCGTGCAGCGGCAATGCTGGTCTGATCGCAGACGTCCATTCGTAGGGTTTCGATGGTTGGATGATTGACCAGGTCCAGCATCGTATTTGGGTCCCGGGTAGTTGCGATTACTTTACAACCTGTTGCGGGAGTGGTCCATGGGAATGTCAGTGGGAAGACATATACCGGTGAGCTGAAAGAGTACGTACACCGTTTGTCAAATTCGAGGGCGAGCGAGTGCCCTATGCTACCCGTTGTACAACTGGGAATAGACTCAGTTGACCTCGATCATGGGGACGTATGGGACACGCACCCTGTGATGAGTACGATCTTATCTTGCGACATGGGAAAAGGAGGTTCTGGGAGGTTTAGGGCTTGCGAAAGACGTTGTATATATGCGCTCCCGGGCCTTGCAACTCGCGACCAGCGTGTGAAGAAGGAGACGCATCAGAATCGCGATAGGTGTGGGAACTATTTGTGGAAATCCCGCTGAACACAAACCTCTGGACCAGGGGCATGGATCATTGGATGTGTGATAACCAGCATTACCAGTAGTAGATGGACAGAACAAGAAGGAGCGAGGGGGAGCGAAAGCTAGATTGATTACATTCGTTACTTGACCTCATCAACGTCGTCATGTTCAGCGACTGGTCTCCGACAGCTTGTGTGCTTTATGTGTACTGTCCCCATCATCCGCAGTTTTCAATCGGCATAGCAGGGATACCTTCCAGTATGCTCGTCATACAAACTTCTTCGGCTCAGGATGCTGGACGGCAAGCTTGTCGAAACCATACGTCTTCGATAGCACGAACGCCTACAACCGCACATAAGTCAATCGACGGTCCTCGGAGGTAATAGAGCCTCGCTCACGAGAAGACGCTTCGGGATAAAGGTGTGTAAGATCCAACCAATCGTAGTCTTGCTCCCAGACCAGAACCACCAGCTTGGGTTTGATTTGAGCACCTCATCGACAACATTTTTGGCATAAACACTCGTCTCGGTTGGGCTTGTGTTTGCTATGCAATGATGAGGGATGGGAAAAGGACAACAATCAAACAACATACTCTGCTTGCTCGCTTTCTTCCAAATTTCTGCCACCGGGCGGTACAGAGACTGTGGGGTGAGATTGAGTGTAAAGTCGTCGTCTAAATCCCTGGAGTTTTTGATGCCGCCTGTAATGACCTGCGCGTTGAAGTCAGCACTCAGACCTTCCGCTGTGACCTGTCAAAGCGATGGCTACTCACCGTTGTGACTTGTACGCTAGAAGGTTGAAATGAAAGCACACAGGCAGTCAGAAGACACTTTTGGTACAAACACGTTAACGGCTACTCGCCCGAAAGGAGCTATCTCCAATCGCAGTGTGTCGCTGTAAGCCGCCAACGCGGCCTTCGCAGCACTGTACATGGACAAGTATGGCACTGGAATGAGGCCGGCAACGCTTCCGATGTTAACAATATGGGCATTTTCCGACTTGAAGAGTAGTGGGGAAAACTCCTGGACCATACGCGGGACAGAGAAGAAGTTAAGATCGAAGGTGGCCCGGGCCAAGTCCGTGTCGATTTCGAGGGCAGGTTGAGCATTGACTTTTTCAAGAATATTAGAGTCAACTATAAAGACATTGGAAGTGGTCACATACCGCCGCCGCCGCTGTAGCATTGTAAAACCCACGTCAGTAAGAAGAATCGCCGAAGACAGCCCGAATAAACTCACGCATTGTTGACGAGATAGTCGAGCTTCCCATCCCGTCAGTTCCGCGACCTTCTCCCGCGTCGCGCGTATACTGTCGGGGCTGCACACGTCCAATTGAAGGGTCTCAATGCCCTCGTGGTCGACAAGATCCTGCATGGTACTAGGGTTCCGGGTCGTCGCAAATACTCGGCAGCCTAGGGACCAAGTCCAACCGCGTCAGGAGCGCTTCCGGCCAAACGATCCAATGTCACACACCTCTTCTAAAGAACTCTGCTGCAAGACCATGGCCAATGCTTCCGGTGGTACAGCTATGGGTTCAGAACCGAAGTTCAACCAACCTATGGAAGGGGGTATGAGGTAGTCGACGCACCCAGTGATGAGAACGGTCTTCCTGGTATCGGTCATGGTGTCAAGTGGGTGGGACGAGCAACGTGGCAAAAGAGAAAAGAGGAGTGGGCCATCGTTTGAGTTTTAGCCTCGTGCAAACAGTGGGAATGGAAAGACGTCTTCGGCCAAAGCTCTCGAGCGCGGGCGCAACGATCTACGCCGAGATGGCCGAGGGCTTTCTCAAGCTCGATCACGAGAATTAACAGATACTTATATCGATATATCGAGGGCAGATACAAGATACAAGTAGAGGGGATACAGAGGTCATAGCGACGTAAGGTGACGTTGTGGGATGTGGGTTTACATGAGTACAGTAGAGTACAGTAAGTACATAGCAGATCTCTTTCAAATATAGGAGACGACCGTCGTGGGCGCTTGTCGGACCCCAGGTGGCGATAGACGCTCGTCTTCACACTGCCAGACCTCCATCGATCATCCTTTCAGACGTCTACAACGCGCTTTGTGGCCCCCTTCCTTCCAGTCCCTTCAGTTCCATAATCTGGTCAGCGGCGTCCAGGGAAATGGGAGGATACGCACTTCATCTGGCAAGCACGGTCGCAATACCTCGCCTCCTGGCACCCAACGCACGCTCTCATAGGTTTGCCTGACTTCTCGGTATGAAACTGACACTCCCTCCAGGAACAGAACTTTCCGGGATCCTTCTCTTTGCGCTCGTACCTCTCACGTTCGACTTCCTCGTCCATGCCGACCTCGACGCCAAATTCGGTCCAGCATGTGGTGAGCTTATTGAGCGGGCCGTTGGGCTGGGGCGAAGGCGTACGAGATTGCATTTCGTGTAGGGTTTTCAACGCCGGGTACCATTCCCGCCTCGTCGCGCTCTTGTAGACCTGGAAGAGTGAGTTCCTCCCGCCGCGGTTCTTTAGCTTAGATGCAATCTGGCGATAGATTCCGGCAATGCTGTAGAAGTATTCTGGAAAACCACTCGTCAACGACTGTCTTTGATCACGCAGAAGACGAACTTACCCCACTCCTGGCAAGCTCTTGCGGGCACAGAAGACGACGGAACGAGCTATGAAGCCAATCATATCGTGCTCCCTTAGCAAAGGTTCCGCGCCAATTTCCAACGGTGTACTCTGGGTTATCCCCCTGTGTGTCGCAAAACGACCATCGTGATGTCAGGTTCCAAAGCAGATGGTGACGATACCGCGGACGTACGCGAGCAGTCGTATTGCGCTTATGGTAATGGGAAACCGGAAGGACTGTAGGCCTCTCTTTTCCTGCCGTGCCACCGCATTCATCAGGGCCTTGTGGGTTCCGCTGGTTCCGAGGAGACTTCGAACATCCGGATGGTGAAGATACTCGGCCATCGCACCCACGATGGACTGGAGGTCCTTGTCTATCTTAGACTCGAGCTCCAAGGCGCGGTGAAGCCGGCGCAAGAATCGCACTGGGCCGACAGTGTTGATCGCGGCTTCTTTTACGAACGCAAGGACCTCCGGGATGGATCGTGTATGGCGAGTGAAGACCATAACTGTACGGAGGAAGAGCTCGGACCGTGGATTGTCGGGTTCCATGTGTATCCAGACGAGCATTCCAACGTGCGCCACTCGCGAATCCGCCAACATGGGGAACGCATTTCTCCAGACAAGAGTGGACACAGACAGTCAGATGTTTGACGCCGAAAAAATCCGTGGATTGACTGACTTCTCGTAGTACAGTATTTGATACTGCAATGACAGATCAGCTAGGCCCTCCCTGACTTTCGCATCGAATATCTCCAGTTGGTCGCTCCGTACAAGGAGATCTTTGCTATTCCATATGTGGTTCCATAACGCTGGACCTTTGTCGATGAATATCTTGGCAATGCGCTCCTCTTTGACGGTATGGGACCATTGTATGATCTGGAATATGCCTGAAAAGACGTTGTTTATCCATATCTGCGCGTCCGTGTGAGGCATCGGCACATCGCGCCATCAAGAGACATATACACGATCGTGCGATGCTCACCGAGAATTCCTGGAAGAAGTCGTCTTCGAGGATCATGTCGAAGTAGAGCTCTGTGAGGCCAGCCGAAACCAATGTCTTCATCGTGAGATTAGCTGCCACAGAGGGCATCCGGGCACCGTTCTCCAGCTCCTCGGCGAAAAACCAAGCACATATTATTGAGCCTTATGTCAAGACGGCACCGGTCCCGCAATTCATACAGCGTGCGGAGATGCTTGAGCGCCTCCAGGGGCTCTTTGCGAAAGAGAGCCTCATATTCTTGAGTGATCGCCAATGACTCGGGATCGTGAGGGTCGGAGGCGTTGATATCTGCGGCCCATTGCGGAGTCAAGCGGTTCCGTGAGCCCATAGAGACAAAAGATGAAGCCTTGGAGACGACCCCGCACAATCGAGGACGGTGTAAGTGAGACAAAGGACGGTGGCGGTGACGCCATGTCTCACTCTGTCGAGAAACACGTGCATATCGACATGTGACCGCGTTGCGCTCTCCCGGAGTCCTCCTCTGAGTCTGAGTCCTCAACTTCAAGCTCTTCTCCTCTAACCATGGCACTCGATTCCACCTTTGTCCCCCGAATTCATGCCCCCAACGCCACGGTGCATGTGTAAGCAGCTAAGTCGCCGCTCAACGGGATTGAAATCGCCTCGTACTGGTGCAGAAGTAAATCAGTGAAAAGGGAACCGGGTCTTGTGAGTCATGAGTCATTGTTCTACTTCTGGGGGAGCCTTCTAGTTCGTCGACGTGCCCCACGATTTTTATCGTACTGCTCCGCTGGCCTGGGCCGAGATACCGTTCTTACTCTCATTTCACTTTTGTCTAGCGGGCACGGAAAATTCGACTGAATCCTGTTGGCGGGCCATGCGAACATATCAGAGCACATATACACCAGGAACCTACACTGGAATCAAATGATGAGATCACCCTTCAGCATGCGGAAGGAGGTCCGTCACGGTGTCTAGCAATCAATCTTCGAAGTTCACGCGCATCGTTCTGCGACAACTACTCCCACACACTCAGTCTCTTTCCCTCACGCCCACCATGTCCTGAATCCACTGGTACCATCGACTTCGTTTTCGAAGGCGAGACCTTCAAAACGTGGTACAAACTCGTCGGAGATCTCAAATCGGGAGCTACACCCCTCGTGCTCCTCCACTGGTGGTCCCGGCGTCACCCACAAGTACTTGATCAGCCACGCAAAGCTCACCGCATCTCGCGGCATTCCAGTCATATTCTACGACCAGATCGGGTGTGGCCAGTCCACCCACTTGAAGGACAGGCCGAAGGAGTTCTGGTCCATCCCCCTTTTCATCGCCGAGCTCGACAACCTCCTCGCCCACTTCCAAATCGCCGATAACTTCAACCTCCTGGGTCACTCTTGGGGAGGTGTGCTCGCATCCGAGTACGCCGCCACCCGTCAACCCAAGGGTCTCCGCCGCCTCGTACTCGCCAATTCCCTCGCGTCGATGCCGCTCTGGGAGATATCCGTCTCCAAGCTGCTCAAGAGGATGCCGCAGGAGATTCAGGACACGCTGAAGAAGCACGAGGAGGACGGTACGATGGAGAGCAAGGAGTTCCAGGATGCGATGAACATCTTCTACCAAAAGCACATGTGCAAAGTCAATCCATGGCCGCAGGAGCTCATCGACTCGTTCGATGCGATGGGGCAGGATCCGACGGTCTACGTCACCATGTGTGTCCTTGACTTCGATGGCATGTTGTCGCCTGTATGCTGATGTGCTTTTTTCAGGCAAGGACCGTCCGAGTTCACGATCACGGGCACACTCAAGACCTGGACCATCGAAGATCGTTTACATACCATCACGCAGCCTACCCTCGTCCTGAATTCGATCGATGACGAGGCGCAAGATGAATGCGTTGGTCCGCTCTTCCAGAAGATTCCGCGTTCGAAATGGGTGCAGTTTGCGAAGAGCAGCCACATGCCATTCCTGGAGGAGGAGGAACGATATCTTCAGGTCGTTGGAGATTATCTCACGCAGGCTTAGCAGCAATTTGAAGGAAGTTGCAGTATACGGTGTACGATCAGTTACGACTCGGAGGTCAGCTTATATTCCTCTGTGAATGTCAGTACTACTAGCGGCGAATTGCGTTCATCGCGTCTACAAACACCTGGGAGGGTATGTACGGGGTTATTCTCTTGAGCCCTTGGTTTTATTACGCTAGCTTTCGTGGGCAGTCTCGCAGAACCTGCGCGTTGACGTTGCGGCCTTGGACCAATTACATGGACACGTGATATAGATTGTAATTCCAAACGCGCCGCCTTTTCTTTTTCGTCCGTCCTCCAACATCCCATAACTTCCAATCGGCCGCTTGCTAGCTCTGCTTATCCGACGACCGCACCCCTATTGAAAGCCCTTCACTGTCAAAATATTGTTTAACCCATGGACCTCCTCAGAGCATTTAGTAATGCCTTTGCTACCCCGCCTTTCGACTTGCCGATTCCAGGACCAGATACTGGTCAATCCCGGAAACCTGAATCGGATTCCCTCCAGAGAGGACGCAACAAGCGGATTCGGACACAGAATCGAGTGGCGATGAGATGCCCCCATTGATACCCAAGCCCCGCCCCGATCCTATCCTACCGGGTTCTCGGGTGCCAGAGAGCTCTATGGAACCACATCGAAGACTACGTGCACTTTGGGAAGCGCATCAACCCAAAGCCCATCATCCAGAGCTATATGCCCTTACAGCGGAGCTCGGCCCACTTCCGTTGGCCGGGCGCACCGTTCGTGTTCCTGTTATCAACAACTGGGAAGTTTACGCCTATCTTGCCGATCTTTACGCAGACATGATCACATCTCCTCATTTTTTCCAAGAGTATCCAGTCAGTCATATCTATGTCGGACTCTCACGCGTAATGCAAGGCTGACTTGTCTGCTAGGAATGGGTCGAACATGTTCTCGTGGCTCGGGCAGAAATCACCAGGCTCTGTCAGATATCGGGTGCTGGAGCCGTGACGACTGGCAAAACCCTCGACAATATGCCTGGAGTCATCAAAGCACTGTGGCTGAACAGGAAAAAGCTCATGCGTATTGACGCAGACTGGATGATAGGAACGGAAGCAAACATCATGCAGTTCACATCGGCGTCCAAAACTCTGTGAGTCGCTGCATTGTTCCCGGTGCATGAAATAGACTCATTGTAATACGGTCTGTTCAGAAAACGCATACCAGCCTGGAAATCTACCTTTGCTGCTCACCTCGCGATGTTCTGTTGGTTCTACAAGCCGCCGATGGCGAACGCCAGCCATCTCTATTCAACGCTCTTCCTCCTCGCCGAAACGATAAAGTCGGCCTCGGATATCGGCTCTTTTGGAAAAGCGATGGTAGACGAGTTCGGCGCAGAGGCATACATCCGACGCTTTGCACGCGACCTCGAGGATCCGAACATCGTCGACGAACCGCTGGCGGTTTGCGTTCAAGTCATGGCGGCATACATCCACCCACCTAGTCTGGTGGACCTGCGGCCCTTAATGTCAAAATCTCTCATGGCGGCGATGAAGAAACAGGCGGAAAAGGGGTCCAATGACGGACACGAATGGCGCATCTGGCACCATGCTGCCACCATTCTTCAGTACGTGTCAGGTTCCTCGAATACCACCTTTGATTAAATAACACGGGTTTCAGGTGGTGCGCCAGCGAAGGCCCTGCGTCAATGTCGACAGGGCCTATGATACGCGAAAACATCGTTAGCGTCTTAGCTCGTGGCGTTACCCTATGTGCCTCGACTCCTCGGAGCGAAATCCGTAAGCGCTTCCACCACGTTCATTGTGATTCTGTCCTTACGAATTGTATAGAGATGTGCATTGGGCTCCTGCAAATATTTGTTACGGCAGCAGTGACATGCAAACGCTTTCGCCGCGCCGATATGAAGGAATTACACCACACAATGCACCGCGACGCACGCAAGGATTGGTACCCCGCACTCCAGGCGCTGCGCGATATGCCACCCGTGTCCGTTTTCCAGCGAGGTCGCTACACGGAGCTCCTTGAGGCATGGACGAAATTCGGGATCGAACTGCGTTTGGATGAGAATGAATCCAGGGAGCGGTACGAGAAGGCAGGCGGGGGCACGCAAAAGGCCGATAGCTCAGTCTGTTCGTGGAAACAGTGTGTGTACCACATAGAGAAGCCTTCGCACCCGTTACGCACTTGCGTAGGGTGCAGGGAAACATTCTACTGTAACAAAGAATGCCAATCACGGTGCGAGTTTCCCGTTACAGCTCATTCCTGCGCGCCGCTGACTTACATGCCTATCCGTGTGTAGGGATTGGAAGGAAGGAGGGCACAAGAAGAAATGCCGCCGCTTGAAGATGGGTTGAGCACCACACATGCCAGACCATCTAGAAACCCCTAATTTATCATATATGTCCACTGAAACTAGCCCATTGTATCTGTATAATGCACACAGATGTGTACGATTAGTGTACCATTCACACTACGCTGTCTTTTTAGATTTCCGATAATGTACAGCCAACTTGTCGAGGCCAAATATTCGTGTCACGATCAAGTTCTAAACAAGTCATCCACCAGTCCCGATGACGGATACGAAAATCTCACAGACTCACCACAAGCATTCTTGGAATGAAGGTGGCCATAAACCAGACGAATGTCGCCGTCTTGCTTGCCCAAAGCCACACCGTCGGATGCGATCCAAAGGCGTCCTGCACCACGACCTTGGCAAAATCCTCTAAAGATGTGCGCGCACGTCGACCTGAAAGGTCCATCAGTCGGCGCTTGGATGGCCAAACACTAAGACACACCATTTCCGGTGTGTGTTGTAGCGACGCTACTGTACAGAGAATTGGAGATAAGCTGGAGCGGCGTCAATGTCCAAATCACCGTCCACGAACCGTCGTAACGCCCACCTACAAATCCATGCTAAGAAGAGAACATGGTGAGGCGAAAGGAAAAGCTCACCCGAACGGTGCCAGCTCGAGGCGCAAGGTGTCACCATAAATCTTCAATGCTGCTTTAGCTGCGCCATACATCGATGGATATGGTAAGGGAAGTTCTCCTACGATACTTCAATATTGACGATACGACCACGCGTGGATTGAGTGGTAGAGGATACTCATGATAGACCTTCTTTGATTGCACGACGAGGTTACTTATGACGACACGGACAAAGGACTTGAAGCGAGTGGTGATAATGCCGTACTTTCACATTTATATTGCTGTAGGCAGTAAGCTCAAGCACTAAATTACATCTGAGAAATACAAACATCTCCCGTACAAAGTGGTGATCACGAGCTTGTCGTGTCGTGTCGCCCGACAACGTCAAGGCTCAACCAGACTCGGGGCCCTTAAGGCGACGGCATCGTGCTTTATGACCACCTTCCTTCCAGTCACTATAGTTTTGATAATAGCCATGAGATATTGTCTGCATGATACCTTGAAGATCCACATACCTTTTTTGGCATGTACGTCCACAGTACCGAGCCTCGCATCCCCGGCAGACCTGCAGAGCCGTGGCGCTACGATGGATATAATACGTGCACTCCTTCCACGAGCAGTAGTGGGCAGCGTGCCTTTGGAACCTTGCCTTCTCCCTATCCTCGTCCAATCCCGCCGCACTACCGAGGTCCTTCCACGCCGCTATGAGGGTTTTGTATGCAGCTTGACCTCCAACGCTATAACCAGCGTCGCGAGCCTGCTTCATGGTGAGATACCAATTTTCGCCCAGAGCGGCCTTGAGCTCGTCAAGAAATCGATCTCTCCGTCCGTCGTCATGAAGAAGTCGACCCACCAGGCCCGCAGAGACCGCTGCCACGACAGATGACGCTATCGGGAACAGTTGAGATATATGGTCACTGTAACATATCAGGATGACGCACCTTCGTGTACGTATTTATATTGCAAATGTTCTTGAAAGCCTTCGAGACATGCGAGCATTGTCCCTGTGAGCATCGAAAGAACGTCTTCTCCATCACATAGCGATACGTTCCCAGCTCCTAGTAGCCTATAATCAAGCTTCACGGCCAGCGTCCTAAATACAAAAGTCATGATCAGACTTGACGGAACAATGGCAGAAAATCACAGAAAAAGGCTGACCGTAATACCTCGAGAGCAGTGAGCCACATCATGCCGTGTCGGCTTGGCTCCGTCCTGGCGGCGCGTTGCTGGCAGGCAATCAGTATCGCATGGAATATTTTTTTGAACGACATGTAGACGTCCATGTCATGTATCATCAATCCGAGCGTGTTGATAGAGCTCATGAGCTGTACGGTGGGTATATCGGCATTGGTAATGTCGTCCCCGAACCGCCGAAGCAGTGCTTCGGTGCCGAAAGTGGATTCTACTTCCTGGACAAAGGATCGATAGTGAAACCAGACGACATCTCCGGGGATGCAATCAACAAGAACGCCGGAGGCGCATATGCAGCATGAGGCTAATTCGGAAACGGGAAGTTGGAGCCGACACATAACCGAGAGGTGCATGAAGTTCGACATTGTGGTCTCCTTGACTCGATCCCTGTACGATAAATGTTATGAGTGAGAATGCAATGTATACGGATCGACGCACCTCCAATTATAGAGATCGTAATATTTTTGCAGTACCTCCGCGATGCCACTCATCAGGTCGTATGACCGTATCGCCTTGCCACAATCCTTCCACAGTGCAGCCCACATCGAGGAGGCTCCATCGAGGAGCCGATCAACAAAATCTATGGAAGATGGATCGTTGTGGCTCAAGCGTGCAGTGAGTAGGATTATCATGAGGATGCATGCATTCAGCGACTAGTCGTCAAGTGAGCAAAGCTGTCAAATTGGAGGGACGCGCGAGAAGTATGTACCTTCGATTCGTCGAAGAAACGTGCGTCCAGGATCATTTCGCGACAGAGGTCCGCCAGCCCACCTGGGTGTATGATAGACATCCATATGTTGTCTTTGACCTCATTCCTATGAGATAATGGAAGCAGATAGTCGCCAAACGTCTTCATGTGGAGTATAATGTCAATTTCTGGACCACCGTTCGCCCTTGCATGGTACAGACTGCGAAGGTTCTCCACAACTTCCGATGGGTTGTTGTGTAGGCCGACGTTGAGCTCCGAAAGGGCCTCTTCATTGGGGCGTTCTGCAGTAGCGAAGTCCATATTCGACATATGTTGACCAGCACTGGAAGGCATGAACGGATCTCAGGTCATGTACGCTGGAATGGTCAGAGAAAAGCGACACACCTGAGTCGTTTTGTACTAAATCACACCGCAGAGAGGCAGGCCTCTACACTGAAAAGAGCCTTGTGTAGGTTTCGTACCGCGAAGTAGACCTTGGAAGTCTCCTGGGGACAGACAAACTGAACCAAGGCTGTTCCTGGCGCGCACACACTTGCGGTTAATTAAGCAATGCCGTCGTCGTAAAGCTTTCGTTTGAAAAGAAGGCAGCGTACCTTCGGATAATATTGAGATATGATTTGGGTCTTGGGCAGCGAACGAAATGAAAGTATGAGGACTGTATATGGGAGGACAGATGAAGAGAAGAGAACAAACGCCTTCTGAGGATGCCCCTTAGGTAACGGACATCACCGCGCCACCCCACGCCACCACGCTGTTGACTGATTGACCACCGGACGATACTCTACCTATTACTGAGACGACTTGCAAAGGTTCTCGAGCACATAGGCAAGGACGAAAGGAAGATAATGCAACGATGTATTTCTTCCCCAATGTACCGATTGACTTTTCCTCCATGCTCGCTATCCCGCAGGAAGGATAAGACCGTACGACGACTACAAAACAAACAGGAAGAGGTTTCAGCGGAAATTGGCATGCACGAGGACGCTGGATTCGATACGCACTTCTCTCATAACCGCAAGCTTCAGCTCCTGTGAGATCAAACGAGATTGAGGGTAGGACCTCCATCTACGACAAAAACGGCACCAGCATATATGTCGCCGTAGCCTGTCGAGCAACTCTCGACGACGCCAATGGTGATAATGCGCTGTGAAGCCCTTGGTACTTACTTGGTCATACTTACTACAGTATGCCACCGGGAGCCGACCGTCATTGGGGTCGAATCGACGGTGATTGGCCTGACGCAGATCGCATCCACGCGACCGGAAAGCACAGGTCCACAAATCCTGCTATCGGTTTGGGACACGCTTAGGCCTTAGTAGGCGCTGTCTTCTCGCCAGTCGCCAGTCGCGACTCGTGCTCCACGATGTTGCACCCTCGTACATTGAGTCGCTACGGCTGATCGACTGTTCTTTGTGTTCTTCCAGGACGTGAGGATGAGAGCAAAGCAGGAGATATAGGGGAACGATGATGATCAAGACTGAAGTACTGAAGGCCGGAGGGCGAGATGGAGATGGTGAGCCCCAAGTGAGCCTGCGAACCCAGGGTCCGGGACGGGTTGGCGGTGGGCCGGTGGCACGTGAGCAAACTAAAATTGAACTCCCAAGAGGGTTTCCGAGAAATTGGCGCGTTTCCTTTAGGGATAAGTATCGTCTCCAGGAAGGCATAAAGGTTTTTAGCTACTTATACTCTCTAATCGAAGATCTATTCTTCCCGGGGCACTTGAGTAGAAAGCCAGCCTTAACTCGTCGGCCGTTCTTGCCGGATATGCCTTGAACCTGCGGTTGAAACTGTCCTGATTGGGAGGGGGACCCGTCGATGGAAGTTTACGAAGCGCTGCTTCTAATGGGCTGAGTGAGGGCATCTCTTGGAAGCTTGTCGCTGTGTGGAAGTAGATAGATGGTGGTTGAACGTTGAAGGTGGTGAAAAGCCTGACAAACAAAGGAAGCCTCGTACAATTGTATATTTAATCACACTTCCTTTTATCACAACTCGTGGACTTCGTACTTATGCATATCGAGGGCCAAGATGATTCACGCAGATGTCAAAAGACATTGTTGCGAAAAGAAGGGGACAAATACTCCTAGCAACAGTATTGGAGCATTCAGGCCGACGGAGGGGGCCCGGAGGCGGTCTCGCAGAAAGCGACGCGTAAGTTGACCTAGAGATTGTATGAGCACGCTAGGTGTTTAACGTTCAGGAAGCGACGAAGGAACTCTTACATCGTCAGCGAAGCACGACAGTTTCTGCGCCTGATCGGTCTCGTTGTGGACGGCGCCAACACAGTCCGCCGCAGCACCTAATGAAGCTCGTGAGCTAGATCAAGGCCACGACTGGTGGAAAGGCTCACAGAGGCTACCGAAACCGTCGCAGCCGTTGGTATACCTATGAGTAAACCGCTGTGAGCAAACGAGAACTGACAGTGGAACAGTGAACGCACATAAACCTGGTCGCCACTGAAAAAGCAAACCTGTAAAATCGTCAGTCAGTGAGTATTTGATGACGACGGATGATTAGATGAAATCTTACGGAGGAATCAACGACAAATCGGTAGTGGACTGCCCAGTCTGGAGAGCCGTTTCAACGCCGAGACAGCCTTCGCCGTTGACACCGCAAGAACCTGACCATATGTCGTCAGCAGCGCGACCCTCCCTTGTAAGCGATGGCGTACCAGTCTGCAAAAAGCTATAAACATGGGCACGATGAGCTGGTCGTCCATGGTACAAGGGGGTGAACGTACACGACAGCACCGGATATGGGTCCGTCACTGGTGAACGACAATTCACCGTTGGCGAGAACATTGGCCCCGTTGATGATCAGTTGGGGCTATAAAACTGGCTCGTTCTGCGCTACGCCAACCAGTCTGCATTCACGCTTACCGTCCCTTCTCCACAGCTAAAAAAAATTCAGATGAAGCAAAGACTGCAAGTCACTGTGGCACTGACCTGTTCTCGAACGAGATGGTATGCGTCTCTGCATTGGCGCCAGTGAGGCCAAGAGCCAAGACGGAGAAGACGGCAAGAAGACGCGAAGAGAACATGGCGACGATAATGGAGGGTTAAGAGAAAAGTCTGAGCTCGTCGATGAGTAGGAAGAGTGAAATTAGCCAGCCTTTATACCTTTCCCGCGGGCACCATGGCCACCTAGTGACTTTTTTACAGGTCAACGTCCGGATGACGGTGAACAAAGGCCGACAAAAAACCCAACACAAATCTCGCTACATCCCCGGAGCACAAAAGAGGATATTTCGGGCGCTCTGGAGTAACATGAAGCCCAACCACCTGCCTTCTCCATGCCCCAGGATACAGGCTCAGGCTTTGAACGTGGGTGGATTCACAGTCCGGCTAGATCGACCCGAGGAAAGAACATCTACACCCAAAGTTAGGCTGTCGACAGATGGGAACAGTGTACAACGCGCCATACCTATTCTATGCTGACCTTCCCTTCTTTCTAAAGGGGGCCATAAGGCGGATACGATACAACCTTACCCTTCGCATGGCGTCTGGGAAGACTAAAGCGCACCGCGGTGGCCTTAGTCCTTTCGAATATTGCCGCGGAGCGAGTGAGTAAAATATAGGGATCCAGAGGGTTGTGAAGAACTACGAATATATATTCTTGATTACAACTTCGTTGAACCTATGGTGCGCTGAGAAAAGGATACGATGATGCTACAACATGGATGAGAGGACGGGAAAGAGGAACGTGAGGCGATATGATACAAGGTGAGTACAAGCGCCGGGGTCACGAAGTTGATGGGCCGCCGCGGTCCACCCATATTCGGATGGACAGGTCAGGATCGATAGAGCCCGACGCAATCATGTTTTGTTGTGGATGTGTCTGGTCAAAGAATCGAACTTGAATACTTGGTCTAGAAGAGCGCTGGGGAACACGTACAGCAACAGCTACCACCACACCTACAGACCATTCGCACAGAGTCAGAATAAAGACAACATCGTATGTGGAGGTAACGAACCAGAATGAGCATCCAGGACTTGCACAACCTCACGGACTTGCAAGTCCCAGATGTAAACCTTGTTATCTTCACTGCCGGACACAATCCATTTTCCGCCTGTAACGCTGAAGCATGCTCCGATGCAAAATCGGGTATTTTCGTGTCCAGTGTATGTCTTGAGACAGCGGGATGTGTGGTAGTCCCATAATCGAATTGCGCTATCATGTGCAGTGCTGAGGATGTACTTCGAGTTGGGGGAGAATTGGACGTTTTGGCTTGAAGAATGTTAGCCAAGGCGAATGAGCATGGGGGCAAAAGTTGACTCACCAGACTGCGTTATGACCCTCCGCAAGGGTTTTCAGACAAGATCCATTGGATGTGTTCCATATTCGACTGTCCATGGTTCAAGAAGACGGTGGCGGAGGAGGACTAAGAACCCACATGAGACCGTCAAGCGAACACGATACGATGAGGGAGCCGTCACGGTTGAAATGAACGGCAGTAACATAGTCGATGTGGGCGTTGATAGTTTTTATACATTTTCCTAGAAAAAGTTAGAGGGGTGTGCTGGATCAGGGTTACATAAAGAATGCGCACCCTTCGCTGCATTCCATATCCTCATGTCTCCTTCACACCCTCCCGAGACCAGTTGCGTTCCTTGGCTGTTGTAGTTCACGCAAAAGACTTCAGAGGAGTGCCCCTTAAGAGTCTTCGTGGTTATCCCCTGGTGAAACTGTTAGCAGGCCGAACCAGACCAAGAGTACAAAGCGTACGTACAGAATCGACGTCCCATATACGAATGGTGGTATCGTCCGATGCTGACGCTAAGTATACGCTATCTGGAGACCAAGACACGTCGGATTGACCTTTGGTATGGCCATTTAGGTTCCGGATGAGTTCTCCCGTGAACGGTGACCAGATTTTCACAGTATTGTCCGCGGCTGGGTGAAGCCATCAGTCAGTCAGTCAGACAAGACAACAACAGGGATGTACACACCACAGGATGCAAGGAGGGTTCCATCGGGGCTGAACTTGACCGCGGAGATGGACTTTGTGTGGCCGCGCATGGTGTGCTTTAGTTCATAATGAGGGCGGTTGCGTGCGGTTTGGGCGGAAGGTGGAGGCGGCGGGAGCGGCGCAGATACGGGTGCCGCCGCAGGAGGTTGTTCTGGAATTTGAGGGTCGTCTTCCGTTGTCTGGGAGGCATTATCGTCGTCGGTTGAGGAGTCTTCATGTGGGTCCATCGTGCGGGACGTCGTGGACGACAATGAAGAGCGTGGGAAAGTCCGCGTCGCGCCTTCCCTCAGCACTTGTTCTCGACCATGTCCATTGACCACGACCACGGCACACACTTCCTGTCATCGTAGCTCGCAACTTGGACACGATGTCATGTTAAATCTAACACATCGACACTGTCTAGGACTTCGCCGTGCCATCAGAGCTTATACCTCAGCAGCGACCACCCCGACCGACCCTGTCTTTGTTCATGCACGATCTGCAGAATTCTTGGCTGGGGCGGCAGCCATATCATCCATCCCGAAGCTCCATGGTCTTCCAGAGGTACCTCCGGGCCAGACTTCATGTTTATTATTCTCACAACATCCTTTAGGTCATCGTCACAGGTGGACCGCGTTCTGCAACTATGTCATATTGGTTGTCCTAACATTTCCTATCAGGACGTGCAAACTCCGGGAAATCCACCCTCCTGAATGCAGTTGTAGGGAGAAGGGACTTGATGTTGTCGAGCAAACAGCCTGTACGTCCTAGACTCTTTCTCGTCAGGTCTTCACCGACACCTTGACGCAGGGTCGTACAAAAACTTTGAACTTCTTCCGTGTCGGCCATGAGCCGGGTAAACTCATTGTTGTAGATGCGCCAGGGTACGGTGCTCGTGGAAGGCCCGAGTGGGGCGACCTCTTTGATCACTACCTGAAGACGCGTTCCGAGTTTGTTACCTCTCTCCCGTGTATCCTCGCTTCCTGAGCCTGATGCTTGATCCTCCCAGACTCCGTCGTGTTTACATCCTGTTCAACGCAAAACACGGGCTTAACAAGTCCGACAGGCAAATGCTTCAAGAACTGGATGCTCAATGTCAGTCGGGAATCTCAACGTGGACGCTCCAAGCCGTCATCACCAAGGCGGATTCTTTGAATGCGAAGGAGATGCCTTCAAGGCTGGCAGAACTCCATAAGAACATATTTGAAGTGGCACCGACGTGCTTACCGCCTCTCGTCACGGCCGCATTGAAGCATCCAAGATCAGGCATTGAGGGGCTGAGGAGGTCAATTTCCGAAGCATGCGACTTGTTGGCCAGACGATGAACTACTAATGTATCCCGCCCCACGTGTCATCTTTATTGGGAACATCCTTCCTCATACCAATCATACACCTTGCATTTGGCTGTCTACGCGATCGTCTTCCGACATTTTTCATCGTGTCCACCCGAACGCCAATCCCTTGAAATCTGATCAGCTTTGCCGTCGTGTCGCCAGTAAACATATGAACTCACCTCCTTCGACAAAGTACGTCACAATATCGTTTTGTTTTACACCCCGGACACACTACTTCTCTTATGTCAGTGTGTGTCTTCGTATGCCATTTGCACTCCTTCCACGCGCAGCGTTTCTGAAGGTCTGGGAAGCATCGATCTTTCTCCTCCTCCTCGTCCAGCCCAAACGCCGCGCCGAATGCTCTCCATTCCTCGACTAACATCTCGAATTCAGGCGCAAGGGCTGCACGACCGCCGAGCTTCTTGTCATTGAGCTGCTCAAGGGTGGGATACCATTCTTGGCGCACGGCCTTGCGTTGATTGATCAACACAAGGTTCTTGGTCCGTTGTACGGCGGCAGCACGGTAGAGGGAGAGTGAGTTCGTGAAGAGTTCTACGCAATATATATATCTTGTCAAGACTAGATATAACGATAGATCGAGAGACAACACGCACCATGATATTTACAATTGTTCTCGACGCACAAGACTAATGCTCGTGCTAGGATCCAAACGACCACACTTTCCTCCTCGGTGTACAGATCGGTCGATACGACCTCTCCAAAGCTCGTTTTTGTATACCTGTAAAGAGTCACTGTGAGCCATTTTACAGGGGATCCATCTTGATACTTACTGGAGCAGAGATATGCCTGCAAAGAAAATACTCGAGGTATACTGTAGAGATCCAAAGGTGTCCTGTCGAAGGAGGGCATCGTGAAGGCACTTTACAGCCTTCTTCGAGATGGAAGACGGCGACCCTTTACAGGAATCCGAGGATGAAGATAGATAATCCAAGAGAAAAGACCCAAGGTCGCGAAGCATCACCTGAAGTGGTCCATCCAACATATGGTGGCTCTGCAGCGCCACCAATATTCGAGCTGCAACGCTCCCATCGTAAAAACGATGAATTGTTGCACTAGATTCATACACATCGAATGCGCCTACAGTCATGATTCCATCAAAGGGCCTTTTGGCTAGCTGGATGTAAGTTGCAGCGTATGTTAAAAATGTCTTAACTTGTGGATGGGTTTCAGGAGTAGCGTGCCAGCATAACAGAGCCACGAAGGGAATGTTTGTCTGTGAGACCATGGGTTGTCGGGCACTGAGATCGCCTTTAATGAGCTTTAACATCCATCAGTGAACCGAGAACTTACCTTTGCGCGAACAACGGAAAGAATTTTTTGAGAAGGTCAACGACCGAGCCCCTAAGACGTTCTCCACAACCAGGTAAACAATGTTCCTCCATGCCTCGGCCGAGCAGCAAACCACTAAGTCTTTCTCCATCTAGCAGACGTCCGTGGTCTTTGACCAGTACCTCAAAAAACCCGCGTGCATACCAGAGTAAGGCATTGGTGTCAGAGTACACGTCTATGCCCCGGAAGTCCAATCGTTGGTTATTCGAGGGCGCAAAAGCACCAACTATGCCGGAAAATCCCACGAGGACGACATCTATCCAGTCCTTCGAGCACGCTTGAGCAAAGTGGGGTGAGACGCTGAACTTGATGACATACCGGAAATTCTTGCATGAAATCGTGTGCAAACATCATCGTCCGGTATACAAGAACCAAGTTTGACATCAGTAATGTGGCCCATAGGTCCAACGTGATAGATCTCCCATCGTACTCATCCACAGAGTCAGGCGCGCGGCTAAACAACTCAGCTACGGCAGAACAGAGCGCGAAGAGCTCTGGGTCGATGCGCTGCCGCTTATGTCTCTGGTAAGACATTCTCAGCTGCCCAACGGCGTCCTCTGGAGAGTACCTTAGGGTCCTCTTGAATCTCTCAAGTTTATCGGTGTCGTAGGACCTTATGTCGATATTTGCGCGGAGATCTTCGTACCAGGAAGGGAGTGATGGGGACGTAGGCAAGCCGCGGTGAAGAAATCTGTCGGGCATTTCTGGGATGGCAACTTGGGGGTCAGGAAATGTATTAAATATGGATGATCTCACTGTAGCACCCACCCGAATATACAGGGCAGGACCGGGATATTTAGGATGCAGGCAACCTGAGTAGTACCTCCGAGCGACGCGTACTACAAGCAGGTTCAGCGCTAGTAAGCACAACGGCGCGCAAAGGGTGAGGGTGAAGGACAAGAAGCACCGAATGTGCCGGTACCGATATATAAAGCAGCAACAAAGCGCCAGGGGATTAGATGAGGCTGTGAACATCCGATATAAATCGCACAGCCTCGCAAACCGAACCGATACAAGACTGACCCGGTCAAGTTCCGAGAAGTGATGTACATACAAAGTTACCTGTCGAACAATGCCGAAGTCCGAGTCGATGTTCTTACGCAACAACAGCGCCAGTCAATGAACCACAAAGGACACTGTGCGCTTCTTTCCAGGCAACCGAGTCTGTATTCGTCCCTGTTCTTGCGCCTTCAGCTTAGGACATTTGTCCTTGTGTCCGCCAGAATGCCAATCCCTAGAAACAGGTTTAGCATTGTGTTAAGTTATCACCTTCGCTATGAACCGGGAGGCGCTCACCTTCTACAGAGCAAATCGCAATATCGCCTTTCCTTACACTCCGGACACAGCGTTTCTCTCGTATCTGTGTGTGTCTTCGCATGCCATTGGCACTCCTTCCACGCGCACCGCTTCTCCAAATCGGGAAAGCACCGGTCTTGTTCTTTATCCTCGTCCAGTCCGAATGCCTCCCCGAACGCCCTCCACTCCTCGACAAGGGTCTCGAATTCGGGAGGAAGGGCGAGTCCCTTACGTTTCTTGTCGTGGAGGATCTTAAGCGTAGGATACCACTCTTTCTGTACGGCCTTGCGTTGGTTTATGAATACGAGGTTCTTCGTTCGCTGCACGGCAGCGGCGCGATAAATGGACAGCAGATCCGTGAAAAGCTCTATGTCCGATGCATGAGCAGCGAGAGTAGTTCACCAGTGCTGGAAATGATAACGCACCGTGGCGTTCGCAGTTGTTCTCGACACATATAACTAAGGCATGCGCCAGGATCCACGCGATCACGCCTTCTTCCTCCGTGAACGTTGACAGTGAAGTGGAACGGGGTTCAGCAAAAGCAGATTTTGTAGAGCTAAAGGAGATGTTGGTCAGATCCTGCCAGGTTTACGACGGATGGGAAAAGACGTCATACCGGAGCAAAACGAGTACACTAGAAAATATGCTCCAATGATGTTCTGTATCTCCGTGGGCCAGTTGTCGCACAAGAGCGTCATATATATGGCACACCATCTCGATAGAGTCGGAGGAAGGCCAGTGACCATATGTCGGTTGTGAAAGCCGGTCTACGAGGAAAGAACCCAGGTCACGAAGCGCAACGTCGCGGGGCCAGCCCACTGCTTGTGGGTTCTTTACGACCGCCATGATTCGGGGTACCATGAAACCGAGGGGTGAACGCGGTTCACGTCCTTGAGTAACAAGGGTTGAGACTCCTGCCAACCTAACATACGCTGAGACGTATTTGAGGGCTTTTCCAGCGAGAGGGTGATTCTCATCTGTAGCGCCCCAGCATAGAAGGGCTGTCATCGGAGCCCTAGTTTCCGGGTTCCGTGGGCTGGCGGGGGTTACTTATGAGTACCGCCACGCAGTCGGCAGAAGACCTACCTGCCTTTGATCAAATAAAGGAAAGCAGTGTTCTAGAAAGGTCAAGGCCGTGGCTCTGATCCCCTCTCCACATCCAGGAAGATATTTCTCGGGTGTGCCTTTGCTGGCAAGTAAGTTGCTCCGAGTGTAGTAACCTTTATGACCTTTGAGGAGAGTTGTGCATAAGAATTGAGCAACCTCGAGTAAGCTGTGGATCATATCAGATGTGCCTACACCACGTTGTTCGAGGCGGACTATATGATCTGGGGAGAAGGCGTGGGCGATGGCTCACAGACCAGCAGTGACCTCGTCGATCCATCTGTAATCCACGTACAGGAAACTCCAGTAGCAGATTGTCGAATGAGATCATCTCTTTGTATACACCCAGTAAATCCTGCTTCAGGAGCTTCGCCCAGACGTCCACCGTGTCCAAAGCAGCGTCATATTCGTCGATCGCCTCGGGGTCGCCATGGAAGAGGTATTTTATGGTAGAGCATAATGCAAATAGTTCTAGATTGATACCTTCCTTCTTGCGACCGCGATATGACGCAGTGAGTCTGTCGATGACGTCCCTCGCGGAAAGCCTCAGCTCCATGTTGAATTGTTCGATTTTTTCGACGTGATACAGGCGAACATCAATCATCTCGGTGCGCAAATCTTCCGACCATGGTGGTTCAGGATCTTCATGTTGCCAAACTTCAACATTCATGCTCGCTGGTGCACTACCTGTAACTACCCGTTAGGTTACTTATTCACACTCGAGTTCAGAACTTGAATCAACTCCTGTAAACACGTACATACCTAACACGGATGGGATTTTATTTACGCCTAGTCCAGCTTGTCAAAATTTGACCCTGAATAAGGACCCAATTCTACGTTGTGATACGACAGCGTTGCAATGAGTAGCGGCGGAAAAGAGGTGCTGTCGCCTCTCGAGGCCGGGACAGACCAGTGGCGCAGTGGCTGACATAAAAATCTCTTCTAAATAAGGAAATATATACCAGATTTGGAATGAGCAGCATTCCGCCCGCATTTTTCGCGGAGTTGTACGCTCATGGCTACTCTTCTCCCACCTCCCAAAAGACAAAAGGTTTACCACGGCATTCCAGAACCAGAACCAGAGTCTCCAAAAGAATCTCCTCAGATCGTCGTTCAGTTTGTATCCGAAGAAGATGGCACCTCACTCGCCCCTGCCGTCAGCCTGCCGGCAAACGTTTCCAGGGAAGATCTTCAAGTACTTGTGAACAAGCTTACGGCCACAGTGCGTAGCTTTCGCCTCGTACTTTTCTACCAAACGACCAATGCTTTCTCGTAGGAGGATCCCGTCCCGTTTCAGTTTCATATCGCTCTGCCTGGCAGCGAGACAAAACCTGGGGACGCGACCCGGGTCGTAATATCCAAATCTATTGAGGTTGATGTTCTTGCGCATCCATCGCAAGCCTTTTCCTCCGAAGACATATTCGTTGTTCATTGTGCGCCCCAATCTGTGTTTCGTGTTCGTCCCGCGACACGGTGCTCGTCCACACTTTCTGGTAAATCTTCTCATTCCCTGTTTCCATGGAGCTGACCGTCTTCAGGCCATGCATCTCCAATCCTTTGTGCTTCATTTTCTCCCACTGGAAATCTTCTTGCCACCGGCTCTGGTGACACCAACGCACGATTGTGGGACCTCAATACGGAAACGCCTTCCCATACTCTGTCAGGACATAAGGGATGGGTGTTGTGCGTTGAGTGGGAAGCAATGGAGAGGAAATTGGCCACAGGGGGGCATGATGGCCACGTATGTCGTTTCACTTTACCTCACGTCTATACCTAACGTGACGTAGGTTCGAGTATGGGATCCGAAGACTGGCAAACCTATAGGCGACGCACTCAAGGGACATACGAAATGGATCACGTCGCTTACCTGGGAGCCAATCCATTTGTGCGTCAAGCGCTAGGTCTGTTCTCGCGTGCAGAATCTTACGATACTTGGACAGAAATGCGTCCTCTCCTCGTCTGGCGTCCTCATCGAAAGATGGTACCGTTCGCGTATGGTCATTGTCTACCCGAAGAGTTGACTATACTCTGGGAGGGCACACTGCCAGCGTGAACGTCGTGCGTTGGGGTGGCGGCGGACTGCACGGCAAAGGGGTCCTCTACACAGCGTCTTCGGACCGTACCGTTCGCGTCTGGGACTCAAATGGGGTGTGTATAGCCCGCGTTAAAATCACTCCCCCATTTTGATCCTTCCTTTAGGGTCGACTTCTGCACACACTCAAGGATCACGCCCACTGGGTCACGACGCTTGCCCTCAACACGGATTTCGTTCTCCGTACTGGACCCTTTGACCACACTGGCAAGCGTGCGTCTACAGAGGAGGAAGGTATGGCGTTCTATCATCATGTTCAAACGTCCGTACTCAGGCTTCCATCCAGCACAAGCCGCCGCGCTTACTCGTTATAATGACCTAGTCTCAAACACACCGGAGCTTCTCATATCGGGATCGGATGATCACACCCTCTTTTTGTGGTCTCTTTTCCCTTCGCGTACAGGCGGTACGGTGTCATCGGACGAAGCAGCGGCAAACGGTGGCAAGCTCAAACCTCTCGCCCGGCTGACGGGTCACCAACGACAAGTCTCTCACGTCGCTTTCAGTCCTGATGGCCGGTGGGCTGCCAGCGCTGCCTTCGACAACAGCGTGCGGGTTTGGGAAGGCCGCACGGGTAAATTTGTCGCCACCCTACGCGGACATATTGGTGCGGTGTATCGTCTGACTTGGTCGGCGGACTCGCGGCTCCTTGTGAGCGCAAGCAAAGATACGACTCTTAAGGTGCTATCTGAATTTCTTGTGGACACATTTATCAGGCGCTGACGGCCTGACAGATCTGGGACCTCAAGACGTATAAAATAAAGACCGACCTTCCAGGCCACACGGACGAAGTGTATTGCGTTGATTTTGTGGCGGATAAAATTGTGAGCGGAGGACGGGACAAAACGGTGAAAATGTATGTGAACGCTACCCTGTGTGATCTCGGTGTCTTGACTGACAACCTTGGGCAGATGGAAGAATTAGCTGTTACGTTCACTAAACCTGCGTAGCACCACACAAAAGTATCATAACCATTGACGTTTAATGACATTCCTGCGTCTGCATTCCGCATTATTCGGTCAATGGAGCTGGGAAGATGCAATGCTCTCCACCTGACAGCCTCCAATTTGCGATCTTGCTACAGGTGCCTCTGGGGCGCTTTCGCATCAACGACGTGCAGCAAGAATGCAATATTGCGCGGGTTCGAGTCGCCGAAGTGAGAGTCCGGGCTTTCGGTGTTATCGATTGAGTGGTAAGAAGTCCTTCTTCTCCGTCGCCACAAAATGTCGACCCATACTTTGCTGGTCTAATCTATCAGAGTATATGTATCAAGGTTTCAAACGCCCGTTTTTGCTTGTGGGTGGCCTCGACTGTCGCCGGCTTGAAATTACCAACCGGTCCAGCATTGAATGACTCAGGCTATCCAGTCTGCCCGCCCATTCTATACGTCAAGACGTGAGAGTATAATGTGCGATGTCGTTCTAAAGCTCAAGGCACCAACGGGCGGGTACGTACTCCCTACGCCCACATCGCCGGCGCATCACCTCTCACATCCTCATCTTTTGTACCCAGGACTCTTTTGTACTTCCGAGGCAATCGAATGTCCCGCTCTCAAATATATACCCTAACTCAAGCTCGTCGAGCGACGGTTTAATGCAGGGCAGCATCAAAGTCGTCAGCTTGTGATGATACGCGGGCGACGGGGAGTCACACCCTGGTGAGGGCTGTGTCTGGACATTTAAAATATCCCGTGAAGAGTCGTCTTTGATGTACCAGGTTGATCGCCACACGCATCGGGTTTTGTGGTACTAAGAGCGCTCTCGCCTGGCTCCGGCTCGTCGGTTTCACCTCCCCAACGGAAGTTACTCGTCCACGTATAGCCCATTCTTACTATCCGTACTGACGGAACGTTATTTTGGTATTGTTCCAACATATGGACCACCCAACCTGTCAGGACCTGGGTCACCCTACGGGCGACATCGTACGTGCCGTAGCGCGCCTCGGTTTTGGAAGGTATAAAGGTCAGTACTAATCGTCGTTCATACTCATCGACCCATCGACTCACGACTTCGTCTACATAGCCTTGCACCATGTACTCTTCTCGATTCTTGACTACCTTCGCCGCTTTCGCTGTTATGCTCGCCAGTGTCAAGGCAGAGACGCACACAGTCACCTTCAACAACAGGTAGGAGCGTGTCGACTTTTGCTGCGACTAAAAAGGCTGACGATCATGTAGGTGTGGTTATGGTACTGTAGGTTTTCTCTTCGAAACCTTCCTTAGCCGACGGAAATGAATCGTGTCATGTTGTTTCAGCCCACGCTCAAGGCCAATGGTCAAACTTTGTCCACAGGTGGCCCTTACACGAAAAACGGACCTCTTGTCGCTGCTATCGCGTACGTTGACTCGTTCTGTATGGTATCGAGGACCTGTTGCTAACGCTTGGATCTAGTTATCTCCAGACCGGTGAGCGTGCTTTTGGCCAGTCCCTCTGTGTCGTGACACCCTTGCTATGACTAGGTGGATGCGGCGATAATGGAGAGAACTGTCTCATTGTGGAAACCACGCTCCAGAACCCTACCACTCCTGGGAGCGGATCCAGCACGGACTTGTCCTTGATTCCTCCGTGAGTGGCGCTTTCCCTTCCGGGAATACGGTATGTGCTAACCAGGATCTTTTGTCAATTTAGCCACGCGTTCCAAGTCACCAGTGGGTTTGGGTGCGCCACACTTCTCATATTCTCACCAACCGTACTAAACGGATGTACATTCCAGCTATTACAACGGCTGCGATGGTGCCGGCGCAGACTGTAAGTCGTCTGGTGGACTATACTATCTTCGTAGTGGTCTTGGTACTCACGAGACGGCGTAGGCACGGGTCCAAACTGTCCTACGGCCTTCATAACCTCTACAGACACTCATGTCCAAGTAGCCTGCCAGACTGACAATGTGCGTATGGCCATAGCCTGCCGCGTATAGATGCTTGCTTACAAGGTGGCCCTCTAGGTAAACCTTGTTATTACTTTCTGCGATTGAAGACGGCGAAACTTTATGCTTCAGGCCTCAGGCCTCAGGGGCTGAGAAGGGGTTGCGGTTGGTTCTTTTGCATGTAGGACTGCTAATGACCGTCAATAGACACGTGGGAATTTGATTTACGAGGCTGTTTTTCAGCTCAGGTGGTTCGAGAACTAAGAGATGCAGTTTGACAAGCCGTCGATATCAGACATGTTCTAGGTCTAGGAGCAAGTCCCTTATCAATAACCAGCCGATCGCTTCGTATTACTGACTGCTAGATTGTAGCGTTTCCTGAATCTCTCGCCATCTGGATGAGTAGTGGGTGGTTGAACACTGCAATCGACCCTCACTGTCTCACGACGGTGCTATCGCGGGTAGCTTGGAGACGACCTGTCCCTTGAAGCTTTGGTCGTCACTCCTTAACATGCATCATCATCGTAAGGGCCGTAAAATTGGCTCGTGCGCAGGAATGGGTATAAGAGTATCCTTGTTGACGATCTCTGCTGCCACTCGCAGTTTACTGCTTGCCTGTGCGCATCATACACCGGGGCTATTCTTCTGGCGCTTGTAAACGACGGCACACCGTAAAAATTGGGTACTTCCGTCTTCCATGCGAAAATTGGCGTGCCAACCCCACAGGCTATACGACCTTCCATGTGCCGGTACAGCTCCAAGCATGTAAGAGCGGGTGTCTCCAGGATCTGTAGCAATATCACCCGAAACACTTATGCAGCGCCGCATTCTACGAACTTGCACACGTGACTGCACCATGGACTCCTTCCCCGCTGACGGTCGTCAAGCATGGATCTGTGTATAGTTGCCGGTACACCGCATACCGTTATTCAATGGGCAGTGCGGGCTTGATGTACTCCCCAAACACAACTGGTACGCAGACGCCCGAACGGTATGCCTATGCTAAAAGGTAGGGAGCATAACCCATCCGATGATTGGCGTAACGGTATAATGATAGTCCATTCGTCTGCGGAGTCCCGCGTTATTCGGCCGGTGGACGACGTAATGGTCTGCATCTAAAGTGACAGCGGCCAATTTACGGCCCTGCTATCGGTGTCACTGGGGTGCCTCATAAACGACCTGCAGCAAGAATGCGCGGGCTCGATTCGCCGAGGTAAGTTGGAGGTTTTCCGTGTTATTACGTGGTAAGAAGTCCTTCCCCGGCGCCACAAAACCCATGCTTTGCAGAACAGAGTATCTGTATGGGATCAAGGTTTCAAGCGTTTCTTTGCTCGCGGGCGCATGGAGTCTTTATATGAAGGTCACAAGCGACGCATCTATCGTTTTCGGATCAAACTTGTCAACTTGTGACGGTGCATGGGTGACGGGTGGAGAGAGCCTGGTGAGGGCTGTGTTTTATGTATTCAAGTCTCCCGTGAAGGGCCGTCTTTTACCAGGTTTATCCTCGCACCTCCGCTAGATCTCGAGTGTCGTGGGCCTATGTAAGAGCGCTCTCGCCTGGTCCCGGTTCGTCGGTCCTCATGCTTTTGCATTTCCCCCTGTCTGGCAGGGGTTTCTCGTCCGCTTACAGCCCATTTGTGTCGACGCAGACTATTTTGGTCTTGTCTGGATATTTGGACTGCTTGAATCGTCCGCGTCAAGATTTAGGTTGGGCTACATCGTACGTACCGTAGCGCGCCTTGGCTTTGGGAGATATAAAGGTCAGCACTAATCTTCGTTTATACTCATCGACCCGTCGACTCACAGCTTCGTCTACTACATAGCCTTGCACCATGTACTCTTCTCGGTTCTTGACTACCCTCGCCGCTTTCGCTGTCATGCTCGCCATTGTCAAGGCGGAGACGCACACAATCACCTTCAACAACAGGTAGGAGCGCTGTGTCGACTTGTGCTGCGACTAGAAAGGCTGATGATCGTGGAGGTGTGGTTATGGTACTGTAGGTTTTCTCCTCGAAGCTTTTTCTAGTAGCCGACGGAAATGAACTGAATAATGTTGTTTCAGCCCACGCTCAAGGCCAATGGTCAAACTTTGTCCACAGGTGGCGCTTACACAATCAACGGCCCTCTCATTGCAGCTATCGCGTTCGCTGTCTCGTTGTTTATGATACCTGGCACTTGCTGCTAACGCTTGGATCTAGTTATCTCCAGACCGGTGCGCGTGCTTTTCGGCTACATCTCGCTCTGTGTAACAGCCTCACAAATGATCAGGTGATTGCGGCGATAATGGAGAGAACTGTCTCATTGTGGAAATTACGCTCCAGAACCCTACCACTCCCGGTGAGGGCTCTAGCACGGACTTGTCCTTGATTCCTCCGTAAGTGGCGCTTTCCCTTCCGGGAACACAATATGAGCTGACCAGAATCTCCCATCACCTTAGCCACACATTTTCAGTCCCCACTGGGTTTGCGTACGCTACACTTCTTATGTCGTCACCATACATCACTAAACGAATGCACATTCCAGCTATTACAACGGCTGCGATGGTGTCCAAGAGGATTGTAAGCTGTCTAGTGAGCTATAATCTTTTTGATACTGACGGGACGGCGCAGGTACGGATCCAGTCTGTCCTACCGCCTATCACAACCTGGAAGACTCCTCCGTCGGAGTAGTCTGCCAGGCTGATAATGTGTGTACGACCATAGACTGCCGCGTGTACGTGCCTGCTTACAAGGTGGTCTTCCAGGGAAACATTGTTATCACGTTCTGCGAGTGACTTGAGGTCAAGCATTAGAAGAGGTTCAAATGTATTTAGAGCTTAGAGCTTCAACTTCTTCACCCTCAAATACACGTTCTACGAGGTTCCTGCTTCTCAGTGAAACAGATCATGTGCAACGTTAAATAACTCCACCGTAATGGCAGGAAAGACTAAGGAGGTTAGCCACAGTCCGTCGGACACTAGTAACTTGTGTAGCCTCATAATAAACACCGGTCTATCCGCTGGTCTATGATGTTTTCGCTGACATTAGCCTGAGGTTTTCCTGCTTTCCTGTGTTTGCTTCTGTTTGCTTCCGCCCTTCATTCTTCTCGTTCTTTCTTTATCATATGCCTCCCGGAGGAGAGAAAATACAAGTCCAATCAACGATTTGCACTTAGCAATTGGCACTTGCCAACAGCAACTGCGGGCTCGTGCGAGGTGAAGGAGCCTGCGGAGCCGGCGCTTTTCGAGTTGACGACATCACGTTACCGTGTTGCGGCTTTCGGTAGTTCCCGAAGTAGCGCCATGGACAACTTCGAGTCGACATCGGTGGGCGACGTTCACTGTTGTCATTCAACGTCCTGGGCCCTGTGGGTCTGTTCACGTTCATGGTTCAGTATTCAACTGCTCTCACTCTCTACCTCTGTATCCTTTCAAAATTGCATCGTGACACGTAGCAAAGGACTTCCTAGAATGATTTCCCCGGATCCATCATCCCAGTAAACGCGAGACTAACGCGCCGGCGTACCATGATCATTCCAGCGCCATGTGTCCAGTTTCAAGATGAACCAACGGGAGCCCCAATCTCACCTAGTCCCCTCCCCAACCGACACACCGAGCGGCGAGGTTTCGTATCATTCAAACCGAACGCCTTCAAGGAGGAGATAGGTACTTATGTCACAAGCCTAGGAGATTTTTCGGACTTGTTCTACCCCTACTGCTAACTGTTTGCTCCGGAGCCATTTTTCTGGCGCTCGTAGGCGAAGGTACACCGTAAAGGTCGTGCACCTCCATCTTCCATACGAGAAGCTGATGTGCGAGCCCCACAAGCTGTATGACCTTCTCGCGTGTCACCGTGTCGGCACGGCTCCAAGTCGCGTAACAGCACAATAACAGCGTGGGTTTTCAGCGTCTGTAGCAATATCCCCCGAAACACTTACGCTGCGCCGCATTCTACGAACTCACACTGCAACATAGACTCCTTCCCCGCTGACGGTCGTCAATATTTTTGTGTACGGTTACCGGTATGTACACCGCATATCGTTATACAATCTGTTGGGCAGCGTGCCGTTGTACTGCCGGGCTTGACGTGCTCCACAAACACAACTTGTAAGCGGACGCTCGGACGGTATGCTAAAAGGTATAAATTCTGAAGCAAGCCTGTGCTTTACCCATACCCTCCTCACTCTCTTGTCACCCGCCCACATTACAGGAAATCTACTCTACTATGTTCTCGCCTCGCTCTCTTGCTGCCGTCGTCGCTGCTGCCCTTGTGGCCGCTGGCGTCAATGCTGAGACACACACCGTCTCCTTCGAGAACAGGCGAGCTCGCCACTATCTTTGATGCTTGCGATATCCTGCTGATACATGCGATTCCTTCTAGGTGTGGCACTGGCACGGTGGGGCGCCTTCAAGGAGTTTGGATTACTGTTATTGACTGTGGCCTTTCCTCAGCCCACTCTCAAGGCTGGAGGCAAAACACTTTCAACCGGTTCTCCCTTCACGCAGAACGGACCTCTTGTCGCTGCCATTGCGTAGGTGCCATGTCCGTCAGTTTCTTCGGCTTACTCATATCATATTCGTTCCTCAGATACTTGCAGACGGGTAATTTGCATATCGCTTCGCTCCCTCGTATCCGCTAATGTATACCTTGGGAACTAGGCGTCTGTGGAGATAACGCAGAGAACTGCCTTCTCCTCGAGACAACCCTCCAGAACCCCACGACTCCCGGGAGCGGCTCTAGCACCGATCTCTCACTCATTCCTCCGTACGCATGCAACCTTTAATCTTGAGGTCACTACTGAACCACCCGTAATCCAGTCACGCGTTCCAGAAGACCACTGGATTCAGGTATCTTGACGTACACATATACTGCTTCGTTCTTTCCTGACTCCATGTTCTTGTTATGCAGATACGAGAACGGCTGCGACGGCGCTGGTGCTGACTGTACGTCTTTCTTTACCTCCATACCTGTTTCTTTTTTGTGACTCATAACTCATAGGCACGAGCGGTAGCTGCACCACGGCTTTCCACAAGTCCACCGATACACACGTCCAGGTGGCCTGCCAGTCCGACAATGTACGTTTTGTACCCTGTCAAATATGTTATCCGGCCTAAACTGACTTCCTCCTCACAGGTGAACCTCGTTATCACGTTCTGTGAATAAACTGCATTTTGCAGGAGCAATGCCAGTCAAGGACACATTATGCTACTTTAGGGTGGGATGGAGATCGTGCAAACTCGCCTACGCTGTGGCCTTATTAATGGACGAGGAATGTTATATCGTCTTCTATGAACATCATTCAATCCAGTATACTTCGCCGCCAGAGATCAGCACGATTCACAGAGTGTCATATTCTGCTCACCATGATTTTATTTCTATCAGGAGCCCGAGGTCGGTTCTATATTACTGGTGATCATAAGTAACTAACATCGCATCAAGTTCAAGTTTCATCACCATAAACCGATCGCGTAGCCACTCGTATCAGTGACCCTGGGCCGCATCTGTGTAGCGTATGCTCCCGCTCAGATCTCAGACGTTGTCCATGTGCTAGACTCAGTATTCTGGCATGGTCATCACGAAGCAGGTAACAGTGCGTCTGTTCGGGATCATCCTTTGACATTAAAATAAGTTGATCTGACAGAGAAGCCTCTACTTATTCTGAACGCGCGACGGTGGCCCCCGCGCAATCTTCTCTCATTCATTGTTTTGCTTCAGCACCGCTCTCGTCGCTGCGATCTAATGGTTCAACGTTCACCGGTCACCATCTGTGCATGAAGGTACGTACTGCCTTTTGACTTTGAGTACGTACTCGCCATGCACAGGATGAAATCATGTGCGGTGCAATATAGTACCGCCGTCTGGCATCTGATCTTCCATCAAGTCACTAAAGCAGAATTAGCAGATGCACTTTGCGTTGCTTCTATTCATATGGACTATCTGCTGCGCATGAGTATGAGACACGGTCGAAAATCAATAATCAATAAATCAAGGGTTGCTTTGCTCTCTGGTGCGGGGCTGTCATCGGCGGCCTGCGCGATATAAAGGTGAGGTGATACACACCAGCGACTCCCCATTCACTTTCGTTTCCTTGCGTTCACCTCGTTGTTTAATTTCCTTCTGTCAGAGTTTATTTCATCTTCTCTTCGCCGTCAACCTTTACATTATACTATACAAGTACTATGTTCGGCCTCCGCTTTACCTCTATCGCTACCTTCGCCGTCCTCGCCGTCTCGAGCGTACGTGCCGAATCTCACACGGTGACTTTCACGAACAAGCGAGTACTAGAACTTTTGACCTCGAGGTTAAATGCTGACCATTACTTCGCTTTGTACAGCTGTGGGTTCGGTACTGTGAGGCCCCTTCATTTCCGGTCAGGGCGCGATACTCATCCATAGAGATCCTTAGCCCATGCTGAAAGCTAACGGCCAAACCCTCTCTACCGGAGGTGCATATACGAGCAATGGGGCCTTGACCGCAGCCATCGCGTACGTGTTTCACGCATTTTCTGTTGGTCACCTTGTTGACCGTTCTCCCGCAACTGCCAGATATCTTCAAACCGGTAAGATATCCACCTCGCGCCAGCATGGTTTGTTGCTGATTACCGACAGGCTCCTGCGGTGACAACGGCGAGAACTGCCTTACTGTGGAGACAACACTGGTCAACCCGACTGCCCCCGGGAAGCGGTTCGAGCACGGACCTCACACTTATTTCTCCTCATGCATTTTCCGTCACCACCGGATTTGGGTATTACAATGGCTGCGAGGGTGCAGGTGCAGATTGTGCGTTGCCCTTGCCATATTTTTATCATTAGCACAGCTGACGGCCGGCGGGTCCTCTGTAGGCACGAACGCCGACTGTTCCACCGCATTCAGAAACCCAGACGATACGTTCGTGCAGGTGGCATGTCAGAACAACAATGTGAGTCCATGATGATACGCTCAACGCTAGCACTGACTAGTACTGACACTTTTGCGACTAGGTCAACCTCGCGATCACTTTCTGCGACTGATCGTGCACTGGCATCCCGACTTGACGGTGAGGCGCCGGACAGCCTGAGTGCCGACAAGAGGGCTCAGTGACTGCACCGATGAGCCTGAGCGTTCCGCCGTGTACTTAGGATTTAACTTATCTTTATTATGCTGGACGACCATAAATCGATCACGCTCCCGTTTTACCGAGTCTGACCGGTTTAGGGGGAGTGAACGTAGGTAAGTAGACTGTAGAGGTGAGTGAACTTGAGATTCTTCACTCGGGACCGATGTCATGCCCATGAGTCACGTGCTCCGGTGGTATTGCGGTCGCTCCAAATTCATTCCTTTGCAGCGTTTGCTTCAAACTTCCATCTTCTGAATATTCTTAACCCGACTCTGGCCAGCACTGGTATCGCAGTATATTGTGGCCTTCTTTTCTCTCGACGTACAAAAGCTGTCTATTGGTTCTATACAGAGCCCGAGGCACCTTAGTCACTAACTCGTTACTCTAATAGGCTTCTAGCTTCCAGCCTGGAATGACTCCGATCTTTGGGTTGAGGAAGGAGACCCTGGAATAGGTCACTGCGGAGACCGCGTACGGCAACTATGACGTCGAATCACTGTCCAGTACGTCCAGTTCTGGAACGATTCACAGTGTCACTGTCGCACGGTCACTCCTGCCCCCGCGGACTTAGGCATTGTATTTATATCCACGATCGTTATCCAGCGCTATTCTCTCTAACGTTTCCTCTTTTCCTGGCAGCAGCATGAGCACGACTCGGAGCGGCGCATACACTCCATCTCCCTCTATTCGGGCTCTTATGCCAGACATGGCACCCGTGGAGAACAAGTACATGAAGATGTATAAAGACAATCCCGAAGAATGTGCCCCCACGCTTCGAAACCTTTATCGATCACGAGCGCCGGGCGCATACAATCCTGAACTATGTGGGATGGTCGGTACTTTAGCAGAGGTGATGCAGGACATCGTTGCTCGCAAGACTCGTCAACCTGGTCGCAATTGGGATGTCATAGTCTCGTCTGGGTTGTCGGACGTTTATCAGGAGATCATCACCGACGAGCCTTTCCTGGTCGAGAACCCGGTATGCACTCCGCGCGATCTCACGATCTCGTCTCCAGTACTTGTTCACCTAAACTACATCAGGTATGGATGCAGGGGGTGCTTGGGGGCTTTACGTATATGGCCACCCTGTGTAACAAACTCGATGACAAGGCTCTTGCCGATCGACTTGTTGTCGCCAATCCTGCCGTGTTGAGGGCCTTGTGGAAGGGACGACGTCACATCGTTGACCCTCAAAGCACAATTCAGCGTCTGACTTCCCCAGGTGTATTCTTCAGGATATTGTCGAATCTCTTGGACGAGTTCGCGGAGCTCTATTCTTCCAGGTATGTATACGCACGATTCAGTTGATGTCCAGGACCCACGTTAAGTGTGGTACCATAGGTCAGCGATGCCCAAATGGACTGAAGTACCAGTCGTCCACCTGTCCTATTTCTGCTGGTTCCATTCCAAGGAACCGTGTTCCAACGACAAGAACAATGCTCTGAATGCCCTCCTTATCTATGCACAATCCGTCGACGTCGACGACAGAAATGCCCTTTTCAAGGCCTGCGCACTGGATGAATATGGAATTGAGGAATGCCTCCTTCGCATTCAGAGCGCGCTCAAGGTCCAGGAGATTGTTGACGACCGTCTTCTGCTTCGCATGGGCTTACTGGAGATGCTGTTATACATTCCCGGTACCACTCAGTTTGTCGGAAAACACAAGCTATTCGAGTGCTTCGCCGAAGCAGGATTACGACAGCGGGCACGGGGGAATCCCACCTATCTTTGGTCCATCCTCGCCCGTGTCATCTCAGCGCTCCAGTAAGTCCAAAGTACCCAACATATTTTCTGGTTCAAACACCAATTTGCAGATACGCCACCGCCGGGCTCCCCCCTGTCCAGTGCGCCATCCCACTCGTTCACGATTACGACATCATCGGTATAATGGCCACTGCGATCGTCGCCTGTGCTGAGAAGGGCAATGTGAATGGATCGGGTATGCATGCTTCGTACCCACCATCTTGTCCACCATGTCCCTTACCTCCTTTTCCAGATCTCACAACGCTCCTGAACAGATATTGCATTGTCGCATCGTCTGCAGTGATGATCGGCAGGCGAAACAAGCTCTTTCGAACTCTGGAGAACGAATTGAAGAAGAACTGGTGGCCTACCCTGCGAACCCTGCGTGAGACGAAGCGGCGCCGCGTCGGGTTTATGGAGGATACTTGGGAGATAGAGGAGTCTTGGAAAATGCTTGGATCGAAGATGGGGCTGGAGGAGAACGCGGAGCGGGAGCGTTATAAGCACGAAGCGAAATATCAGTGCGCGTGGAAGGAGTGCGCGTACCACAAAACGAAGTCACCCAACCCCATGTCAGCATGCAAGGGATGTGCCGAGGTGTGCTATTGTAGTCGCGAGTGCCAGCGAAGGTGAGCAGAAGCCTTCATCAGTGTTGGTGGGCGCCGCTCACGACCGAGTGCGGGACAGGGACTGGAAGGAAGGAGGACACAAAACCCGATGCAAGCGGTTGAAAGCCGCTGAATCATGACAGAATGAAGTGCGCGGGCAACAGCAGAGCAGGTCGTAAGCCGCCGGCCGGGACTATCCGAATATAGGTTTGAGTGCCATTTGGGAGATGCCCGGGAGGTACTTTTCGGTTTTTGGACCGGTTTCGTGCCATCCTGTCACGTAAAATCCACCAGCGCTTCCGGACAATGCGTTCAACGAATCAACGTTGATTCCCATCTGATGTCAGTAGAGGACGAAGGTGCTGCGTTTCAGGCTTGCGCATCAAGATACCCACGACAATGCGATGTTGAGACGGGTTTATACCCAGATGAACTGCGATGCGGCAAGAATCCAATTGAGTGAACGAGAAATACAGAATTATAACCTCGAGAATTAGTCAAAGCGTCGGAGCCAGTCCACCGGCCGAGAGGCGCCTCCACGTCACTTTTCGCCTATTATCCGATTCCCGTTCCCATTCACCACCACCGCTCCCTCTTTTATACTCGTGTGCACAACTTTTCTCTCAAACTCTCGTTTCGACACCTCTCTAGACTTACTTCTCATGGACGACCCAGAGGCGGCCCTTGGCTCGCCCATCTTCGACGTCCCAGAACTCCCAGCGCTACGCAGGGTAAAGCCCCTTCCAAAGCGCAGGCGCACATCCGCCCCCGACGATGCCACCGCCAGCTCCGCCATCGACCCTCGCCAACCCGCCCAATTATCTGCACTCCTACCGCCCACCCCAGGCCCAGACGCACCCGCTGAAGAGCTCATCGCGCACGCCGAGGCTTTGACGGCACAGATGGCGCTCCAGTCGTACTACATGCCGATCCTCAGTGGCGTGCACGATCTCATGGGTGGCGGCGCACCAGACGACGACGGTGACGGAGACGATGGCGATTACTTCGATCATCAGCTCGGCAACACCAAGAAGCGCAAGGTGCCAGCGAACCCGCAGCTCGGGAGTGGCGGGGAGGCTCATTTGGCTGGAGAGGACGACGACGGCGCGGGCGCAGACAGGGCCATACCCGTTGGTGGAGGGAGAAACAACGACGACTACGATGGTGGCGGGGCAGCGGATCGACCGTCGTCGCCGGCGGGGTGGACGCCTCAACGCCGCGGTCGCATGTTGCCTGCCACGATCGTGGGTCTTCAACACAAAGATATGCTCAGATACCGTAAACGCCAGCTCGCCGCCGTGCTCGGTGCTCTCTCCCACGGAGATACCCTCGCGCTCGACCAGGCTCTTTCTGCTCACTACCCTCTCCTCGCCCGGCGGTCGCACGTCAACAACGCTGATGTACGCCATCGCAAACGAAGACGGGTGCGGCCAACGCGTGTTCGAGCCACCACCACGGCCGCTAATCGGAGTGTGGCCCTTCCTGAAGCTGCTTTTACATTTGTATGCCACAGCGCGAGTGAGTGTTCCCTCTCCTCCTCTCACACGTTCCGTGATCGTTTTTGTTTCTGTCTTTCTCTTTTTGTTTACGTTTATGCGTGGCAGCGTCCGATCGGCTGGTGGCGACGCGTGAGGAGGTCGCGGTGCTGCACGCGCGCATCGAGGCGGAGCTGGCGCGACAAGCGGCCAGGGCGGAGGAGGCGGCGAAGCAGGCGGAAGCCGCGGTGGCGCTAGCGTCGACAAAACGAACGGATCGCAAGGCTAGGAAAGCTCGCACGGGCACCTCGGGTACTACCAACGGCAATAACTCACCTCTTACCCTCGCGCCGCCTCCCGCCGCGAAGCGGGGCAAGAAGAAGAAACGGTCAGCGCTCGCAAACGCGTCAAACCCGCACCATCTGCGCAACTACGTGCCCTCGCGGTTGCCGAACCAAGGCCAGGGGAACGCTTCACAGACGAACTCGGGTGCCCAAAATCTGCTCACACCCCTCCCGCTTCGGTTCCTCTCCGCGCAGGTGCCCTCGCGCAAGTCGTCCTCCCTGTCGGCCGTAGCGCAGTTGGTCAACCCCGCGGACGAGTGGATCTGCCCGACGTGCGAGTACCGCTTGTTCTACGGAGACGACGCGGCGTACAGGCTTGCGGTGCGCAATCGGAAAAAGATCTTGAAGAGGAGGCAGCGGGCTCGGGAGCGGGCGGCGGCGGCGGCGAGTGGAAAGAAGGGTGCTGCGATGAGAGAAGGGGACATGGGGGACGAGGATGACGACACGGACTCTGGGTTCGAGGGGGAGGTTGAGGGGGTTGTTCCGGCGGCAGGGGGGCGGCAGCAGACGGGTCGGGTGGACAAGGATGGGGATAGAGGTGGGCACGGGGGCACAGGGGGTTGACATGGTTGGTTATTGCGTTTATTGGATTCAGGAGAGCGGGCGAGGGGCGGTTAGCTGGAGGTTAGTCGGTCGTCTGGTTTGCATCGTGCACTTGTATACGGGCCCATGCATCACATAATCTATCTATTTTGTGGATGAAGACCGTCGGGACTGACGAGGCCGGGCGTCGAGCTGCGTCAAGGCTCGAGCGCAATAAACGTCGGATAAACGAATTAAACAAATGCGGGACCGGAATGGATCGGAAATCTCGGGAAGGCGCCGAGGCGCCGGGAAAGCGGGGTTCCGATCAATCGTTGATTGCCTTTTATGGAGATTGAAAGCTGCCTGTTTCGGGGACGCCGCATTCGTGTTTGGAACGCACGAAAATTCGTGCGGACGGCCCATACCTGATCGGATCCTCGTTCGCGTTCGCGCTCATCGTTCCCTTTTAGACCGTCGAGCCCCAATCACGCAGATCCTGGACACGCAAAGGAACGAAACCGGGGACAAACCGCGCGCCGGGCGGACTCAGTTGACAATTGAATTTCCGATAAGGCGCGTTTTGAGGGAAGGGGCGGCTGCAGGCGGGGAGAACGATCAGGATTCGGGAACCGCAAGAGGAGGTAGGTTCACTCTCTCCATTGGCCCTGACTCTGACCTTCAATGGGGGGGGAGAACCGGGAGGACTTGCCTGTTCGGTATTGGGCGGTTTGAATTTCGCGTGGCAGCGGATCTTTGGACCATCGACCGAATCTGAATCGGTTAGCCGCTGCTGCCAGACGGACCAAGCCAAACTTTGCCTCCTTTCTGTGAAGTTTGCGTTTCGTGTCCCTTCTCCAACTCCCATGTCCCCCGTATCCGACTGAAAGGCAGACGACGCGCTCGTCCGTGCAAAACACGCGTGCACGGCCACCCTCTCGAGTGCTCTCTACACCCTCCAACGCGAGTTCCGATTATCTCTTTCTCACCTCTTCTTTCTTCTCCTCCATGTCTGCGCACCCCGACCCCAACACCGACCGCTCACGCACGTCTACTCTAGCCTCGTCTAATCCAGGCCGACCTCCAGCACATCGCCAGGCCTCCTATTCATCCCTCAACGAAGCCCTCGGTTCCAATCGTCGCGCCCACCCCGCGTTTCCCACCTCTCACCCCATCACAACCACGTCCACCACCTCTCCCGCCATGCCTGCGAGCGCACAAATATCTTCCGACGGCCGGTATATGTACCATCAGCCGCCCCAGGGCATGGCCTCTTACGACTACCAGTCTTATCCCGGCGCGTTCCACGATCCCCAAGCCCAATCCTCATCTCAGCAACAAATACCCCAGCCTCACCATTTTGTCCCCCGTCCGACGCGCACCCCCTCTGCACAGTCACATTCCCCGTCACATTCTGCCGCCTTCAACCCCGGTGGGCCCTCCTCTTCGTCCTACTCCCAGACCCAGCCGTACCCCTCTCCATCTTACCCTACCCCCTCCTCGACCACCCCGGCCGCCCAGTGGAGCACTGGCGCCGAGGTCTGGTCGCAGTACGGTCAGCCGTACATCACGCCCCCGCCGGGACAGGAGGCGCCGGTCCAGCGACCGCCAGAAACGCAGGTGCAGGCCGGCGCATCAACCGCAAACGCCCAGCGCGCCTTCAACGCGCCGTCGGCAGGCCCGTCTCACGATCCGCATAATTATTCGCATAATCAGCCCCAGACGCACCGCGATAGCGGTCCCCCGTCCAAAACCTCCGATTCGCCTGCGCAGGCGAAAGGACCCCACCCTCGTTCGCAACCACAGCCGTCTTTGCAGCAGCAATCGCAACAGCCGCAACCGCAACAACCGTCGCAACAAAGACCGCAACCGTCCCGAAAACGATCCGGAAAGGAGCCCGCATCGCGCCAGACGACGCCGCCAGCCGTTGTCGATTACGCGAAGGTATGCCGTATATCCCTGTCTCCTACCCCCTTCCATCCCTTCTTTTCTTATCGACCAAACGACAGCTCGCCGATTCGTACCGCCATATCCTCGAAACCACCAACGCGGGCCGTCTCCCGTCTGAGGACGTCCTCGACCGCGTCCTCCAGGTCGCCACGCACAATCTTCACATCCTACGTCCCGCTTCTGGCTCGTCGCAGCCCGCTGTACCCGCCCCCGCTCCAGCCGAGGTGGGTGCATCCGGCGGCGCGGGCGGGGAGGAGGGCGAGGGAGGAACAGGCCCCCGGCGACAGCAGCAGCAGCAGCAGCAGCAGCAGGTCCAGCAGCAACCCCAGGCGCGTGTGTTCCGTGATGTGTCTTGGTTTCTCAAGCTGATCGCGTTCTTCTGCCCGCCCCCTCCCTCGTCGATCGTACGATATCTTCTCGATCGCTTGCGCGGTATAACAGGCGGCAGACGGCCCCGTACCCGAGGGACAAACATGCTTGGGCTGCAGTGCGACATCAACCCCTGAATGGCGTAGAGGCCCGTTGGGTTAGTGGCACATCCGACTCTATCATTTTTTTCCATTTTCATATCCGCTCCCCCCCTCTTCCCTGCTAATTACCCCGGACGTTTTCGTTATTTTTTTGATACGCGACGCGACGCTGACGGACGTGTCCCCCCTCTTTTTTTTTCGCATGATTGTCCTCCACAATGTCATCATGGCGCGGCACGGATCGACATTCGCATCGGACAGGGCCGAGGACGTTGTGCAACGCTTGCGGTTTGGTGTATGCAAAGCTGGTGCGTGTTCCTCGTGCTATCGCCCCGTCGTTCGCTGTATTGACCTGTGCCGCAGCTCAAGAAACGCAACCGAGACGCTGCGAGACGGGCAGGTGCTGCGGGGTCTTCAGGACAGGCGGAGGACACGGGACTGGGCTCGAGCGGGGACGAGGACGAGGAGGGTTACGCGGGGCAATAGCGCGACGCGAACAGCGGCCGTCCCAATCGACGCTGCATACATATCCCATTGACCCCACGCTCTCCGCTCGCGCACGTCTTGCAACCCCTGCGGATCTCCCTGCCCGCGCCCAGCTTTTCGCCGGTCACTGTCGCTGTCCGTCGTTCTTGTTCGTGGACGTTGATATGTAGCAAATTACCGATGTTTCTGCCCGTTGGGTTGGCCGCGCTGCATGCCCCCTCGGACCCCACTTCGACCCTACACCGGGCACGCTAGCGATATCGCTCCCGTGCACCCTCGAGGACCATCGATATCGCTCGCAGAGACGCTTAATGGAGAGCGAACCCTGGGTGGCCAGCGATATCGGACCGCGATGGCGTCCCATGCACGCACGCATGCGACCACGCATACAAACATGATGCCGAATGTATCGGACGTCCCTGCCACCCCCACGGCACACGCCCCATCCGGGGCTGGTCTCGGCGCTTGGAATGTGCTCATGTGCGTCGAGGCGGGAGGAGCGGGGCGACAGTCTGACCCTGGGGGGACGGGCTCCTGCTCATCGCCTGACGCCTGGGCCGCCGTATTTGACGTACTCATTATCGAATGCAGACGAGGATTGCCGGGATACGGGTCGCAACGAGCGGGTCTAATAGTCGATGGATGCCGCGCCGGTGGGGTTTCGAATTTTAGTATGTTGTAACCTGCTTTATGGTTGCGAGACTGGGCGCGTGTCCAGAATATATGGGCCTATACTCACACTGTTCCACGAGGCGTGACGGGTCGCAACCGCTAGGGCAAAGGGATACCGTCAGGGTGAAGGGATGTATGTATGACAGTCTGGACTGGACGCCGCCGTGCAATGATGCAAACGACGACGTAAACGCGGACGCGCCGCCTTCATCAAACCAATTCCGACTTGACTCGGAAACTATCGTTCACGCGTACGCAGCAGCTCCGTGAGTTTGTAACGCACGTCAGATAGCGTGCATCGTGATGGTGTCGCACAACGCCACGGTGGCAGGAAGTCTGGGTTTAGTTTGGGGGTTGTATATGCAGTGTGTGACCATTGCCCGACTCAGCGTGAAGCTCAAACCTCACGCCAGTCAACTGAATAGCAACGATGGGGTTTCATCTTTGCCTTCACCAGTTTACAAGCCGGAGAGTCACTCACACATCGAGACATCAAAGGCGCTGGGAGAAATATCGTTACGGCGCCTCCCCCGGGTCGAGCGCGCCGTCCCCTCCAACAACCTACCATTTTATTATGGTATAACTCTGAGTGCATCCACCGGAACGGACTCGTGCAAGATTCAGACGCGCGATGATCAGATCCCCTCCAGATCCTCCCGCGCCCCGCCCTGCTTCGCGTCGGGATCGACGTCGCATCCATTACAATGACAGAAGTCAAAAAAGAACCACTTTACGTTCGTTCTCGTTCCGCGCCCAGGTCCCGGTCATATCCCAAAGTCATAGAAAGCTTCTTTCGAGCGAGCGAGGCTCCGGCTCGCGGGGTGCCGCCGTGCGGGCGGGTGCACCCCGGTGCAGTATGATGTAGTGAGTACGCGCGCGACAAAGCGCGAAGTCGATAACTCCATTCCAAAGGAAGCTACTTCTAGTGGTACAAAGCCATGCGTATTAGATATCTCTCGTAAAATAAACAAGCCGTCCGTCAGGAGAGGTATCCAGCCAGGTGTGTCCAACCTGCGAATAGAGTAGAAATACAGTAGCGTGACGGGAGGAGGCAGATAAATAAAAATACCACAAATCGCTGGGACGCGAGGAGAGGAGAAAGGAAGCGGTCACCGACCCTGCGCCGCAGCCCCTTGGCCGGCCTTGGTCGCCGCCACAGGAATCTGCTGAGGCGTCCCCGGCGGAGCCATCCCGGGGTGTTGTTGCATCGGCATACCGCGCTGCTGGTACTGTAACTGGGGCCACATATACGCTGGGACTTGCATCGACATCTGCTGTCCTGGCTGTTGAGAGTGCTGGTGTTGCCTCAGCTGCTGCCAATACGCGGCAGCCGCTTGAGGGTTCATGTGAGCGAAGGCAGCGGCTTGAGCTTGGGCCTGGGCTTGGGCTTGGGCTTGAGCTTGAGCCTGAGCAGCTTGGACTTGGGCTTGAGCTTGAGCTTGGGCATGTGCATGAGCCTGCGTTAGAGCTTGCGGCTGCTTTTGACCAGGCTGCTGGTGAGGCTGTTGTTGTGGCTGGGCGCGGACGGCCACAAGCCCCTGGGAGGGCTGACCCGCGACTTGAACCTGTTGTTGTGAATGAGCCTGCTGAGCCTGAGCCTGCACTTGCATCTGTCCTTGTTGTTGAGCGGGCGCGGGGCTCGATGTTGCCGCCTGACCACTATTGGCAGCCGCCTGAGCAGCTAGCTGTTGTTGTTGTTGATGCTGCTGTTGTTGCATCAGTTGCATTTGATACCGCTGTGGGTGAGTCATCGTCGTGTAGTTCTGCTGTTGAGTGGGGCCGGTAGGATGAGGGACGCCCTGCTGTTGCTGCCGTGGATCTTGTTGTTGATGCTGTTGCACGCCATTGGGCATAGGGGAGCGGGCATGGCCATTGAGAGGTTGGGTGACCACCATGGGACTTCCGTTGACGTGGACACCTTGGGCCGTCGCTGCACGTGTGACGGGTACGGCCTGCTGCTGCTGAGATTGCTGTTGTTGCTTCTGCATAAAGGCAGCGCGCACTTGGTGGACATAATGGTACACCTGCCGTTGTGGTGCCGTCATCTGTGACGGGTTCATGGTCGCAAGTGACTTCATGAAGGGAGCGTAGTGTCGCAAAAGATCCCCGAGTTGTTGTAGCGTCAAATGTGGAAGGGTCTGGATCTGGGCATTGAACGCGTCGAGAGCCTGGTTGGGGCGGGCTTGAGTAGGCGCGGCCTGGGTTGGTCCAGGTTGTTGGGATGGGGGACGAGGAGAAGCGGTGACAGTAACTTGGGCAGGGGATGGCGCCAACTTGGACGGATCTGGGGTAAAGGTGGCCGGATGAGGCGAGTTGGAAGGCGGACGTGGAGAAGGCTGGATTGGTCTCTGAGGTTGGGCGACAAGTTGCTGGGGAGTGGCGGAAGAACGGGGTGGTGGTACAGGGGTGGGAGTTGGCGCAGAGCTGGGTGTCGCCCGAGCGGTTACTTGAGTCGCCTCAACTTTGACTGGGGTCGCGTTTGCTGCAACAGGCTGAGAGGTATTCTGAGGTGGTGGCGCTAAAGTGACGATGGCGCGGGGAGAAATAAATTGTTTGTCCACCATCGGCGGGTCGGTCGTGTTAACGGCGACGGGCACGGGATCGGGGCGAGAGCTCTTTTCTTGCTTGGTGCGTTGAATCGTGTCCAACAGGCGATAGCTGATGGAGTATAAGAACAGTCGCGGCACAGAAAAGAGCGAGCACGTACCTGGGAGTGGAAGACCGATTCCGTTGAGGGTTCATGAATTGGAGGATCTTAGTGCGGCGAGCCAGTGTGCGGTCGTCCGGCCCCGATTCGACTGCCTTGCGTTTCCGAGGACGAAGAGGCGCGGGAGTGCGTGGCATAGACACGCGTAATATAGAGTTGGCAACGCGTCCAAGATGGGGGTTAGGATCGAGACAGAGGGGAGGTGCGGTGGCAGCCTAACGAGGCGTCAACATACCGTCAAACGACACAGACACGGGAACGTACCAAAATCTTGGCCTCCGCCTCAAGGGCATCTTGGTCCGTCCACGTCGCTCCTGCCTTTTGGTTAAGCAGACACAAGTCCGCCCAGAGCGACTCCGAGTTGGGGCGCAAGACGACGCGAGTAAGCTCCGGTGGTTCAACGGGTACTCGCTTCTCCTTCAATTTGACTGGTTCTCGAAAGTCTTGGAGTTCGATGATCATGCATCCTACGGAAGAATCAGAATCTGGGATACATTCGACGCGTTGAACACGCACCCTCATACCAGGGAATCTTGGCGCTGTCGAGCAATTCGAGGAGGTCGACGGGGATGCGGTGAGCGCGGATATCGTCCAGAAGACCCTGGTCACCATTCAAAGCACGTATAAGCACGTACAGCGGGGAGCATACCGTAGCTGGTCCGTTATAGAGAAACTTGGAGCCTGAGTTGAGCGTCCAGTGGTCGTCGTATAACTGGATAGTCAACGAGACGTCCTCTTCTTCATACTTGTCGAGGAGTTCATGATCCCGACGTGTTATATTGTAAGCCATGATTCTATTCCGTTGCAGTCATATACGATCGTGAGATGGGAGACGGAGGATGCTGGGCAGTGAAAGTGGCAATGAGCGGAGAAGGACGACTCGGCGAACTAAGCTCAACGCCCTCGGGCCTCGACCGACGACGGCAAGCGCGGGAATAATGACGGGACGTCACGTGGATATCTTGATTTCCCCAGTCCCGACCGTCTTGAAGTTTGCATTTCACCTTTCCAACCAGGCAACGTGCACGATGGAGGGCCAGCTGCGAGAGGTGCGCTCCGAAGGATGTATATTATTTATGCCATAGCTTACCCTGACTTCCAGCTGCTACCGTTTCTGCACGACAAAAACCCCCAAGCACGACAACTTGCCCTTTCCAACTTGCTCTCGCAGACACCCAAAGAAGCCCCCCATCGCAAAATATTCCTCTCGGGATTTCAGTCTGGAGGTCTACAAAAGCCCAAAGACAGCGAAGTCATCCGTGATCTGAAGCTTCTATGCCGAGACAACCTGGCATGTACGAAGTCACGGATGCGCTGAAGGAACTTGCTGATCTTTCGTTTAGGCCATCGCTCATGATGCTTTCCGTGCCCTGGTCAATCTGACCGACTCTCCCTTACTGGCCGCATCCCTTTCGGAACCCTCGTTTCTGAAGTTCATAGTGTCTTATATCGTGGTGCGTTTGCCTCTCCTGCATGTACCGCGATGTTATCCATTGACCTGACGACCGTCCAGAACCCAGCAGGGACTCTCGCAGATCTGGGCAGCATGCTCTTATCTAACCTCACTGTTCAGCCTTCTGTATGCGCGGTCCTTCTAACCATGACGATCACTATCCTTCCGGATTCATCCTCCCCGAGCGGTATCTTCCCGACACAATCTCGAGCGGCGAGCTGTGCTGCTCCCGTACCCTACCCATCGGGCGAGGAGAAGGAGGTCAGGGCGCTGCCGCTGCTGCTAAATGCTTTCGTGCAAGGTGCAAACGTTGGATTAGGAGAGGGTCTTGAGAAACGACAGCGGAAGGGAGACCTCCATTTTCTCGCGAGTGTCTTTGCCAATTTAACGACGGTGAGTCTCCATACTGTTTCTTCCCTCACCCCTAGCTTATGCTTCTTCCAAGACCCCATCCGGTCGCCAATACTTCCTTACCCCCGAAAGTTTCGACCCGCTAAATCCTTCGGTGGACAAGGAATATCCACTGGCCAAGCTAGTCGCCTTCACTGAACATACCGATACTATCCGTCGTGGAGGCGTCTCATCCGCTATCAAGTACGATCCAACCCTCCAATTTTGCGCATCCTTTGACCCTTCTCGGCAGGAATTGCGCCTTCAACAAGCAGGCCCACCAGGCTATGCTCTCCCCCGACACAGTGCCCATATCCATCCCTCCGTCCACAGAAAATGCTCCTGGGATGGATGTTCTACCATATATTCTTCTTCCCCTTGCTGGGCCAGAAGAGTTCGACCTCGATGTTAGTCACTGTTCTATCGTTCCGCCCAGGGTTTTGTGCTAACCTCGCGTCAGGACCAAGAACTCCTTCCCGCATCTCTACAGTTTCTTCCTCCTACCAAGAAACGGGATCCAGACCCGATTCTGCGCCTCCTCCACGTTGAAACTCTCCTGCTTTTCTGCACCACGCGCTGGGGCCGCGACCACCTACGAAATAACGGCGTTTATCAGGTTATACGCGCCTTGCACGAACAAGAGTCCGATGATAGGGTTTGTTCCGTCTTCGTCGTGTGTTTTATGGCGATGATTGAATTTATCTCTAGGTGGCGGAGCACGTTGAAAACCTTGTCAATCTAATCCAGCGGGACGAAGGTCCGGATACTGTCAATGACGGCCAGATCGAGGTGATCACAGATGATGGCGACGACGACGAAGACAATAAGATTGAAGAAGTGTAAGAAGTGTAATGGTTTCTGTACGTACGCGCGATCAGCGGTTTGTATCGATAGCCTATCCTTTCTGTGTATACAGCCTTCTGTACAACGGTAGAACGCGCGTTGCTTTTTCTGGGTTGGCCAACTGAAGTACTGAACGACCGTTTGATAGATCAACAACACGATCATAAGTGTAATGGAAGTCCGATCCACTAGATAAAACCCAAGAGACTCCATCCTCAACCCGGGAAAGATCCTTCCAAACATCTCGACGTAAGGCATTGGTATGCATCGATGTTTAATCACAGAACGTAATCGCAAGGTTGACCTGTGCGATCAAAGCGTTAGCCAGTCCACTACGATCGGGATAGGGAGTAGACTAACGTTGTTTGCCTGGCAGGCAACCTGCACGAACGTATCTCCCGGGCTCCTAAATGCAGTCGGGCAGTTGGCGTTCGTACCTTCACACGGGCCTGTGGTTAACGCCCCTTCTCTGTGGCCCACAATAGGAGTTCACTTACAATCCGCACCGGCGCCGTCACAGCCATTGTAGTACCCGAACCCAGTGGTCACTGAGAACGCATGGGGAGGAATGAGCGAAAGATCCGTGCTAGAGCCGCTCCCTGGGGCGGTGGGGTTGACCAGCGTCGTTTCCAGCAGGAGACAGTTCTCGCCGTTGGCACCGCAGTTGCCTGTCAGGAGCGTCAGGGGGACGAGTGTATGAAGGAAGAAGGAAAGTCGACGGACCAGTCTGGAGGTAACTAGAATATGGATGAATGATTCAGACTAGAAACGATAGGAAGGGAGAGAAAAGACTGACGCGATGGCTCCCAACAGAGGCCCGTTCCTCGTGTACGCGCCGCCGGTGGACAGAGTGACGCCGTTCGCTTTGAGCGTGGGCTATGTATGATGAAGCATCAGGTTGACCCTTGTAGAAAGACGTCGCTGTGAGTTACCGTTCCAAAGCCACACCTAGGATATATCAACTATTAACCAACTGTTTAAGACTCGGAGATACATGGGCAAGTAGTACAAACCTGTTGTCGAAGGTGACAGTGTGAGACTCAGCATATACGCCTGACAAGACGCAGGCTATCGCGACAACGAAACCAGAGAAGAAACGAAGCCCAGGAATCTTGGTATGAGATAAAAATGAGGTGGTAGGCCTGGAAGGAGTTGTTGGGTGTGTTTGCTTGTCATCTTCCTGGGCCTTTATACTGTACATATACTGTACACGCAGTCCTTCCGAAACACGAACGGCCAGGACTACCCGGACATTTCGCTTGATCCAGACCCTTGGGGCACGAGTGCGGCAATGAGTGAGGCCCGGGAAGATTCCCGTTACGGAGAAGAATCAATGTTCGCAGTCCTAGGGAAAGAGATGAGCTGATGATCTATCAAGCAAGAAGTGAAGCGAAGACCGTGTGGTACAAGGTGGTACAATGAATAGCTACATATGGGCTGGCGTATCGTTTCGAATGACTTGACCGACGTGTCTAAGTAGAGGTAGACTGTCAGCTTCTTTGAGTCTGCGCGCAGGGGGTTTTGAAACAACGAATAACCTTTTGCATGTACGGTGGCTTTGACATATTGATATGGCGTTCTCGTGTCTGCCAACGTCGATTCGTCTAGAGTACATGATCCTCCATGGTCCAGACAATTATAGCCTATCAAGGGCTAGACGTACCGTGTATGCCAGCCATATTTCCCGAGGTGATATCAGCATCGCGTGAGAGTCACTGTAATGTCTTTCACCGCCGGAACTACTTGTACGAGGAAGTGCGATCCACATGGGGCCGAAACTGGAAGACGTTGTCGTGTGGAACGGTTTACGAACAGACAGGTTTGAACAACTTCCCGCGGGAGTACGCACAGTCGACAAGCCACGATGGTTTGAAAAGTGCCTGCGAAGATGTGCCATGAATCGAGAACTTGATTCCATTTTACATGGGGGAATGGCCTTGGTCCAGTCTTCGAGAGTATTCACAAGTACAGCTACCTTGCAGCACTCATTGATACGCATCCAATGGGGCACCCCATCAAGTGTCCTTTCTGCCACTCGCTTCATGCCTTGTGGTTGTGGTCCCTTCCATTTCCTACTTCGCACTCGTCAGGATCGTTTAGATTCATCCAAGCAAAGCCTCACCTGCGCTGACAGGAGGTAGATCTTGACACAGTACCATAGGAGGACGCACTGTTGACATTCCGTCTCAGAGTATCTGCGTGCCCATTGGAAGTATTATATGAGTGTACCAAATAATCTATCATGAACCACTACAACTTTTGTTTAGCTTCTCGTACCCTCAGGCTCTCCGTGAATTAAATTTTGATTGTTTTAACGATGGACATCAGTTGCACCACCGCCTCGCGTTTTGAAAAATCCTGAACCAAGGACCCGTCCCCTTCCAGGCCTCCTTCATCTCCGGAGGGAACCAGCTATTCGCCTCGAGCGTCGTCACCCGCTCCGGATGCGGCATCAGCGCCAGCACCCGCCCGTCCGGCGTCTGCACGCCCGTCACGCCTCCTGGACTCCCGTTCGGATTGAGCGGGTACGCCTCCGTCGGCTGGCCCTCCCCATCGACATTTCGCAGCGCCACCATCCCCCCGCCTTCGAGCTCCGTCCGTTGCGCCTCGCTCGCGAAGGACGCGCGCCCCTCCCCGTGCGCGACGACCACGGGGCAGCTTCGAGCCGACCATGTCGTGCAGGAACACCGACTTCCGCGTCGTCTCGTTTTCGACCACCTCCACCCTGACCACGCGCCCCTCGTAACTGCCCGCCACGATTCGCCTTGAATTCGGGCCACGCGTCAGCGCCAGGGATGACTTCCTTGAGGTGGCTGAAGAATTGGCAGCCGTTGCACACGCCGAGCGCGAACGTGCTATCCCGAGAGAAGAACGCCTCGAACGTCCGACGAGCCTGAGCGTGCAGTAACGCGGAGTGTGCCCAGCCCTTGCCTGCGCCGAGCACGTCGCCGTAGGAGAAACCCGCCGCACGCGGCAAGGCCTCTGAACTCGTCCAAGGTTACGCTGCCGGAGAACGAGGTCGGACATATGCACATCCTACAGCGTCGAACCCTGCCGCGGTGAATGCCCACGCCATCTCGACGTGCCCATTCACGCCCTGCTCAGCGTAGAATCGCGACCTTGGGCCGACGGAAAAGGTCCCGCAGCGGGGCGAACGAGAACGTGAGCTCGTATGCCAGTCCCGTGTGCGCTTCGTCCTTGATGAGCGCGAACTCTTCCAACTGCACACGCCGGGTCGTCGCGCAAGGACTGCATGTGGAACGACGTCTCCGACCAAAGCTCTTGAAGGTCCCCACGGGTGCTGTTGAAGATGGCTTGGCCGTTGTGCAGGACGGTGAAGGACTGATCTTGACGGGTGAGCACGGCGCCGATGGCTGTGAATGGATGTCGACGGGAAGCCCCTCCGCGACGAAGACGTTGACCAATTGGGGTAGATCTGCCCTTTTAACCTGGACGACCGCACCGAGCTCCTCGTTGAACAGCGCCGCTGCGATATGCTCTCCCTGGACCGCGTCGATGTTGAGCCTCCACGCCCGCACGTCCCGCAAACGCCATCTCCGCAACGGTCGTGAACAATCCTCCGTCCGACCGATCATGGTAGGCGAGGATGAGCTCTGGCGCCGTCGCGCGCACGGTTTGACACCCAACGAAGAACGCCTTGAGGACCCTCGCGTCTTCCACATCTGGGGCCTCTTTACCAATCTCCTTGAACACCTGAGCGAGAGCCGATCCACCAAGGCGTTGCTGTCCAAGGGCCAGGTCGAAGAAGACGAGCACCGTGTTCTCGATGTCCGTTCGCAGTTCCGGGGTCCAGGTCTGGCCGACATCCTCCACTCCGGCGAATGCGGTCACGATGAGCGACAAAGGCGCCGTGACCTCCTTCTGCTTCTCCCCCTCCCGCCACCGCATTGACATCGACATCGAATCTTTGCCCACTGGAATCCCAACCCCGAGCTGCGGACACAAGTCCATCCCAATCGCCTTGACTGCCTCATACAAGGCCGCGCCCTCCCCCGGTGTACTAGCAGCGCACATCCAATTCGCGCTCAACTTCACACGGCCCAGATCGCCCACGCGCGCAGCGACGAGGTTGGTAAGAGCCTCGCCCACGGCCATGCGAGCAGAGGCGCCTGCCGACAAGAGTGCGAGTGGCGTCCGTTCCCCCATGGCCATGGCTTCTCCGGCCAGAACATCGAACCCGTACGAGGCGCGGGTGACGGCGACGTCGGCGACGGGCACTTGCCAGGGTCCCACCATCTGGTCGCGAGTGACGAGTCCGGTGACACTCCTGTCCCCGATCGTGATGAGGAACGACTTGGACCCAACGGATGGTAGACGCAAGACGCGGGCGATGGCCTCAGCAAGGCGGGTGTTGAGCGAGGGCAACGCGGGAAGCACGCTAGCAAGGGTGGCATCGAAGGGGATGCGGGTAGGGTGCTGGGTCTTGTCGGTGCGCGACATGCGGGGCGGCTTGCCAAACAGGGTGGACATCTTAAGTCTGATAACGTCGTTCTTGAGCAGGCGGTCCGTGACGACAAGCACCTCCTCCTCCGTGGCAGTTCCGACGATCCCGAAAGGACAGCGTTCGCGTTGGGCGAGGACGGTGAAAGTTTTTTCGTGTTCTGGAGAGATGGCGAGGACGTAGCGCTCCTGGGACTCGTTGCACCAGATCTCCATAGGAGAGAGCGACGCGTCGGCCACAGGCACGTCCCGGATCTCGAATGTGGCACCAAGGTCCGAATCGTGCACCAGCTCGGGAAGAGCATTGGATAACCCTCCGGCGCCGACGTCGTGGATGGATTGGATGGGATTCTCTTCGCCACGGTCTGCACAAGCATCGATAACTTGTTGGCACCGCCGCTGCATCTCCGCATTATCCCTTTGGACCGACGCGAAGTCCAGTGACGCGGGACCTGTTCCCAAGGACTGACTCGATGCTGCCCCTCCTCCCAACCCGATGAGTAGCCCCGGCCCCCCCAGTACCACAATTTTCGCTCCAGGGGAGATTTTAGATTTGTGTGCGAACGCAGGACGGACGTTACCCATGCCGCCCGCGAGCATGATGGGTTTGTGGTACCCGCGCACCCGCCCGCCTTCCGGCTCCTGCTCTGCAAACGTGCGGAAGTAGCCCGCGAGCGCCGGTCTGCCAAACTCGTTGTTGAACGCGCTCCCGCCGAGCGGAGCGTCCCGCATGATCTCCAGGGCACTTGCGATGTGCGCGGGCTTGCCGAAATCCGTTTCCCATGGCTGAACATGTCCCGGGATAAGCAGGTTTGAGACGGTGAACCCAATGAGGCCCGCCTTGGGTTTCGACCCGCGTCCTACGGCACCTTCGTCGCGAATCTCACCACCAGAGCCGGTGGCAGCGCCAGGGTAAGGGGACACTGCGGTAGGGTGGTTGTGGGTTTCGACCTTAATAAGGACGGGCATATCCTCTTTGTGCGACGCATACACGCGGTCCAATGACGGATTGGGTGCGTTTTCAGTGTTTTTGGTGACGCCGAAGCGGGGGGCGGAGTGGCCTTCGAACACGGCAGCGTTGTCCGAGTATGCAGAGATGGTGCCCGTGGGACTAACACGTTCGGTGTTGCGGATCATCTGGAAGAGGGAGGTGTCTTGCGCGACGTCGTCGAGCGTCCAGGATGCATTGAAGATCTTGTGTCGGCAGTGTTCTGAGTTGACCTGGGCGAACATGAAGAGCTCCGCGTCGGTAGGGGCACGACCCAAAGGCGCATACGCGTCTACGAGGTACGCGATCTCGTCCGCGGCGAGTGCGAGGCCAAGTTCCTTGTTCGCGCGCTCGAGCTGCTCACGAGCATCTTGCGACAGATCCACGGTGCGTAGCTTCCGAGGAGGCGCGTGCTGAAAGATAGCGTCTTGGGGAGGAAGGGAGAGGCTGACGATCTGCGTCATGCGATCGTGGATGAGAGGTGCGATGGAGTCGAGATCGACTTGAGAGATGGAGGGAGTGAAGATGAAGGCGACTCCTCGTTCAAGGCGGTCGACGTACTCGCCGAGGTTGCACAGGGTGGCGATGTCTGTCGCCTTGGTCGACCACGGGGACACGGATCCTGGTCTTGGGATCACATGCACAACCCCCGCTCCTGCCTTCAGAGCGTCCTCCGTGCCCACCAACTTTGCATCGTCGCCGTACGCGAGCAGACGATCGAGGATAGTGCGTGTTGCGGAATCGCGGATGGAGAGCTCATCCTGCGCACGATCGGATTTGGCGTTGACGAGATGGAGGTAGACGGCATCCAAGGAAGAGATGGAAGGACACAGGGAGTTTATGTCCTTGAGGAGGGCATCGCGTTTTGTCCTGGAAAAAACGGAGGAGCCGTAGAGGACGAGCATCTTGGATCAAGATGTTAGGACATAGCCGTCGTTCGAACTAAAGACATTGCGCACTTTCAGTGTAAAAGTGGGTTCGACGACCGTCACCGACGTTTGTCGTGACCGTGGCTGTCGCCGGTGGCTGCGGGGCTGCAATTGCAAAGCGCCTGACGACGAAGCGCACCACAACAATGGCAACAGTTCGTTTATAGTTGCTTATGTTATGGGCGCCATCCGAGTCGCTTTTGTCTCTCACTTCAGATTGCCTTCAGGCTTTTTTCCCTGCCGTGGCACCGTTGCTCTCCTCTTCAGTGGCACCTTTCGCCTTTGACCAGTTTCAAAAGAGGGGCGTCGGTCAGACTGTATTAAATAGCCATGGCGTTTCCGTGAGTACTCTCCGTCGCACACCCGCACGGCACATACTAACTTCTGCAGTTCTTCCGTGATGAACTACATCCATGCCACTCCGGACTACCAAGCCTTCGCTCGTCGGATCGCGCTTGATCCCGATGGCGAAGTGGAGAGCCTTCGAAAACTGTATAACAGTCGCGTGCTCGGACAATACAACCCCAACATCGCCCGGTTCGCGTTCAACTTCTCGCAATTGATTACCGAGGCGACGATGGGATCCGGGTTGGACCCCAAAGTTTGGAAGGCCTTTACTCGCCCCGGCGGTCTGACGGACTTCTATCACGATATCATCATGGAGGATGGATTTTTGGACCAGACACCCGTACGCGATCAGGTTTTCTTTACCTCGACGATACTAATGAAGGCCGTAGGAGCTCATAATCATACCTTTCAATGGCCTCAGTAACATCGCTCGTGTTTGTAACGACGATAATATCATGGATGTGGGCGACAAGTTGCTCGAGAGGGTGCCGGTGGTCTGGGATATCTTGTGGGAACACCGTGACGCCATTATCCAAAACCGAGGGAGTTCTGTACGGATGGTGGAGCGTTCTCCACCAGAGGTCGTGGTCCGCATGCTGCGTCAGTACCGTGTACTGTACTTGGTCAGGTGTGTTTCCTCTCCTCTCCTGGTCTTTTCACACTCCTAACGCCTTTTCCCCAGAAATCGCTCCTTCGAGAGAATGGGCCTCAAGTTTATGCATCTCTCCCTCTTCTGCTACTTTCATCTTCCCGGTTCCAAACTCGCCCTCGACGCTCTCAGCTGCTCTAGCATGGAGGTTAATCACGGCGAACCTCAGCATCGCGATATTCAACGGTTCGCGGCATACGTTCAAGAAGTGGCCGCCGTCTTGGGAACGGAGGCTATCTTCAGACGTCTCAAGAAGGACATTGCCAACCCCAAGCTGCCTTTCTTCAGAGACATCCTTTCTGCCATCTCAATCACGAGTCAAATCCTCCCCGATCTCGAAGTACGACCCTTCTTTGGCCGCTTGAACATGACCAAGGCTGTGCTCGACGCGTGTATGCGCGAGCTTCAGACTGCGGAGCGCAAACTCCATCCCACTGTTTGGTACATCGGTGTCGACTATATAAAGTGAGCCTTGTCTCTATGCTAGAGGGAGTGCTCGGCTGACAATATCACCTAGGGTCTTCTTCTCCAAGCATGACTACAATATGATTTGGGGAGATGATCTCATGTGCCGCGGCGACGATGTAGCCTCCATACTCGCCCAAGCTACGAAGGTCTGCGCCGTTGCCAACCCGACTACTGAGTGGAGGCGTCAAAGTGTGTTTGATGTCTGCGGACCATTGCCCATTCCTGACCACGTCTTTCTTCAGCGGCAGATGTGATCGCAAAGCTTTGCTTCGAGCTCGCCAAGGACTTCCGGAGCAAGCCCGGAGACAGGTTCATAGTGTCCCTCGGCCAAGGCCTGTCCTTGAGGTGGTACCCCGTCCTCAAGCCGCTCCGCGATGCAAGGTTCTCTCCAACTGCAGACTCGGTCATCGACGATCTTGTAAGGGCATGGGTGACCCTCGGCATGGTCATGAACCTGAACGAGGTGGAAGAACGGGACCAATATGAGAAGGATCGCGCCAAATTTTGCTCTTGGTCCGACTGCCCCTTCAATATCATGCGTTCCCCGGGGTCTTTGCACGTCTGTCGCGGGTGTGGAGAAGTGCGGTACTGCGGTCGGGAGTGTCAAATCAAGTATGCATACAATCCTCTCATGCTCGCCTTGCTTTGCCTGATCTATGGATCTGTTTTAGGGACTGGAAAGAAGACGGACATAAGTGGAAGTGTAAGAGGCTGAAGGCCGCGTAGCCGCCGTTTCTGTTGATGCATAATCATCGCCAAATGTAGCGCTTATGTCTGGACCGGTCATTGTATCTTACTTCGCTAGCGAATCAACGATTGTTTCAGAGCTTCTTTCCCGCTAGACTTCTGCATCTCGCTGTCGGACTAGCTGTCGAGGGCAAGACCTCGACAAACCTTAACCAGGTATGACACGTCGTACTCTATTCCCGCCTAATGTGAGCCTGACTTCGGTTATAGATAACATCTTCGCGGTTTGCTCCCCAGCTGGGAGTTTATGCACTTTCGAAGCTTGAGATCAAGGAGTCTGTATTTTGGCGTATGCTGCACATAACAGGCGTGCCAGCTTCGTAGCCGCTTCCTTTATGTGAAGTCTTCGGTATAATGGTCGGGGAAGCGATCCGTCATCCAGATGTCTAACCTATCAAACGAATACTGGACGGCCGGTCAGGTTCTCGAGGTGCTAACGGTGAAGGCTGTCCGGACGTCAAAACAACTTTTGAGTCCACCATAAACTTTTAGTTAATTCTTGTGTGAGCATCCACTGGTCTGTTTTTCGCAGCTAACTACTGGCCGGCTAATAGTTGTACAGGTTCGCTCTCTCGGTGGCGAGTAAGTTCAGGTGTGCTCACTGCTCCATTCTACGTTTCTTTTGCTCATAACGGCCTGGTTTGCTAGATGCACCAAATGCAATGGTTTCGGTGGCCTTTGTAAGGTCGATCTAGCTCACGGTCTTATTCGGCGCAATGATGGCATCGGCGAATATTGTCGTGTTTTGCTGACAATGTAAGAATGTCTTCGTCGTTTCTCTAAAGTTAACGGGTAGCTTGCTCATCCAACCTTCGCGTTTGAACCTCAAGCCAGAATGCTGCGGGTGCTTGTCCCATTCTCGCAGTAACGTACAGAATACACTGATCCATGTCATCTGCTTCATCTGATTTTACTGGTTCTTGCATGAAATGTTGACCTAGGTATCTGTTGTGTACATGGGCGGGTGAGAAAAGGAAGCCTCCTCCATCCAATCTTCCATTATGTAATGCATTCTCCCTCAGCGTCCATCAGTGGTCAACTACAGTCTGCCGTCCGTCTATCTCCCACCCACTCCAGGCTGACACAATATGTCCCCCCCCAGAGCACTCGACGCAGCGGCCAGGTCATTCGCAGCCTCTTGGATCCCTCCCAACCACGATAGCTTTCTTCGTAGTTTCAAGGCAAATCCCGCAAAAGTAGTAAAGGAGTTTAGGACGGTGTTCCGATCAAGTCCTTCTGGAGTAACGGATCCAAGGGTTCAGCGTGTTGGTATGAACCTTCGACACTTTCTGTATGTGGCACACAACAAAGAAACCCCCCGATCGCTCGGAAACGCGGTCTGGAGCGCACTCATGGACGTTAGCGAGCTCTATTGCGAGATGATCGCAGGCGCGACCCCCAATAATGAGTGGGTGTGTGATCTATTCACCAGATCGTTTACAATCAAGTTGACTGAATCGCATCCTCAGAAGATGTTTCATCTACCGTTGGAACCCCTTGCTTGTATCGGTGGTATGGCGCTAAACCATGGTTCTGAGAGCGGGTCGTACGATGATATCAAACTCCTCCTCGAGAGGATCCCAGCCGTGCTGACCGCAATTTGGGAGCTTCGAGGAGTCTTTTTCAATCCAAACGAAACGTCTCGGGATCAATTCTACCACAAAACCCGTGCATCAACTTTACCGGGGCTCTTATCGATGTGTCGATCGATGTACGACTTGACGTACGAAGCATTCATCTACAATGGTGGCACGCGGGAAGAGCTGATAAACGTATAATCTAGAAACCGCACGGACGAAATGCTGCGCTCGAAGCTTCCCCACCTTGCATTTGTCTGTTGGTACCATCTCCCCGACATTGAGGCAAGCTTGGTCGAGCACGCAATGACGGCAGCGAGCGTGTTGGTCTCGCGGGCAGGCCAAAGCTTAGCGGTCATCCGTCCATTCATTCAGGAGACCGTTGCCATCCGTTGGTGGATTCACCCCGGAGCAGATCTTGAAACAATTCCGAAAAGACATCACAAGTCACCGGTATTCCGACTCGCACATGTTGAGGGTATTTGGAGCTCTCTGTGAGACCATGCGCTGCATCGATTACCAGCCATTCCTTGGTCCGCTGGCGATGGTTTGATGCGTCATGCACGCATGCGAACGCATGAAATCGAATATTCCGACTCAGAGAGGTATAGCGCCGCCAATTCACAAGCCTGTTGATATATTCAGCCAGGGATTACAAATATTGGTGTAAGTTGCTTCATACATTCGGGTCTAGAACTGGTTTGACTGACCAGGCGGGTTGGTAGTTTGATCTTGATGAATAGTGCACACTTCATCGAGGAAAGTGGTCCACAGATACTCTGTCAAGGCAAAGACGCGGCCACGTTCCTTGCTTGAGGAGTACATGCTTGCACAGAACCTGATCTGAACACCACAGCCGAGTCCGAATCCCGTATGTTTTCATCCTCGCCTGCCCATTGACCAGTGACCCCTAACCGGGATAAACTTAGAAGTCGACCTCATAGGGAAACTAAGCCGCATATTCATGTTGTGTGTCCCTCCACTGGAGGCAGCCGAAGTACGAGGAGAGTTCATCCCAGCTGAAATACGTCTTCAATAGTACCCGGCCTTTCGCGCTCTGCAAAGGGCCGATAGCCGACTGGGAACTTATCCTTCGTTCAAACGCCTCGTAGGGGCATGGGAATACTTGGGAGAAGCGCTAAAAATAGATATGGTGAAAGCGAAGAAGCAGTTCGAGAAGGACAAGGCGCATTTTTGCTCGTGGAAGGACTGCGTCGCGTACCACCGGAAGAAGTCGCCTGCCGTCCTTCAAGCTTCAAGTGTGTCGAGGGTGCGGCCAGGCTTGGTACTGTGGCCGGGAGTGCCAAAGAAGGTACTTTGTTGGTCTTTCTATCGTTGATGTCGTTTACTCACGCACATGCTCTCGACAAGCGACTGGAAGGGCGGTCACAGCCTCTAGACGCATAGTCGTGTAAGCAAATTCTGATGCAAAGGAGAAGTAACGCACCGGGAACTCGAGTAAGAACGGAAAGTCGGTGGCCATTGTCATCTCTCGATACAACTCGATCAAGTCTTTCAATATCATCGGTTTCCAAACGTGGACATGGTGGGATAAGTCCATCGGGGTAGCATCGTTCTCCTTTGGCTGACCGTTGAGGGAAGCAGGCCTATAGAACGCGAGCTCACTCGACAGAGCAAGAAGGTCGTGATTTATTGTGCCAGGCGTCCTGTTTTGATACAATCCTCGGAGAGTGCCCACAACCTTATCTGGATGTTCCATTATGAGGGAGGCGTATCGCCGTTGACGCCCGTCATCTATTACGACCTCGATACTGGAATCAACACGGTCGTTGATCATGTCATCGAGCCAGCCGATTCGAACTTGTTGACTAGCATCGTTACGGGGACGGCTGAAAGTGGTGGGTGATAGGTTACGGCTGAATATCCGACTCATGGAAAGACGCAGGACGCGGCAAGGATGCAGTTTAAGATGAGAAATGTCGTGAACGCGAATTGGAAGTGCAATCCATCATTAAGCGCCCATCCTGACAAACGGATCACGATTTTGCCCAGTGCCAGTTGTGTGCCATGCAGTGATGCAGACTTGCACTAGTGTCAATGGCGAGCATGACGAAATTGAAGAAGGGTGAAATTATGTACCATAGCGTCGTCTACTTGGTAGTATAGCTTAAGAGGTAACGTTCGTCCTCTTCATCTCCGTTTGACTGTTTTCTCCTCCCGGCTGAGGACAACATCACCACTCGTTCTTCACCTTTTTCTGCCCTTTTGGCGATGGGTACCAACTTTCCGTCCACAACAACCACCATGAACAGGCCGGCCCTTCGCCGCGCCTCTGTAGCGTTTCGATCTACGCCCGCCAGCCTGTCTGTGATGCATGCTGTGTCCAGAGAAGCGATTTGGAGAAGGGATACGCCGTCTAACGGAGCTCTGCCTTGTACAGACTCCGCAGTACGAATTTGAGGGGCAAGAATATCAATGGCGATCAGAAGAAGAACGATTGAAGCCGCCGTGCCCAGTGCGAGGATCGTGAAATTGATCTGTTAGCGCATGCAATACCGGACTGTTAGATACCAAGTCATCCTGAGCTCCGAGTGGAACTCACTGTCAACCTTCCTCGTAAGATGGTCTCCTCTACCATCGTAAAACCGGTCTGCGGCTCTGGGCGGAACTCCATCTCGATTTGGTCGACAACAGCAAATGTTGATATTGTTCTGGCCCGTGCGGCGATCCACATGATCATGGCGGTTGCTTTAGAAAGGGTGTCTTCCAGTGTGACTAGCGTCGCATTGGCGAAGTCAGTGTGAACCATAGTAGCATTGTTCCACATCCATCCGTTTGACGTATGAGGCTGTCCAAATAGAGAATCTGTCACTAAATCGCCAGATATTATCAGTTACCCCGCACAAAAGAGACGAAGGAAAAACGTACGGTACTGCTCGACAACAGTCGGGATGTGACAAGACTGCGTCGTATTCGTAATCTCCGAATGGTCTGTGAGGTTCATTTGCGAGGGATTTATGCAGGACCATTCCGTACCCAACTGGGAATCTTGATCAAGGCTTTCGCGCCAAAGAGTCATGGATGAGGAGGGCGCAAACATGTTTCCCCACATGTCAGCCAAGCTACGGAATGTCAATTCAAAAACATAACGACACAGATGATCAACGAACTTGTTCGAGGACGTATTGTCTGGCAACCAGTCGTCCCATGTCCTTGTTCGGGTTTCGGAAAAGAGAGATGCATCGCTTATACGATTGGTTGTTGCATCGAGGGTCATTTCGCCGCTCTGAGTTGACAAAGAACACCCGATAACCTGCACAAAAACCTGGGAATTGATCGGGTTGTTTACGCTTCCGGGATGAAGTTGCAGTCCATGAGCTTCGATCGCGACCGGCCGGCCTGGAGAGCCTGAAGAGTCGAGGATAGGACTACTTCCATTTCTGTTTGCATTGTAGACAGAGTATAGGTAGATATTGCGCATATTTGCGGCTCCTTGGACCGATGGCGTAAAGTATGGTATCCGGACAAGTACGTCTAGGGAGGGACGAGTTTAGTCAGCTCGCGGTGGAGACAGCGGCGGGAGAATCCTACCTGCAGGCGACCAAAGTTTCGTTGCAATGAGATCATCATGAATGGGAATGTACGACGAGCCATCTGACAAGAATGGGACCGCGATCTTGAAGGAGTCGGTAAGTGTTCCCAGGTTCTCCTTATCCCCGAGCACGATGGACAAGGAAGTGGCGGATGGATCGGTCACTGTGCGCCCATGATAGACCCTGCTCTTTAACTGGGTGGTTATAACAGGGCTCTGGGGAAGTTCCCCGCACCTGACGTTGAAGTCGGTGTAATTGACGGGCGCCGACGCATTCGTGGACGAAAGGGGACTGATGAGGGTATCGTAGACTCTATTATCTTTGAGGCCGAGGTGATCACAGGTGACGTTACTGAGGAGGTCGAGAGAACCGCTGGAGCGATACCAATCGAACCTCACATCGGAGAAGTTCGAAGGAAGAACATGCCCACTCGGAAACATATTTTGCACGTCCAAGGTACCGACAACGGTTGGTGCCATCTGTTGGCGCGTCACTTCCACGATTGGGACGGTGAGGATGAGGGGCGTTGTCACGTGGAGAGCGGTAAGAGCAAGGAAGTAGACGGTCGTGAGGATGACTGGAATCACGGCAGCAGGGAATCGGATGTTGTGGTACAATGTGAGTGCTGAGATCCCAAGGCCGTTCCAAGACGATGACACATCAGACAATGCCGTTAGCGTCTGCGGTCTGAGAAACTGGGTGCGAATTGCGAGTGGCGCCATGACTGCGATGAGTGCTGTGGTAAGGACGAGGATTGTAACCTAGTATTCGGAGGTAAATGAATGGTTCATCCACGGGATAAATAACGCGTAGATACCTGAAGGATGGCGTCGAGTATAGTGGAGATATGCGCTGCATCGTCGGCGTTCACGAGCACACGCTGCTCCCATGCAGTGGCCCAGATGACGAGCAATACACAGTGGACCAGGACGACCAGAAAGTGCAATGAAAGGGTCAATATCACGGCCGCGTCGTAGGAGCCTGAGCTGGGCTTCGGGGCCACATCAGCACCTGCATTTCTCGTGAGTTGCTTACAAAGAAAGATCAACAAAGGACATACTCTGGGGCGCGTCTGCATAATAAAGCCTGGGGATTTTATATTCCGGGTCATCGTCCATGGAATAGCTGCCGACGGTTGAGGAGAGAACAACAGCACATAGAAGGATGTGGCGCACCTGGATTCCGACCCTAACTTCATGGTGGACGAAGAAGGCGAGGGAGTCAGAGGGACGTCCATCGCAGGGTTGTTCACAGGTTTAAGGGTAGTATGTTTGGTGGGTTTGGAGAAGAAGAGAAAGGAGGAGGGGCGTCCAGCTCCGTATATAAGACGGAACAGGTGTGGACGTCGTATCGATAGAACCGGTGTGGCGTGGGGTGAGGCATAGACCTGGGCTGTAAATCTGATGATCAGATCCACACGGCTCTGGCATGAGACGGTGCGTGGACCACGAACCTGGATCACCTGTCCCAGGGCGAGACGATCCTTCCTACCGGTGTCGATGCCAACCCCGCAAAATATAGGTGGACGAATTGTTGCGATACGACTTCCACCGACCTTGCAGCTCTGAACAAAGGGAATGGATCCTTGGAGAGAATCGCTAGATTCCACGACGCGTTTCAACCTGACTTCGGTCCCCAGGATATGCTTCGAAGAACCGTCCACCCAGGCACTTGTTACGACTAGCCAGTGATGTTAGTATAGACTTATAGAATAAAAGGGAGCACCCACACTTCGGACCAGGCAAGCTGCTCATGTCCCCAATCAATGTTCCGAGATCTAGATGTTGACACGGCCCATGTCAAACAGGACGACCGCCCCCAAGCCCATACTTGAGTTACTCAATGGCGAGTATATGCAGCGGTTCGCCACTCGAATTCTAGCCGAATAGATCAGAGTGCGTGCGAGACAGTGGGGGTTCTGGGAGGGGAAATGAAGGGCCAGAACTCATACGTACCGCAAACGCGTCTAAAAACCATCGATAGGGTCCAGGGAGGTCCAGGGGCATAGCAAGGAAGACCAGGGAAGGCGTCCAGTTTTGGGCGCCACGAGCTGGGAACTTGATGTGATAGACACCGCTACGCCGACATGAAGTCGGGTTCTATGTTTCACGCTTCAGGAGTCAAGCCTCAGGTCGTGAAGCATGTGGGTATTTTCGAAGCGTGAGGTTGAGCTTTAACCGCCACTGCTAGAGCTTAGAGACGCGTCCCAGACGGCGTCGTACATCAAGCGAGGATTACAACGGTTGGTCATGACTGATCAGTCTGTGGACAAGTCAGAGCTAGGGCAAAGCGAGATGCGAGTACAAATATCTACCTGGTTTTTCTAGACAGCGAGGCCAATTCGACTGGAAGGGAGCTAGAAGTAAATGTAATACAGGAATCCTTGCGGCGGCAAGGATATATGAGAGTCGGCGTTTCCCGGGAGGATCTGGGTCAAACCACCAAGAAGCAATGAGAACACACAACACACCCCGCTCAAAAGTTAGCTCGATGGTAGCTTCCCACCCGCGGGTCGCGGCGCATCGGATGCCACCAACCAGCCATCGAGAGAAAACCCGAGCCCATGGCATTGTAGATGCTGATGCGAGTCTAGTGGCTGAATGCGGATGAGTGTCAGAAAAAGATGCTACAAAAACGTCTGCAGAGAGATGGAGGGGCGCACGCGTGTAACTAGCACTACTATATGTATACGTGGAGGTACTATAATGTATACGTAGACGGGGGAACCGGGGCGCCTGTATGTGCGGCATATGCGAGGGAGACGTGGGATGGGAGCGAGCGGAACGGAGAAAGGTAACAAGGAGCGATAGGAGAAATATGTGATAAGAAATAGAAAACCTGGGGAATGAGAGGGAGGGGAACGTAGAGACGCGAGTACATATGTAACAGAGCGATCAAAGCCAAAACTAGCGTCTGCGCACGCGCACCGACCTCACCGTCATCTCCCCGCTGTCCAGCTCCACAAGCTGCATCTCCGTCTCCCACTCGTTGTCCTCGTCCACGACCTCGATCCGGCCTTTGCCTTCGCTCTTCGTGCCCATCCGTGGCGACACCTCGTCGCACTCGCGGTCCGACTCAGCAAAGTCCGTGTGTACGACGCTCGACTCGGGCTCGCTTTCGCCCTCCTCGGACGTGTACACGGTGCTCACGCTCGACGAGCGAGGGGGACGCAAGCCAGACCTCCTCACGGACTCGCGCCCGCCGACTCTGCTAAGACTTGCGCTAAGGATCTCGCCCTCGCCATCCGCGTCGGCGGCTGCGTCGGATGCATCGAGCGCGAAGGGGCTCGGCGGCGCGAGATTTGGGCTAGGAAGCGCGAAAAGGTGTATGTGCTTTGGGAGCGGGATTTTCATCCTCATCTCTGGGCGGTATGGCTGGTCGTTGTCGGTTGCCCCTGGAGACCCAGGGGTGGAGGGTGCGGACGAAGAGGGTGGGGTAGTGCTCGAGGATGCCGTGGGCGTCGGCGCGAGGTCGGGATCGACGACGGCGCGGGAGAGCGGGAGAGAGAAGTAGGATATCTCCGGGACTATGGACTGCGGTTCTGGAGGTTCCGTCTTGGTGAAGGAAGGCGGGTCGTCCGGCACTTCGCGAACGATGATTTCTCCTGGTTCGCTCTCGCTCTGGGAGGTCTCGAGGAGGGGAAGGAAGTTGAACTTCGCTGGAGTGCGGGATTTGGGCTGCCGTGCGAGGGGAGAGGGGCGGGCAGGCGGGGTCCATGTTCGCCAGGCAGATGCGCCGGTGGAGGAAGGTATCGCCGATGTATTAGAGGGACGGGGTGGGTATACGGATGGGCGCGGGGGATAGGGCGATGAGGATGGCAAGGAGGGACGGAGTGGGTACGGAGGAAGATCAGATGGAGTCTGCACTGGTGAGGCTGTCTCTGACGAGGAGATGGACGAGGCAGGGGTGGTTTCACATGCAGAAGTTTCAGGCGGGAGAAGGGGAAGCAACCCTATTGGAACTTTGCGAAGGTAGTGCGTTTGAGGACGGCTATACGGTGAACGGAAGGGGTCTGGAAGTTGGTCCGCGCGGGGGAGGGAGAGTTGGATCTCTTTGAGCTCGAGCATGTCTCTGCGATGTGAATGATGTAGTCAGCGTCGAGCGAACGGGGTCACAGGCTTTATAGAAGATGAGAGGGGTCCGAGATCCGCTGCCGAAAGTAAGCCAGAAGGGGCACGAGACCATGGATGGGACCGGCGCGCTCTGCGCCACCAAGCAAACGACGTAACATGATGTACGCCGACGCTGACGCCGTCAGTTGCGACAACGCTGCCGCCAGGGTGTAACAGATGATCCGGGCGGGATATAGTACGGGTCCCACATTACCCAGCGAAACCACAGTCGGCGCGACGGGCTCATGGAGGGCCAGTGTATAGCTACCCCGGCCGAGAGGCCTGTTTGGGGCGGCACCCATGCCTGAACGCAAAGGCAGAACGACAAAGTCGCGCCGAAGGGGAACCAGGCACAGCGTGCCCCCTTTCACGAGCTCCCAAGGGTGCACACCACCGCACAATGCAACGAAAGGTGACTCACTGGTAAGTTAGCTTGGGGGTAACGTCCGTGGGCGTCCTGTCCCATTCGTCTGCAGCATAAACTTCGTAGTCGTCGGAAGCCCCGAAGGAGACATGCTTGTGCAACGTGCACGGTCCTGTAATTGGACTTGGTGTAGGCGGGGCGGAGAGAGGGGGAGGGGTAGAATTTCTCGTTGGTGGCGGCGTGTGCTTGAGGCAGCTCTTCATGGTTGCTGCTGGCTGACCAAGGGCGAGAGGCGTGAGGGGTGGAGAGGCTTTCCTGGGTCGAAGGAATGGATGAACTGAAGAAAAGGGGAGCCAGACCAGGTGATTAACGTGGGTACGGAGCGGAGCCAGACACGGAGCAAGTCGGGACGTGTGCTCGGAGTGGTTCAGACGCCCTTAAACTCAAGAGCGGTCCAATGGTTCAGCCAGGGTAGCGTCTTGTCGTCGCCTCGGACGGTGGCGGGGCAAGAAAATGTGCGTCGGGGGATGGTGATGGTAGTTGAGAAAAGGGCGGGACATGGCTTTGAGGAGGCGAGTTTGCTTCCGTAGCGCGCGACGCGGCGACGGACGGCGCGCCGTGTGCGGTGCTGCCTCGGCCGACCCCATCGGTGATTGGTCCGTCGTCGGCCAGCCAATCACAATATTCCCTCCTGTCAATTTTCCGCGCGCAGGTCCCCCTGTCCGGCTCTCCTTCCACTCCCGATCCTCCTCCTCTAACCGTTTCTTTCGCACTTTGGCTCGCGAGTGCACCCTTTACGCCTATGCCCATTCACCCCGACATGCGAAGATCTATTCTGGCCGGACTTCCATTACGAGACACATCCAAGCTTCCGCGCGATGTAAAACGGCATCTCCATAGGCCGTGAACACCGCTGTGCTCCAAGTACTTATGGAGCGTCTCGAGTTGGGTATCCAATCCCCTCATCTCATAGATACAGCTGGACCCCTCCTCATGTTCGTACAGGCCGCCGAACAAATACTCCGAGGGTCCTTCGTATTTTTGTATCGTTCCACCCGTTTGGCTCATACGTTCCAAATTTGCCTTCCCGGTCCGTCTTTGACGTTAGGGGTCCTGCTTTCTGTGGATCCAGGCTTCCACTTTGGAACCCGAGATCACCTTCGGCGGCCTCGTTTTCCACGGTCAAAACCTCCCTCTAGCTCTTGGATTACACTCAGCTTGTCATGTCAAAGTCGGTATGCGAGGACATTTCAGTAACACCTCGTGAAGCTTGAGGCCTTGAGGCTTGAAGGGGGTGTCTCGTACATACCGATTCCCACAAGCGGCGTCTGCTATGACGTCGTGCGGGGCGTGAAGGCCTCGTTCGCATTTTGGAGGATCGCACACGCGCACACACACAGGCGAGCATGCAGCCTTCTCCTATAACTACAGCCCTTCGAAGAGCTAACAAATGTTCCGCAGGCGTCACAGGAAGAGTAATGGCCTGGAGACCGGCGATACAACCGGATACGAAAGTGGCCTACATATGTTTCCTACAACGACGCATCCCTCGAAATAATATGGCTTTGCACGTGTAGATGCTTTGGGATGAGAATCAGAAGATTAGTTGGTCAACTTTGCACAACAATCCACATGTTCGATGTATTTGCTCAGCATCTTCGGGGAAGATGATACCGAGGGACGCGAATGATACTAGCAACACGAATAGGAGGGAAGCGGGGAACGATACAACCACCCACGCGGAATCGAACCATGCGACTTCTTGATGCACAGTAAGTCCTTGTCGCTTGCTCTTGCGCTAGGTTCGGTCCAAGCCGCCGTTCACAGTCCGCTTCGCTCTCCGCTTCACTCCTGTGAAGGGGCTTGCTTCAAGGTCCGAGAATAAAGGGAGGTAGCTTCGGGCATACAGCTCTCCATCCGCTGCTCCCGCTATACATGTTATATGGGGGATTTTGTTCATTTACTTCGCATCTCAAACTCTCTGAGCAAGCCTGTGCAAGAATTATATGTACTGCTTGTGGTATGGCTCGAGAGATCACCCTTAATACCGTGTTTTTTCCAATTGCTTCTCAAATATTCAGCAGTCATGTTTAGCACATGGTACTTTACAACTGGTCCAATGGTATCATAATCTTGATGCCCAGCAGGTTTTTGTGAGAACATACATATGTGTGACCCATACGATCGCAAGATCGCCATCCCGATCAGCGTAAACGCGTACTTACTCGCGCAATCACGTGCACCAACATTGCTGCACCGCGCCTGGTGATTGTGTTCACCCGAGAGGACAAGTTGACAGGAATAGGAGGGATACCATGCTGGGAAAGTATCTCTTTCCAATCGGGATCAACACGGAGTGTGTCTGTCGTCTCGTCGTCCATCAGTGAGAGTAAACCGCGAGGAGCAACCCGCCGTTGAACGACGTGTCGCATTGTCACTCGCATTTTGTGACAGCTCATGCTACTGAACACCAACCAATGTCACGCTCCTCACCCAGCTCGGTGAGGGCAGTGACCGGCTGTGACCTCGACGAGATGGTCGACGACACGATAAACAGGGTACGTAAAAAGGAGAAAAAAATTGTGTTGTGTAGCCATATATATATAGAATGACACAGGTGCTTAAAAGTAGTGGTATAGGGGGATGACGAACAAGTTAGAGGGAGCAAGACGGGTCCATCCTTTTGACGAACCGTGAAGCAAGCCCCTCTGCGAGGTGCCCGCGGGACGCGGCCCGGAGCAAGGGCTTGCTCCGAACCTACTCTTGCGCGCCGCCTACTTACTGGCAGCTGAGCGCTAATGTACGCGAACCCTTTTACAGAGCTATGATCGAAGCGCACAAGCCTCCGCATGGTTCGCACTTCACAGCAACCTCAGAGGTTTCGTACCAGTGCAACCATCGTCAAGTTCCCAGGCTCATGGTGCCCCAGGGACCAAGCTGACACTCTAAGAACCGTCCCGGGTCCTCCCTGCCATGTCCCTGGACCGTCTCCGTCTTCACAGGCACGTTCGTGCCGTGCCCGTCAAGTAGGTCTCGTTATTCGATATTCTTCCCTCCCCTCTCATACTAAGGTCCACGCTAGTCCTGCATAAATACGATGCAAAGGTCGTGCGCGGCACAGCAGACCTTCAATTCAAACCAGTATTCAGCGTTTATAGAGATTTTGGAGAATCTTCAACGCCTTCACGTATCTTGTCAGGGCCCGATCTTTCGGTCTTTTTGGGCAGTGAGTTTGTTTCACGATACGTGACATCACTCTTTCTCATCAAAATCCCCCTCTAGACTTGAGGACCGTGACATTGGTTGCGAGCAACCTAGTTGGTCCGAGAAGTGGGCCCGCTCTATGCGGGTTCTCCTCGCCCTGTATCACCTGTTCCAGGTCGACGGATCATAGGCCAACACCATATCATATGCGCGTCTGATTATCACGTCGCGTCGAAGCGGCATAGCATACTCACCGTCGTTCTATCATCTCGTCCTCCTACAGCTTCCCTCAAGTGTTTATAACGAACTCGATCTTAGGACCCGTCACCCTTTTCTTCAAGCACGTCGATCCCTCTTTCGTTTTCTGGAGTTCCTTGCTAAGGTCCCGATGGAGGTCTCATTCACTCACTCGCGTTCTTCGTCGACCACGGAGCTGCGATCTGGATCCAGGTGTGTAAAGCTCCCTCCAGTGTGGCCCAACGCAATTTCACCACCCACATTTGGCAGGGAATATCTCCCTTTGGAAGATGCGTACAAACGCCACACCGTGACTGAGTACAGGCAAAAAGCTCCAAGTGAGTCTTACGTCGAATGATTGCGTACACTCTGACGCATGCGATTGAAGTCCCGGGATCTAGGCCACGCTCATACGATGTAGCGGTGACATTGACCCTCGCGCTGCATCTCCTGGTCCTCTTTGTTCACTGCGTGCTACTCGTTACGTGGGCCACATCAGCGGAGCAGCGCGTCGTAGTCAGTGCCAACGACGCGGCGCATATATCCACTATCATAGACGCATTGCTTCAGGTTTATTCCCCCTTCTTCAATCTCGTCGCCGTGCTGACACTCGGACTACCAGGGCTTCGTGCTCATCCTCACCACCGCGCTTATAGCAGCCATGGCACCACTTGCGATCCGAACCCAGTTCTTGAAGTCACAGACACTGACGGCGTTATCCGATGTGTCGTCTTCCTGGAACGGCCTCGGTATCTCGGCCGTTACCCTTTACCACAACATTCGCCTCCCCGCCGCCATCTTCCCCGTCATCCTCACCACCATTTATTTTTTGGCCCTCACTGGTCTTCATGTGACGACACCGCTCATCCTTACCGTTCCGGTCGTCGAAATAACGCGGCCCGACACGGCTTCAACTGTCACCGGAACGCTAGACGTGCGGACCTTGTTCCCCAACAGCTATCCCCTCCCCTCCAACTTATCGAACATAACCTTCGATTGGTACCTCTCGAGCGCTTCCCTCAGTCTTCTCGGGCAAGGCGGCGCGTCCGACTCGGGCCACATCGGTCTTCAGGGCAACAGGGTCTTTGACACGCTCGTGAGTCCGTTCTTGGCCACGAACGCTTCTGCGATTGTCAACTACACGGACTTCAACGTCAAATGCGGAAGGTTACCCCAAGATCCTGTCATTTCCACGAATAGGACGGCAGATAATTTTGGGAGTACCATGTCTATCGAGCTAGGGGGTGGTAGCAGTCTGGGTACACTGCTCGATACATTCCCGCTTGTGCTTACCTCCTCAAGGTCTAATGACGATACCGTCGCAACAAAACTCTTAGCGCCGTCAGGTAATTTCACTTTGGCGTTATGAACTACGCTTGTTAATTCCAGCTCCTCGACAGACGTCCTCGTTCGAATTCCCCATTATATACCTACTGGTGCTAGCACAGTCGGAGGGCGGAACATATTATTATATTCCCTCTATAACGCTGGTGGAAACGGGAGCAGTCCTATTGTAGATTCTTCCGGATCTGTAGGGCCCTCGACAACGACGACGGTTTACGGGGCACAGTTCCCGAATCCACACGACGGTTCGGATGGCCTGGCCAGCGCCACGGTCAACATCCAGGTCATCGGCTGTTCTCTGTCCACAAACAATGGAAATATGACAATCGACGCGACGACGAACAGCATGTACGGTCCATCCCAGGCTTCCAATCCGCGCGTGAGGATGTGGGAAGATTGGGAGCCGGACAACACTTCCTCGAACAAGTACGTTCGCCGACCACTACATCAGCAATTTGTCAAATTTTGTTTTGCTGTTTTGAAGGGTTGAGACCATATTTGAGGTGTTGAGGTGTTGACACCAGTTGTGAAGTTGGCTAAACACGTGCCAACTGGGATGAGTACTCAACAATACACCAATATCTCATAAACTACCCAGGTTTGAACACAATACAAGAACTCCACACAATAGGCTTTCCATCCCCACCAACAACATGAGCAATACCTTAGTACTTACACTCCTGGCTAGGTTGTTGAAACAAGTGTGACTTGGAAGTTCTCTTGGGTATACATTAGTTTACTTTCATACTTCATAAATTTAGTAGGTAATTGGGTTAACTATGCAATTACTTGTGAAATCACGACTTGGTGGATTTCGGATATGCGTAGTCACGTGACTCATCAGTTATGTCGATGCTCAACGCCGCGTCATCTCTTTGTCTTCAACCACGACATCTGTCGTCGTTGGGGACCCGGCGTCGTCGCCGACCTCGACCTTGCCGTCACCGTCACCTTTCGCCGCCCTCAACGCCCGTCGCCCGTGGCCTCCAATGCCAACGCCCGTCGCCGCCACCGCCGACGCCCTCGTCACCCGCAAAGCCCACACCCTCGTCACCCGCAAAGCCCATGCCCTCGTCACCCGCAAAGCCCACACCCTCGTCACCCCCCACGCCCACGCCCGTCGCCCCCAACGCCGACGCTCATTGCCCCAATGCAAGCGCCCTTGTCGCCCCCACGGCGACGCGCGTCGCCGCCACCGCTCTCGCCCTCGTCACCGCCCACACCCTCGTCACCCGCAATGCCCACGCCCTCGTTACCACCCAAGGCCCATGCTCTCGTCACCCCCCATGCCCATGCCCACGCCCACGCCCGTCGCCCTCAACGCCAATGCCCTTGTTGCTCCCACCCCCCACGCCCTCATCACCCCCCACGCCCTCATCACCCCCCACGCCCTCATCACCTGCAAGGCCTACGGCCTCGTCACCCCCCATCGACCTCAACGCCAACGCGCCCGTCGCCGCCATAGCGACGCGCGTCGCCCCCACCGCCGACGGCCTCATCTCCCCCCACGCCCTCGTCTCCCCCCACGCCCTCGTCTCCCCCTACGGCCTCGTCACCCCCCAACGCCCACGCGCGTTGCCCCCCACTGCCGACACGCGTCGCCCCCAGCGCCCTCGCCACCCGCCGACGCCCGCGCCCTCGCCACCTCCCAATGCCGACGTGCCCGTCGCCCCCAGTGCCGATGGCCTCGTCACCCCCAACGCCAACACCCGGCTCTCAACGCCCCTGCCCCTGTTGTCTCGTCACCTGCACCCGCGTCTCTCTACCTGCACCCTCGTTGTTCCGTACCTTACCACCCTTACAATATCTACATTACCTACAGATTCAGTAGCTATACTGTTTTGAATGGAATTTGATTTGATCCTGATAGATGTTGATTTGAATTGAATTCAAACTGAGTTGAACTGTTGTACCAAGTTGCCAGCTAACATGTATAGTTGAAGATCCTAAGTTGTGTGTTCATTGGGTATAGATTGGCTATTTATTGGCCAACTCATATGTGTTGAGCAATCAAACATGGCCTGGGGACATGTTGACACGTTGGCGTGTTTTGACTGTTTCACACTGTTTCGCACATTGTACAACACTGCAACAAGCAAAAACACAGCTTAACAAGGTGAAACAAAATTCGATAATTTGCTGATGTATTATGTTGTATCTCGGTCGATAACCTTCCGTGTGTAGCTTGGCAGACCTCTGGGAAAGCATGTTCGCGCCATCTTCGTCCATGGCGCTCTGGCGCGAAGGTCGCGATGATAGCGTCAGACTGGGCACGGAATGGTCTTGCTATGGTTTCAGCCTCGACGCGATGAACGCCTCCGATGTCGAAGCTGCGACACAGTCCTGTCATATCCCCACCGGGGGCATTAACTGGTAATCTGCATCCTTAGATAAGCTTGAGAACGGTTTGAAGTATTACCTTTCCAACGGCTGGAGGCCGGGCCCAAGCCGGGCCTGGAGGTCTCGAGAATAATATCTTTGTGTTAGATCCCAATCAAGGCTAGTAGGTACTCAGAATGACTTATTTGGACATCTCCTGCTGAGCAGTTGCAAATAAGATATTTGCATGGTGTGGGCATGCTGTGTGAACATCTTATTTGCAAGACCTCCTCCGGAGAAAGGGCAAAGCAATCTCAAAGACATCCTTTTCACCTCGTGGCCGATGATACATGAACAACTTATTTGCAAGACCTGATCCGAAGAAAGGACAAAGCAATCCCAAATATATCCTTTCCACCTCGTGGCCGATGTTACGTGAACATCTTATTTGCGACTGCTCGGCGGGAGATGTCCATCATCAATTGTAAATAAGTTGTTCTAAGTACCTACTAGCCTTGATTGGGATCTAACACAGAAATATTATTCTCAATACCTCCAAGCCTGGCCTCCAGCCGTTGAAAAGGAGGTACTTCAGACTGTTCTCCAGCTTATCTAAGGATGCAGATTACCAGTTGATGCCCCCGGTGCCCAACGGTTGTCGAGCAATATCGTGCGTCTTTTCTGAGCCACTTTCAAACTTATAACAGTAGGGGAGCTCATGCTGTTTACATATATGCCAGTGTCCGACTCGCTGTTTGGCATCCCACGCACGTCAGATGAATGGGTGTGGTTGAACGACTCGCGTCCGCACACGAGTTTCGGAAACGCGACATTGGCCACCCTCGAGGATTCTTTGGCCAAGGCGACCGCCATGATGATGTCCGTCGCGGCGCGGGAAAGGACTCTATCCACGTACGCTGTCATCGAATTTATCCAGAACGAGTTTCGCCCACAGCCCCAGACGGGGCTTGCTACGGTGCAAGAAACAGTCCTGAAAGGAAGATTGACCGTGCGTCAGTCTCTCTGCCTTACATGAGCTGAATTACTTACCACCTTATACGTCCACTACATAGATCAATATCACCGTCCTTGCGCTGGGCACCGGGGCATCAATCATCCTCCTTCTGATCGCCATAGACATCCTTTCACCTCAGATTCGTGCTGTGGAGTCCGTGCAAGCAAGGACGCCGTTGAACGGCGTGTCTCTTCTCCAGATCGCCTCGCTGGATACCACGAGCGTGACGGAGAGGCTGGTGGGGATCGATCCGAATGCGACCGAGGCGAGGCGCAAGGCTGGCTTGTTCAACGTGACCGTTGTGGATGGGAAGCTGGTACCGGTCGGGAATTCTGAGGATGCGCGAGAGAAGGAGATTGAGACGGGTGGAAGGAATGAAGACGATAGAAATGCTCTTTTGGATCGTCATTAGATGCCTTCCCAGGATAGCCATCTCATACCCCCTTGTATGTTGCTTCGTCCCCTCGAGTATACACCCCATATATGTCTAATTGGAAGCCGACAACTATAGAATACAAAGCTATAGAATACAAAGGCACGCGGTGGGGCCATACTGCATTAGACTCGTGTCTGCGGTGCCTGCGATGTCCCTCGGGTGGCGCATTCCTCGACATCGGCCTCAAGACAGTCTTAAAATATCGTCTCTCTTGTAGCGCATGATGATGCAGGGCTCGATATCAGTCATGCCCTTGGTGCGTATCCGAGCTTGTCCGGTAACCCCTCGCTGTACGAGATCTTCACCCTTTTGCCGATGACGTCGATAGGCGTGGAATCGAAAAGCTTGATGCCAGCATGCATAAAAAGCAGTGCGCGATGCATCGCCGGCAAGCATTGGCGAGAATACAACTTCGTTTATGGAAATGACGGAACAGGGACTATCCTGATCGTTGGGCGGGCGATGGGCGGCTTGTCTGTGGTGGGGGTTCGAGTCTCGTCATAGTACAGGATCGCGACACTCGAAGGCCGTGATAAGCATTGTACTGAGCTTGTGCTTCAAATACTGCCGACAGAGAGTAATGGGAAAGACTGTGTGAGCCGCGATAAGGATACCACCCATGCAGAGGACGGGAAATGAATGGTGTCGACTCCGTGTCACTACAAGCGAGGCGTCGGCATCTACAGCATCAGTAGCCGCAATGATATTACTCACAAGGGCCTTCGTTTTAATGCATGAAGGGACCCGCCAGTGAGAGCAGCCTGGTCCGACACAAGCGTCGAGAGTGCGGTCGTATGTCGCCAATCTTGAAGCACTTTGGGTTGGGGACGAGGATTGAGCGCCTGATGGCAGACCACGAAGAGTTGCGTCTGATATTCGCCTGCGGGGGAGGGAGTTCAGGAGAACATTCACGGAATTACGTACCCGAGTCGATAAGCAGAAGGACGCCGGAAACCTGCCAGTCAAGCGCTGCGCGAGGATAAGGTTTCGTACAAGGCCTTGAGGCCGAGTAACTATACTGTAAGTGACTTGTCAAACTGGGACTCACCTGAAGGGTATTGTTCTGCTCCTTGCTCTCGGAATTGACTCTTGTTGGCGGCGAAAATTTTCCAAGTGCCAGACGGCTTCCACATGCACATGCACAAACCGCTGGTCGTTGCACTGGAAGAGGGCGGGCACGACCTTGTGTTAAGGTCCTCCGTCTTGAGCTCCACTTAAGCGATGTCAACGTTGGTGTCTGGGCAGTGGGGACAAACGTCGCCGTTGAGTTCGACGGAAACGCGGCTGAAGAAGATCGAAATCTTCTATGATCTATGCTGCCGTCATCTTCCTGCCTCGAGGCTAAATATAGGCAACTAGCTCTTGACCTCGAAAGTTGAACGAAATCACCCGGAGACTAGAGTGATACAGGAAGTTGTGCGAGTCGAGTGCAGCTCTCGGGATCGAAGGTCGGAAGATAACGAGCGCGACGGCCTACGTGACCCAGACAGTTCTTCGTGAATTTGAGAGACTAGACGGAGAGTGATAAGGAGGACAACGGAACTTAGGAGGTCGGTACCGATGCATAGTACACCGCCGAACGGCTGACGCGTACTTTAGCGGGGATGTGAGAATCGCGGAGGCTGAGGCGAGGGTGGCTCTTGGGTGGCTCTGGGGCAGATGCGCTGAAGAGGGGCCGTGAGAACGATGACTCTACGAGGATCCTGAACTTGAGAAGGTTTGACGCAAGTGTCTCGTCTGCCTCTGGGAGACTAGATGACTCGGTCACATTTCGACCGACAACCTGGCCGCATAAGTAGGACACCATCGACATCGACCTTCACAAACAAACTTTGACAACGAAAATATCACCCTCTAAGTATCACTGCGTCCCCACCTGGCACCGACAGCACATAGTATGCACCACCTCTCCAACATGAACACCCTCGCCATTATTGGATATAACCGTGTTCCCTAAATCATGCAATCGGTCATACGATGAAATCCGGAGGGATGTCGACGTCAGTGTCTCCTGCCAGCTCTCCTGCCCGCATCCAATTGTTGTCAACGTAAACAGTCTTTCGGTCTGTTTATGTAACTCTCAATGCTGCTTCCAAGTTACCTTCTGCCCCCATAGCGGAATCAGCGGGAGTTCGTAGGCTTCTCTTGACTATCCGCGGTGCCGACTGATGTTCTATGTGCAACAAGCAAGGTAAGTATGTCATTCGACCCTGCGTAGTCCTAGTCTTACAATCCACCGTAGTAGGTCGAGTCGCCCAGGCCGACTCGGTGACAGCTTGCTCGAGATCTCGATCAAGCCTGAGCGGCTTTGTACAAAACCTGCCCCGCCATATACATACTACCAAGCTGCACGACCTGCGGTGCGGTTTGATTTATTATCGTTGCGTGTCAATTGAGGTATGCACGCTATCAATGTGCTACCTTGGGCGTATTTTATCAATAGCTGGTATCTGCTGAAATGTTGTGGCTGGAAAAACGGCAAGCATGATGCTAAATGCAACGGGTGGGACTGGGCGAGGGACTGCCCGGGGCTCACCGGGGGCAGAAGTCCATTTAAGCTATGAAATGTATCAGAAATGGAGACTGAAAGGACAAATTTCGATAAGGTGTTATCGTCTCGAAAACGGACGTGAAATGCCAAAAGTTGAATGGGAAGTAAAGCGAAGGATATTAAAGGAGAGTTTTGCATTTCGAATGTGTTTCCTTGCACCGAAAACGCATTGCCCATGTGACATTCCAAGTACCTGTCGGCGGAGGAGAGACCGGTCCGAAACCAAACATTCCCGATGGGCCTTAGCGTGCAGAGAACCCACTTGAAATGTCCATTTTCGGATGTGTTTCGGTCAAGCGATAACGGACCTGAAATGTTACTTCTCCATTCAGGCGTAGCCTCTCCAAAATGAGCCTGAAATTCAACATTCCGCATCGGTTTTAGGTGCACTTTTATCCGACAGGAACATATTATTTTAAATTCATGACTGCTCCGCTTTTTTTATATCAGATACCATGGGTATCTAATTGGTTATCATCCTGTCGAGAATGTATTTGAAACTTAAAACTTCAAATGTATAATTATGTCAGCGCCAGCGCCAGCGACCAGCGACCAGCTCCCGCTGGTAGTGACCAGCGTCGGTGCAGCTCCCGCTGCCAGCACGGCGCCGGTAGGTTGCTGCCGCCGACAGCGCCATCCATCAGCGCACGCAGTGAGGCTCGCAGTGGGTCGGCGGGGTCTGGCAGGTCATCGTCGACGTGTGCTGGAAGAGGAAATGGGCGAAGGTGGTGGGTGGGTAGGAGGGCTGGGGAATGGCTCGTTTTGGAAACTGTTATTGAGGAGCAGGTTGCCGGGTTCGATGTCGCGGTGGACGAGGTCTTTAGCGTGGAGCGAGCTAAGGAGCGTGTTAAACAAGCGAATGAGAAAGGCACGACGGACTTACCAGCACACCCATCTATAAGCATGCCAAACCAGCAGGAATCGGGTTGCTGAACGTTGTCAGACCGGAGTGAGAGCTGGCGAGAGTGCAGCAGGGGTGCTGGAGAGGGCAATGGACAAGGGAGTTTATTTTCCGCCACGGGGGCGCCACCTACTGTCTTCTGGTTAGGTCAGCGACGGGAGACTAACGGGGACCGTACACATGGAGATGATGAATACCGTCCTGCAAATCAAAGGCAACGCCTGAGCGGGAACAGCTTAAACGACGACAGGCTCGCTGGTGGTCTCCGTGACGGGCGGTTCGACTCATATACGTCGAAGTGCTTCAATCGTAGATCTGCCACACAGCACCCGCATCAGCCTCTCTCACACAACACGAACGAACGACCGAGAGAGAGAGAAAACGCACCGCATTGTGGGCCCGTCTTCGAGGAAGCGGCTCGAGCTTGGCCTGCAGAGAGCCTGATGTGCTCCTTCTGACTGGGGCCTCGGTAGTCGTTCAGTGGGGGAGGAGACCGGCGGGTGTCGCCCATGGCGTTTGCGGATTGACATCTCCGCCGGCGCCGTGAGGAAGAGATGTCTTGGGCGAGCGAGGGCGGGAAGAGGCTGAAGACGATGTACGTCCCCGGCTCTCGAGGAGGAACGTTTGCGGGGCTTGTACATGATCTCGCGGTATCGATACAATCCTCCTATAGGGGAACCGTGAGAATTGCGTGGTGCTCGAGGTACTAATGAATACGTACGACGCAAATAGCCTTCGGGGCTCGAGAACGTTCGGAAGCGGGCATGAACGTCGCCTTCGTAGTACGACTTTGCACAAGTTGCAGAAGGAAGGACGTCGCGGCGGCCACAGGAGAAGGAACAAGCTCAGCGACATCTACAGGGGAAAGGGTAAGTTCAAGCGTCTGGAAGTGTGGCTTCAGGAGCCCCCAGGTCGACTTGTGCTTTGGGCTGATAATACTGTCAGACCACACAAACGGGAGCCAGCGCGATGGCAGCATACCACTCAGTGAAGAACTAGAACATGTGGTGCTGGCACTTGTTCGAGATACGCGCCCGGCCGGACACGCAGAGCTCGACCAGCTGGAGGTAGACCTTGGGAGCGTGCTGGGAAGCTGCGAGGGGTTTCCGAACCTGCCCCGAAATGTTAGCTCGTGGATATGTTCCGGGTCAATGATGCGCACCGGTGGAGTGGGTCTGCCGGGACGAAAGCACTTGGGATCTGCAAGTTCACGACCTGGAACAGGAGCGTTCCCCACGGCTTGAGGCTCTCCGGACTCTGCTGGTGGCAGGTGAGATGGAGTGTGATCGAATTGCGGTACGTCTTGAGGATATAGCGCAGGATGACGGGGATCTCTAGCTCCGCGCCGGCAGGGGGAGAAGCGAGGAGTTGCGAGGCATTATTCGCAAGAATCGGGAAAAGTTGCTCGATAACTCCCGGCAGCACGCCGTCTTCTCGACTGAACCTGCGGGGAACTTGGGTCGATCTCAACACCTCTGTAGCACAATACTGAAGTGACGAGCACGCACCTGAACGCGCGTATGATCTCAAGTACAAGCATCCAGTGCGAACCTCGTGGACTGTCGAGCATCTGATGGGCAGCGTCCATCAGCTCGAGCCATTCCATTGAGAAACTCGTTGGCGATGACGGTCTTGAGGGTATTTCGAAGCTAGGAGGTGATGCGAGTCGATGGAGAGGAAGACAGAAGGGGAAGGACGAGGGTCTTGACGGCCGCACGATCTGAAGGCTTGAGTGGAGAATGGTCTGTACGAGTGGGAACAATAGTGGTCGAGGCGTTTTTTCACATAGACGGCGCACGCCTGGCGGATGGCACTGGTAATTGGGAGAGGACCGCAGAAATTGAGTCAAGCGAAAAAGAAAGAAAAAACACGTAGAGAACATACAGATCGACGCTGTCGGACGCGATGATCTGCAGAAGGGCGGCGACGCTCGTTATGTACGCGTGTAAAGCAGGGAGGAAGTAGCACGCGCACCTTTCTAACCTCGAGTTCGCCGGCTTTGCGAACATTAGGGTTTGGGTCTAGGGTCGTTGCGAAGAGGTTGTATAACGTCTGGAGGTCCATAATTTCTGCTCGCCGACGATCAGTGGAATGTCGTGGGCTCGACGCGACAAAAAATCACAATACAGCACGAGTGCGGAGTGCAGGGTAGAAGGTGAGCGAGTGGGGAGTGGAGAGAGAGATGAGAGGGGAACATTGAGCACATACACAACAATGCCGGCGCTGTAAAAGCATCAGCAAAGGACACGTCGCCTAAGCCCGAGGAGGATACGCACACCGCGAGAGCGTCCAGATCATGCCCTCAACGCTTCATACAAGCCGTTCTCAGTGTATTTTCTGGAATCTACACCTTAACCTCGTCAGCACTGTGGCCAAACTCCGCCAACACAACCACGTACCGATACCGCCGTAGTCCTGCAGAACACCGTGGTAATCATATCTCTTGGTTTGACATTGTGAGCGGGTAAGGATGAGATGTGAACGGGGGAGAGCGCGGGCGGGGCACGACGACCGTTGGATGAGGAAACGCGATGCGGGAGACCGCGTGACTTGCAGGCAGACGTGTTCACGATCCTGGGCGAGGAGGGCTGAATCCTCGGCGGCGCGGGGTTACAGGCCATCATCGAGATGGTGTACTGGAATACTGACTAGGCGGCGGGGGCGTGGGGGCGCTGTGGGATGGCCCACCGCTGGTAATGGGGAGATGGAGGGGGCGGAACGGAGTCAAGAGCGTTTGTACGTCGCGGAAGGTACACGGGCCCCAGAGATTCCCTTTCCTGGCAATTTCCTGGCCGGCCCTGCCTCTTTTCAAGATCACGCTTTCAACTTCGAGATACTTATCGACGTATTCAATCCCAAATACATCACGGAGAGAGGGAGAGAAACCGAGCGATAAAAGAAACCGTGAAAACGACGACATTGGGGAAGAAGGGGTAAGCTCTAGGGCAAGAAAAATACAGTAAACGAACGGCGAGAATATGCGTAGAGGGCCCGTCGGCTGCCTAATTGCCTTGAAGCGGCCTCCGGGGCAGGGAATTGGTGGGGGACGACACGATCTCCAAGACGCTTTAATCAATATGACGGCCGCGTGCAAACCTACGGTACAACGTCGTTTCGTATGAGGAACCTGTTTGAAGACTCCGTCAACACGGCGCACAACATCCACAAGAAACAGTTCACGACTCACCAACCGTTCACTGCTCATGGCCACGGTCAACTTGAGATCTGGAACGACGGTCAACGTGCGCGCCGAGGCTGCTGTGCGGCGAAAAAAGAGTGCTGTGCGAGCAGAAAGGAAGTCGGAGAGAAGGGAAAGGCGTCGAGCAGGAGTTGGAGCATGCGTACAGTGGGGAGGCATCGGTTGGATTGGTTTGTGGAGAAAAGAAGGGGGGGGATCGGACCAAAGCGGGAAACGTACCCTCGAAGTACGAGTCGGCACTGCACAATGGACGGTGAGCACCCAGCACATTTACCACACAGAGACAAGCATACCGATGTCCCTCACGATGCCAGCACGCCATCCTGCCCATCCCAGGCCCAACCCTACTCAGCCCAACCCAATCGCCGACGCCTGTCGTCCTCTCGCGCGGGTTGCGCTTGTCGCATCACGCTGGTCGTAGGGGCTGGTCGTAGGGGTCGGTGTAGGGTGTGGTGTGGACGCCGGATGAGACCGCTGAACGAAGGGTGAAATGGTTGTGGAGGAGGGTGAAGTGGCCGCAGGAGAGGAAAGAAGGATGAGAGAGAGAGAAGCGCGTGAGAACGTGGCGTTCGTCGAATTTAAGTGCGCGCGCGGGACGTGAACCTGCTTTCTTCCACCTCCCATCCACACATATTCTCACATCCTTCATCGTCATCCTTTGCTCTCACATCCTCATTTCACACATACACTAGTGCCTCCATGAGTATAGAGCTCGCCGCGAATGAGCTCTCGTGCTTACCGTTGCACTGAGATGCCTGCCAAGATCAAAGTCTCCAGCAGAACTTTCGCCGACAACTATATGAAAAACTAGCAAGGACCCGTGCTAAAGCACGGGGTTCCACTGTTCACACTAAACTGGTTCACTCACTGAGTCATGTCTGAGATGATATGTTCAAAATGTATCTATTCTGAGTCGGGAGTCAAAGGTGGTAACACCGGTTCCTCTTGCGTGGTCTCGGAGACATTCGACGGACCTGCAACCGGCTCCGCCCTCTCTTTCCCTTTCCGCCGTCGTGTGGAGCGTTGAGAGGGTTGTGTTGTCGAATCCACGGGGGTTAAAGAGGGTGCAGGATCTTTAGCTGTGCGACGACGCTTTGGTGCGGGTGTTGGTGTCTCGGGGGTAGCTCGAGAAGGTGAAGAAGTCGAAGGGCCCGGGGCGTCATCGAACGCGTATGGTAGTCTGCACTTGGATGGAGATTGGCTTGAAGTATCTAAATGCAAGAAGTCAGCACATTGAAGGATTCTAGCGATGAGGTCATAGCTCACTAGACGCTTGTTGCGGTGTGTTCAAGGAAGGTGAGCTCTGTGGCCAGCCCAGGAAAATGACGGAGTCCACAGTAACGATGGCTTGCTCGGGAAAAACACCGTCGTCGCGATCCTCAGGCTCAAACCCACAAAGAAAGCCAAAAACGCACGCTAGACTTCCATTTTGCGGGAGAGGTTTGGTTCGATCCTTGAATTTGGGTGTATCGGGGATCTGTGCGTGGATTTTGAAAACCCCTTTGGGCTGGATCTTGGTCCACTGAGTCGCTGCAAGACAGAATGTGGCCGATGACTCATTTTGCTGGGAGGATGTTGCACAAACCACGACAAAGGGTGATTGTTTTGGATTGACCGAAGGAGCCGGCGTGAGCTACGCATGGCTTAGAACATGAGTGTTTGTACAAGGATACAGAATGTAGCGGACGTACCTTGACAACTTCGCCAACGAAGTCATACCCGCATGGCTCTACGATATCTGAATGAACTTGCGTTCCCGGTGTCATGAGGCATACCTAGAGTAGGAGTATTGAGGGCACAGAGTTAATTGATTATGACTTGACCTCATACTTAGACACGACACACCTTAGCTTCTATGAAGTATTGCCCAGCTTTCTGACCCAGATCCAGAACAACGTCGCCACCATTGTAGTGTTGAAAAGCTCCGACAGCTGAGGACCCGGGACGAAGCCAGAGTTGGCCGTCAAATATGACGGAACGTGGCTGGGAAGGATGTTGGCGAATGTTGTCAATAACAGCAATGCCACTGAGGAGTGCAAAAGACCCGGACATATGATGCGATGTAGAAGGGATGAAGTGATTGGTTCAATGAAGGTGCGATGTGAGGTTGAGACGCACGCTAATCATTTATATCCCAGGGTATGTCTTGAAATTTCTAGACATGTAGGATCATTCGGAGAAGCTTGAGAATATTCTGGAAGGAGATCGACAGTACTCGGGGGCTCATCGACATCGCGGAGAATGCGTAAGTCGGCGATCTCGTTCGGCTGGGCTCGCGAGTCCGCAACCCGCCGTCGAAGCGACTCGCACCTCAGTCGGGTTCCGAGTCCCTTGTCTTCCGTGGTAGTAAGTGTATAGATTCAAGTCTACTCTAATCTAGAAGTACTTCTCGATATACAATATCAAGGGTTTTTGAATCTACATAGCCTTCAGGAAGAAGTACCTTCACTCGGTGGGGGGAAGTTGCACGCGAGAATGCAACATAGAGCTGACCGTGAGTAAAGACGGAAGACCGTAAATCCAATCCTACGTATTTAACGGACTGACCCTGGGCCTTGTTAATGGTCATGCAGAAGGCAAGCCGGACAGGAAACTGTCGACAACGAAATGTGTACGGGAAATCATCCGTACTGTTCGATGACAAGTCAATCCGTGGGATGAATGCGGTTTCACCATCATGATCGCCACCCATGATACGGACCTCCAATACGCGAGTTGACATACGCAGGACTATGAGGCGGGTACCGTTGCATAAACCCTGCTTAGCCGCGAGGTTCCTGAGCAAGTATAGCAGACATCCAACCTTCAATCGAAGTTCCGAGGGGGGCATGCCAGATGGATTCATGGCGGCGAGCACTTCGGGTGGAATATGTGGAACCTCTTCATCATCTTGAAGTGTGGGACGACCATGACCTTGTTCGACTGAGTCCGCACTGATGAAGCTATGCGCTTCGCCAGCGAGACGGTCGAGAACCTGCGCATTGATTTCGTGTACATCATTATTTCTTGGGGCAAGGATCATGCGGTTGAGAAAGTATTCTGGAGGGGGGACAGTATGCGAGCTGATTCCAGGGTATGTGGTGTCAATGAGCGAATTGACGGACACGGTGACCATATGGGAGGGGATGGGGACACATGAATCGTCCGTGAGGCCTCAGCCATGTCCGATATCAAGGAGCCATTTTGCAAACTCATGTGAGCTCGGATCCTGTTCAAGGCGCATATTCTGCCGGAGGTGGAGAATTTGCATTGAACACCATAAGTGGGAGAAGCGTAGGGATGCCGTGACAACATCTTCTCTGGATCCTTTGGGTATCACAGGTAGAATCTGTTGAAAGTTGCCGCCAAAAACAACGGTGATTCCTCCGAATGATGCATTGTTATTACGAATGTCGCGACAGGTGCGGTCCACGGCTTCTGGACCGTACCTGTAGATAAAATTAGCATCGTCACATACAAAGGATGTCAACACTAAAGGAACCTACCGATGTTGCATAACAGCCTCGTCCCAGATGATGATGCGTACCTCTCGCAGCATCGCGGCTAGATTGCTCTCTTTGCTGATAGTGCAAATTGAGCTTTTGTTGAGGCTACCGACGGGGATTTTGAACATTGAATGTGATGTGCGGCCTCCAGGAAGGAGTAGCGATGCAATCCCGGAAGAAGCGACACAGAGAGCAATCCAACCCTCACTGCGTACTTTATGGCACAGTGCTAGGTAGACATATGTCTTGCCCGTCCCACCTGGCCCATTAAGGAAGAACATACCCCCACGCGAGTTCTGCACCGAGTCCAGTACACGGTGGTAAGCTTGTAATTGATCGCCGTTAAGTGTGGAGGAAAGTGCTTCGGCGGTGGCACGCTCTTGAGCAGGATCATAGTCGAGTTGCTCTACAATGTATGGATTTACACGGCGAGTGCAGTTCTCCCAGTCTTGAACAGGGATAGGCATCGGCGGATAGTCGCTTAGAGACTTGTCGGACTCGTGCAGGATCGATTCAAGGAGGAACAGACCATAATCATAGGCATCGTCCTCTGTTGGGCTGATTATTCCGATAGCACGTAGACGGAAGAGGAGATCATCACAGATCATATGGCGGAATTCTGTCCAGAGATGATGGGGCTGTGAAGGACTACAGTGGAGAAGGATGGTGGCAAATAGATATTGAAGTCGAGTGCCAGTTTGCATGGCTCCCGCTTCTTGAAGGCATTGCCGCCATTCCCCGTCATCTTCAAGGAGACTGAGAGCTACACACGCTTCACGGAAAGTAGTGTATGTGACTCCGTTTACTGTTCGAAGATTCTCGAAGGAGGTCGGACCTTTGACCACGGAGAGGAGAGTGCGTAGGTAGAACCGTTCGCCAGCTAATGGAGAGACAAAGTACATGCGGCCAAACACGAGGCCCTCTTTCCGAACGGTCCACTTCTTCCCTCTCGCATCCCAGCAGAAGTGTTGTGGAAATTCTTGGTATGTGATTTCACGTGCTTGATACCCCATTGGTCCGTCGTCTGCATTTGCAGCGAAGAACTGAGTAAGCATTGTCTTGTCGAGAGCCTGTGTGTCAGAAACGCAGTTTATGAGACCGATGAACCGCCTAAGTCGCGACGATGGGAGGGGCGAGAAGAAAATAGATTCGAGAGTGCCGGGGTCTAGGGTAGTGCAACGTGCACTACAGTACCGTATGACGAGATGGACAGTCTAGGGAAAAGGGAAGAGAAACACTGTCCTTATATACAAGTGGGAACGATGGTGCGATGCGATGCGATAGTGGTGCGAGCGGGGGGAACAATAGGAAAGGAGTCATGGGGCGGAGGACGAAGGTCCGGAGCAGTGATGTCATAGATAAGGATGCGGAACCCCGCTCGGAAGTCCGGGCAATGACGTCATTGAAGCATGTGATGCAAGGGAAAGTCATGTGCCGTGACACGTCGCGTGTACGAGGTCTGCAAACGAAGAGAGAAATGGAGCGATCCGTGACATTACCCCCCCTTTAAGACGTGCTTTCGCCTGGAGCGCGATGTCATCTGCAAGGGTAGATGCAAGAAAATCGTCAAAGGAGATGCCGAGGGAACGCACAGGGCGGGGCGCGTTTGGATGGCGTTTGTGGAAGGCGTCGATCATGTCGGTGACCTTTGAGAGCGAGGAGCGAGGGAGCCAGGTATTCTCGGAGTCAGGATAGCCTGCCCACTTGACGAGGTATTGTATGCCTTTCTTGTTGCGGGTCGGCTTCGAGTCGATGATGTCTTCAACGTCATATTCTTCTTTGTCATCGACGAGGTCAGGCGGCGGTTGTTCATAGTTTGGACCATGTGCCGTTGTCTCCTTGTACGCGGTGAGCAGCGAAGCATGGAAGACTGGGTGGATTCTCCACTTCTTCGGCAGCTTCAGGCGGTAGTTCACTGGGCTAATGACGTCAACGATCTCGAAGGGTCCAAATCGTTTGGCAGCAAGCTTAGCTTTCGGCCTCGTCGTCTTCAGGTTTTTGCCTTCGAGCCAGACCTTGTCTCCAATGGCGAACAGTGTCGATTTGCTGATCGTGTCACCATTGTAGTGCTTCATTAAGTCCGATGCGAGGGCAAGGCTGGCTTTGATCTCTTGTTGGACTTCTTCAAGTTGACGGAGGCGTTCTTCAACTGCAGGGACCTTTGAGGACGGGTTTACGGATGGGTACATCTTGGGGAGGAAGCCGTAGAGGACTTCAAAGGGAGCCTTTCCAGTAGCTGCATGGGTGCGAGAGTTGTGAGAAAACTCGAAGAAGGGCAACCACTTCACCCAGTTGTCTTGACGGTAGTTGCAGAATACTCGCAGAAACTGCTCGAGGTTCTGGTTCTCGCGTTCGGTTTGGCCGTCTGTCTGTGGGTGATACACTGTGCTGAGGGCGGACTTGATCCCGAGCTTCTCGTTGAGTGTACGCATCACCTGTCCAGCAAATTGGGGTCCACGATCCGAGATGATCTTGTCTGCTAAGCCGTAGTGTCGGTATACCTTATCGAAGAGAATGTCGGCCGTGCCATCGCTGGTGATCTTCGTTGTACATGGGGTGGTAACCACCATCTTGGTGAGGCGATCGACCACGACATTGACGGCGTTATAGCCTTCGCAGTCAGGGAGTTCGACGATGAAGTCGGTGGAGATGACACCAAATGGTCGATCGGGTACTTCGTTTGGGATCATGTCGACGTGGGGTCGGCTGCTCTGTGTCTTCGTCGACTGGCAGGTTGCGCATCCTGCTACAAAGTCGCGGACAAAGACAGACATGCCAGGCCACCAATATTCACGACTCACAAGCTCGTAAGTCTTGAAGCGACCGGGGTGTCCAGCCAGGGGCGATTCATGGTACATTTTGACAATGTCGCGTCGCAACTCGTCATCTGCAGGGACATATACCTTTCCTCTAAACAGGACCAGGCCTTCTTCGTAGTTCCACTCTTGAAGGTTCTTGACGAGTGTACGTGGTCTGTTTCGTAAGATGGCGTCCAGGGCTTGAACGACCTCGATGTCCTTGGTTTTGCAGTCGCGGATACGTCGTCGGAGTTCGACATCACCGAGGGAGGTTACTGCTCCTGGCCTTGTTGCGCGTACTTGGAAGTACTTGGGGTCAAGCAAGACGCGCTCCTTGTTGTCATTTTCAACACCATTCTTGTGATCGGGTCGTCGAGACATTGGATCCGGGCGGTGGGAAATTCCTGGTTTATGAACGAGCGAGAAGTCAAATCGAGTGAGGAATAGAGCCCAACGTGCCTGTCGGCGGCTCAGCTTCTGTGCCGTCTTGAAGTGCTCCAGGTTCTTGTGATCTGTCCAGATTTCGATGGTGTCGGGGGCGCCTTCGAGGTAGTGGCGCCAGGCTTCAAGCGCACGGATGATCGCAAGCAGCTCCTTGTCGTAGATGTCGTAGTTCCGTTCCGGTTCCGATAGGGCCTTGGACAGATACGCCACTGGATGCCAGTGACCGTCGTCGCCTTTCTGCGAGAGTATACCTCCAGTAGCAAAGTCCGAGGCATCGACTTCAACGAGGTAAGGCTTCTTTGGGTCAGGCATGACCAAGACGGGGGAGGAAGTAAACGCAGATTTCAGTGCGTCAAACGCAGTTTGGCAGTCCGTCGACCAGTCCCATGTGCAGTCCTTCTTTGTCAGGTCAAATAGGGGTCGTGCAACCTTGGAGAAGTCTTTGATGAAACGTCGGTAGAAGTTGCCGAAGCCGAGGAAGGATTGCACATCTTTGACCGTTCGTGGTGTCGGCCAGTCCTGAATACCTGCTACCTTGACGGGGTCCATAGCGATCTTGTCGTGCGAGATGATGAGTCCAAGGTATTCGACAGAGTCTTGTTCAAAGACGCATTTCTCCGGTTTGAGGAAGAGGTCGTTGTCTTGCAAACGCTGCAGAACCTGCCGCACTATGGCACGGTGTTCGTCCATGGTGCGAGTGAACACCAAGATGTCGTCCATGTAGATGATGACCTTGCCCGAGTCGATGAGATCCTTGAACAGTTCATTCATCATTGCCTGAAATGTCGCAGGGGAGTTCATAAGCCCGAAAAACATCACCGTAGGTTCGAAGAGACCGCAATTCGTCTTGAACGCAGCCTTCCACTCGTCGCCTTCCTTGATGCGGACATTGTTGTAGCCCCAGCGAACATCCATCTTGGAGAAGATCTTTGCACCTTTGAGGCGGTCGACAATTTCAGAGATCAGTGGCAAGGGGTATTCATTCTTGACAGTGCCCTTGTTTAATTCTCGATAGTCCTGTACGGGACGCAGCTTTCCATCCTTTTTCTTCACAAAGAAGAACGGACTCGCCTGAGGTGACTTCGAAGGGCGGATATAGCCCTTCTTCAGGTGGTCGTCGAGGAAGGTGTCGAGTTCGATCTGCTCGGAAGGTGAGAGGGGGTAGATTTTGCACGGTTTGGGTTCAAAGCCATCTTTCATGTCGATAGCATGGTCCCATGGTCGTCGGTCAGGAAGTCGCTCGGAGGTTTTTTTGTCGAATACAGGCGCAAAGTCGCGGTACGGCGGGGGGACTAAGTCTTCAAAGGTTTGCGGGCGTGCGTTCTCTTTTGAATGCTCTGCAAGCTCCTGCGCCTTTGTAAAGCCCGCGCGGATGGGTATTGCATCTGGATTAGGACCATCGGTTTCAGGGAGGATTCCGGCGTGGCGTAGTCCATTGATCTCCCAGTCTCGGAATACCATGGGCCGCTCATCGTCGTCTTCAGTGAAGAGTCGTGCGGGTAGAGGGGAGCGATGGACCGTGCGGACGCGAACACCTTTGACTCTGCGTGCAGGAATAACATAAGTGGGGACTGGGGTCCAGGACACATATGTCGGCTCTGGGAAGGGATCGTCCACGACGAGAGGTGTCCTCGGGGTTTTACCCGCTTCAACCTTACGCTGTGATTGGACCGATGATGGTTTCCGTGGCTTGGTCGCGAGGTTCGTCACAGGAGGTTTGGACAGAGTGCATGAGGGAGGGCAGCGGAGCATGTCAACACGGTCTCGTTGCCAGTCTATGGTTGGATTGTGCTCATCGAGCCAGTCTGTTCCAAGGATCATGTCATGATCGCCGATGTCGGTGATGAAGAACTCAGCTTCTTCCTCATGGTATGCCTTTGAATCTTGCGAGTATATCCGGATCCGCTGGGTCGTTGTGTCGCGTACCCAGCCCATGATGTTCTCGGTGCCGTCCATATTACGCACGGGGAACGGGTTTTCTAGTTTTCTTGTGGTGAGCTTCTTGCGTTCAACGAAGCTTCGGTTCAGGATAATTCCTTCTGCGCCGCTATCAAGCAGCGCGTCTGCGTCGATTTCTCTTTTGGTAACTCGTCCGATCAGCTTGACTTTGAGCGTGATCGATGGTGTTTGCCTGTTCTTGGTGACAGTAGACAGATACAAACACGGGGGATACGATTGCTCACAGGTATGCATGGATGATAATACAGCGAAACGATTCGACGATGATACCAAAAGTCCTTTGCCTCCACCAGACGACGCGACTGGGGGGTGTTTCAAAAATCCTGCGATTCCAGGATGTCCTTCAACAGCGCTACTGCCTGCTCCTTGCCTTCCGCGTCCAGATCCTTCAGCTGGCAAGTGATCGCCACGATGGTTTTGGATGGGTCGGGAGCTGCTTTTGCAGTGGACGGAGCCGTGTTTGTCGGCAGGGGAGGGGCCTTGGACCCAGTCTCTACTGCGCCCACCCGTCGCGCGCTCGAGTCGCGGTTGGGGCAGTCGCGAGAGACGTGACCGGCTTGTCGACACATGAAGCACTTGCCTTCGCGCATCATCTTTGCGCGCTCGTCGTCCGTCAGCTTTGCAGGGCGGGTCGAGGTGTTGGTGAAGGCGCCGACTCGGCGCGACGAGGAGTCGTTGGTCGAACCGTTCGAGGTGAGCGCGACAGCCCCCTTGGACTGACTGCTCTTCCTCTCCGGGTTCTCTTCGAGCCACTGGTGGTTGATGCGGCGGGCACGCTCCTTCCACTCCGCGAGCTTGGTGGGGAACGGGTACGACCGGGCCACCTGCTTGCCGAGGTCACGCTGAAGTCCCTTCTTGAAAAAGTGGATTAGCGCCTCGTCGTCGTACGCTGACATGGTTGCCAGCATCTCAAACTCGGTGATAAAGTCAGTGACGTCCCGGGTGGTCATTGCGAGCTCGTTGATCTTACGCTGAGCCTCTATCTTCGGATCGACGGGCACAAAGTCTTTGCCAAACCTCTCGAAGAGCTCTTTGTAGGAGCTATAGTGGAGTGTTGGGGGCGTGGGGTCGAGGGTGTCGGCGTCTTCCTTCTTGTCTTCGTCGGCGAAGAGTTCCATGCGGCGATGCGTGGCCCAGGCTTTCGCCATGTCGTCCTCCATCAGGCTGAGGAGGAGCATCATCTTGGCGTCATCTGTGGCATAAACATCCTTGTTAACGCGCAGGAACATGCGGAGCTCGAGGGAGGACCGGAGGGTGTCGCGTCTATCGCCTTTGAATGGCTTTGGCTTGGGGCCGATCTCCCGCTTGGAGACGGCAGGTTTGGATTTGGCATCGGACATCTTGTCGAAGGGGAGGGGGACGGTGAGGGATTGGGCAAGTTCTTGATCAAGGCGGCGTAGGGTTTCTCGTCGGCGTTCTTCTGCTTCTTCAACTTCGTCCTCAACTTGTTTTGCGACAAGGAAGTCGGCGGGGGTGAGGAATTGCTGGTTATGATGCCACGACCAGTGATCTTGGACGGGACTGAACGAAGTGGGCTGCCACTCAACTACTGATCGTCCTGGGGTTCCATTCTTGTTCCGTCTATAGGCGTACCACTTCCCAGTTGTGTCGTTGTGGTTGATCCCTTCTGGGACTTCGATTACAGTACGTCGACGGGGTGGGGGCGAGTTGGTCGGAGGGGGGTTCAGGAAGCGCTGTAGAACATCCGCAGTGGTGGCAAAATCCGATTCTTCAACGTAGGGTTGTTCGTCACGGTCGTCGAAGTACCAGTCTCGACGTTGCCGGTTTGGTTCGTCGTGCAGCCAACGTACGGATTCCTTAGTCTGCTGCGAGGTGAGGATATAGTATTCTTCGGGACAGTAGTCTCGAAAAACGCCTGGGGGGAGGTTCGGAGTGGGGGGACGAGGGGCTGTGGAGGACGTGATGATGGTCTAGAAGAAGTCCGCCGCGATGGGGCGACGGCCGAGGAGTTTCTTGGTGAGGTAGCCGGCTTTTACTGCCTGGCGGATCTTATGTTCGTGGTGGCGGCAACGAAGGGTCTTACCCTTGATGGTGGGACGGAGGACTGGTGGCGGGGTGGATTCGGGGGTCCGGCGGTTAAACTGGGAGACGGAGGTGAAACTGGTTTGGAGGATCGGGTTGGGGGCGTCTTGGATGAGGTATGTGTGGTAGGTGGGGGCGTGGAGGGTGAATTCAAGGTGTTCGAGATCTACGTTGATGCACGTAGTGATCCGGACGTATAGGGCGAGGACGACAGTACCGTGATCCTTGTGCCACCTCCACTCGAAGATGCGGAAGTTGAGGCCGTGCGCGGTCCAGGGATCTTCCTTGCAGAGGTTCTGTACGGGGACGAGGCAGTTGACGGTGACGGCGTCGGACCAAGGGTAGGGGAGTGGTGCGTCGTCGCGGGGGGTGATCGGCTTTCCGTTGAACGGGAGGAAGACCGGTGCGTTCGGGAGGTCCGTGGTGGGAGTTTTTTAACGTCGTAGAGACGGCAGAGGTAGATGGAGAGAGGGGTGCGAGGTAGGCGTAGGGGTAGACTGTCCAGGTGTCAGAAACACAGTTTATGAGACCGATGAACCACCTAAGTCGCGACGATGGGAGGAGCGAGAAGAAAATAGATTCGAGAGTGCCGGGGTCTAGGGTAGTGCAACGTGCGCTACAGTACCGTATGATGAGATGGACAGTCTAGGGAAAAGGGAAGAGAAACACTGTCCTTATATACAAGTGGGAACGATGGTGCGATGCGATGCGATAGTGGTGCGAGCGGGGGGAACAATAGGAAAGGAGTCATGGGGCGGAGGACGAAGGTCCGGAGCAGTGATGTCATAGATAAGGATGCGGAACCCCGCTCGGAAGTCCGGGCAATGACGTCATTGAAGCATGTGATGCAAGGGAAAGTCATGTGCCGTGACACGTCACGTGTACGAGGTCTGCAAACGAAGAGAGAAATGGAGCGATCCGTGACACCAATAAACACAAATCTTTGGACGTCAGGCGTCGGGATGCGCGGCGCGCTCGCGACCCCCCCTCCCTTGGTGTCTCCCCCCGTCTTCATTTTTTCTCGGACAAGCACATACACGGCCCTCAAGTCGTTCATCTCTCCCCTCTTTTCTAAACATTTCCAGTGAGATCACAGCTTGGACAGCGGGACGCGGCGCGTTCATGGTACTCGCCCCCCTCGGGTTCCTCAACTTGCTGGCCTCTCTCTCTATCAAACGAACAATCGCACACGGACATCAAGCTCTGCATCGTCTTCTCTAGCGCTCCTTTTATAAATCTTGTTAGTGGGTTCGAGTGGGTTCGTTCTAGGACATCGGGACGCTCGGCACGCTCGCTCTCCCCGCCCCCCTTCGCTTTCTTCCCTCCCGGCCTCTTTTTGAATCAAATGAATCCTACATGTACCTCAAAGCTTCCCCCGCCCTCCCCGGTCTCTTGTGCAACACTTTTTCAGTGCAATCGTCACCAGGACATCAGTACGCTCGGCGCGCTCACGGTCGCCGCCCCCTTGGTTTCTCCCATCCCCGGGCCCCTTTTTCTTGAACAAACACTGGCACAAACATATAAACCTCGAGCTCTTCCTCGTCCTCCCCTACCCTCCTTCTCTACACTTTTCCAGTGTGGACATTCCCAGGTTGTCGGGACGCGCGGTGGGCTCGCAACCCCCGCCCCCTCGTTCTCCCACTCCTGGCATATTTATTATCCAATGAAAACATACATATGGACGTCGTTTCCCTCCTTCTCCCACTATTCCTCGCTAATGCTCCAAGTATGATCGTGCCCTGGACATCGGGACGCGTAGCGCACTCTCGGACCCCGCCCCCTCGGCTTCTCCCATTTACAGGCTCTTTTTCTCGAAGGGGGCACAGGAGTACAGCCCTCAAGTACTCCTTGACTCTCTCCGATTACTTGTTTCAGCACTTGTCCTATGTGATCGTCCCCAGGCCATCGGAATGCGCGGCGCACCGGCGGCCCCCGCCGTCCTCGGTTACTCCCCTCCCGGCCTGATTTTATATCAAACAAACACACGCAAATGGACCTCAAGTCACTACCCGCCCTCCCTCCCTTTTTTTCCAAATCATTTCGGTCTACTCGTTCCCGGCTGGGCATTAGGACGCGCAGCGCGCTCGCAATTCCCGCCTCTCTCATGTAGTTTTACCATTTTCTGAGGTCCTTTTTTTATTGAACAACCTCGTTACCATGAACCTTCAGTCATACTCCTCTCTCCTCCTCCCTATTTTCCTCAACGTTTCTGGTGCAATCGTTCCCAGGACGTCGGGACGTGCGGCACGCTTGTGATCCCTACCCCCTCGGTTTCTCCCTTTTCCAGGCCCTGTTTTGCCCCTAATGAACACAAATGTATGGATATCAAGAAGTCCTCAGCCCTCCCCGGCCCTCTTTTCCCAAACCTCTCCAGTGCACTCGTCGCCAGGCCATCGGACGCGAGGCGCGCTCCCGATCCCTGCCTCCCTCGGTCTCTCCCCCCGCGACCTCATTTTTATCAAACACACACTTATATTTTGACATTAAGCTGACCCCCGCCATGTCCCGCCCTTCTCTTCTAGATTTTTCCAGCGCTATCGCTCCCAGGATGTCGGGACACGTGGGGCGCTTGTGATCCCTTTCCGCGTCGGTTTCTCCCACCCCCTGCCTTGTTTTCTCTCGAAAAAGCACATATGTATGGCCGCCAACTCGCTCGCCTCCCTGCCCCTCACCTCTTCCCTAGACATTTCCAGTACAAACACACCCCGGACATTGGGGCGTGCGGCGTGTGCACTGTCCTTGTCCCCTCAGCTTCTCCTTCTCCCGGCCCCCCCTCCTTACCAAATAAACACATACACATGGACCTAAACACCTTCCCAAACCTCCCCGGGCCTCATTCTTGACACTTGCCCAATGCAAACGGCGGCTGGACATCGGGATGCGCCGCGCACCCGCGGTCCCCGCCCACATAGGTCTCTACATTTCTCAGTGCCATTATGAAACGAACACATACATATGGAGTTCTAGGCTGCCTCATTCTTTCCTCGGCCTCTGTTTTAACACTTGTCCACGAAAATCGTCGCGAGGACATCGGGACGCGTGGCACCCCCTTGGTCTCTCCCTTTCCCCGGCCTTTTTCTCCAAGGGACACATGCACCTGTACATCACGTCTTCTCCCAGTCTCTCTGGTTCTTTATCTCTAAACTTTACCAGTGCGATCGTGTCTAGGACATCGGGAGGTGCGGCGCGCCCGCGCTCCTTGGCCCCCTTCGATTTCTTTCCCCCGGCCCTTTTTTTAAATCAAACGAACACATGCATGTGTACCTCAAATTCCTCCCCGCCCTCCCCCACTCCCATTTACAATCCTTTCTCTGTGCAGACGTCGCCAGGACATCGGGACGCTCGTTGAAACTGGTGGGCCTTTCCCTTCGAACGCTATAACGGCATCATCCAATGATTGAATACGAACGGACGCTTTGGTTAGCTGTACGGATAGTCTTCTAAACACTAACGCAATGTTTCCCCAGGTCAATTGGAGATCACGTTTTTCAATACTTTTTGTCGTTCGATAAACTTCCGCGTTCTCATGTCGAAGACCGGAGTCCAGAAGTTGGTGCCAGACTTTTCATCATTGTTCAGACAGTTCTTCCGCTTCGGGTTTCACGGGACCTCGATGCACGACGATCCAGGAAACTTATGCTTCCTCCATCCGATGGACTACCCTCGGCTGCGTTCTTGTTTTCCATAACAATATCTTTCCATATATCATATACTGCCAGCGAGGAACTGTACTTTTTATTATCCTCGTGATCACAATGAACGCAATAGCACCAGACGGAGGGGCGTTCGTTGGGATTGAACGCGTAACGAGCACAAACCACCAAGCTAGTCTCCTAAAGCAGACGTCGATGGAGTCAACCCTCGTACCTCGGGATCCCACCAAGCATGCAACGGCGCGGAGGACGTGACGCGCACATGTGCTCCGAGCTGGCAAGCTTGGCGGGTTTCTCCAGGATAGCTTCTTCACAAACAGACGGTTATGGGCAATGGGCGTCAGGAAAACCCTCACCTGCTAAACCCCAGATAGACGACCACTAAATTGAATGGTGGGTGTGAGCTTTGTTAATTCGAGTAAACAAGTGTTAGTAACGCGCTCTTATCGACGACCGCGCCTCGGTTCGAGGCCAGCACAGGTGACAGCGGACTTCACAAGACGCGAGGAGAGCCACCAAGGAGCCACCGTCTCTTCTCGGCGATGCCCAAGGTGGGCGGCAGTCTCCGGCGGAGCTTTAATCGACTGGGCGTCTCCAGGTCTCCCAGTCCCAGCGCGACGCTCTCACCGCCGGCTCTTGTCTCTCACTTCAACGTCGTTGGTGCCCGCACGGCACAAGGTTGCCTCACCCGACTAATACCTCTGTCGCTTTGGAATAAGTTTGCAGGGCTCACCGGTCAACCTGAGCTGCCCGTCATCCTTCGGTATTGGCGTCGTCATGTATGGCTGCAGTGAGTGCCCTGCCATCGTCGAGTGGCGTCTCAGCGAGGGCGTGTTCAACTTAGAGGTCCGTCCTCTGCCCATCGCCCGTCGAACGTGACTGACGTAACCTGTGATTCCCCATACCTCCTCGTCCGTAATATTTGGCTGCTGTTCCTGTCCGACATCTTCAAAGTCCCACCGTTGCCTTGTTACCGTGTCCTTCGTCGCTGTTTCTGGCTTCCCGTAATGCCGTCAGGTAGAGCCTTCCCCACGTCCCGCATTGACATCTCGCCGTCTCATGAGTCATGGTGCGTAGCCCACTTTTTCCTTGTTCTGTATCCGTTCTGACGCTCTCGGCTTTCACACATGGTAGTATAATGTAGAGTGTGTGCGCGACCTTTTCTCTCTTCATATGTTACTTCCATCCCGTTCCCTGCTATCCTCGCGCATTACGCATCTGCCCACTGATTACCACTTCCTGTTTGTACCTGGTTTTGCCGTTATAACCTCCTGTACGGAGTACCTGCCTGTCTGTCAATTGCAATGAAATCTGTTTTCCCAATACCTTCGTACCCTTGTGAATAGCAAGTGAATAGCAGATATTAGCATCCTAAAATGAATCGGGAAGGAATATCGTAGAGCCAGATCCAGTTGGACTGGAGGCCAGATCTTTAACGAACACTGACGAGACAAGCAGGTAGTGTTCAGTTAAAGACTGGTAGAACTCGTCGGGCTTTGATAGGGATTTGCGAAACTTCGGCCGCGTCATCCAATTTGACCTGATTTAGGTATGCCTTGCACATGACAGCCAGCGGAGGACGCGTCTCGGTCCGCTTTACGACTCTACGAGTTGCATTTACTTCATCTTTGCTACGCATCCCATCCCTCGCATGGGCGATGAAATATCACTAGCTGCAATGGAAGATGACGCATTGCGTTCTCAATCCAACACCTTAGTTCTGCACCTTGGCGAGATCTCGCCGGCCGCCTCGGAAAATGCCCGCCTGGCCTACGCGTACCGACCGCTGTCACAACAAACCAAGCAGCGCCCCGCGCCTCGCCGTGGTCGACGAGGTCCATCCTGGAGCTTGGGAACCTCGGAGTCTGAGCGGATTATTCAGGGGCTGGAGTTTGAGGGTGCGAGGTCACAGGTGTTGAGGTATTCGTCTCACTGCTGTGAGTGTACACTATTAGAGTCCCTGGTGTGGGACTAATCCGGGGCTAGAGCAGGCTGCATGAGACAAAGAAAAAGACCTTGGCGTCTGTGAGTAGTAAAGATGAAGCTGTCGGCTACGATGGCTGGAGGTTTCGACGGCTGGAGGTTTCGACGGCCAGACGTTGGCCAGACGGGCAGCTTGCGGGCAGCGAAGTCATGAAGGTGTTGTCTGCGCGTAGAAAGACGGGGCTTGTAAGAAAAGCGAGGGGCTGTGGTATTCGAAGGGCTGAGGAAGAAGCGTCCATTGTGATTGTAGGAAGAAAAGAGAAGGTACACGATTTCAGATGCGTCTTCCCACTGAGCGTATGTACTGAGTAGTATCTCGAGCTTCGAGACGAGTCCGCGTCGGACGTCCCGACGTCGTGTTGAGAGCCCCACACCACGGGCATTGGCCGGTATTCCGGCTACGGATAGGTATTTGAAAGAAATTCAGAAGTGATACTTATCAAGCCCTGCCGGCCAAGGGTGTAACCAAATACAAATGATATATATTTACATGCATGACTGTGGGATGCCAAGGTACTCCAAACAACTTATTTGTGAGAGATGAACATGCTTCAAAGGGAGGTCATGCAAATAAGTTCCCTGCATGCACGCCTTGAGGCCAGTGAAAGAAGATCTTTCCGAGATCTCCGCAATTGCTGTGTAAGTTATCCGCTATTCCTTTGTTGAAATCTGACGAGATGTTGCAAAGATGTTCTTTTTATGCAGCTGCCAGGTCACCGAAAGAAGTTATATCAGCTGATAGCTATCACAAATATGTTCTTTCGGTGGCCTCGAGGGCACCATGCGGAGAACTTCTTCGAGGGACCTCGGTTGGAGGCTGTGTCTTTCACAAAAATATATCATTCTGATTACTTTACCATCTAACTGCTGGTGTTTCTCTTATTTAATATTTATGGGCCATAAAGACTTAGGGAAAATGCAAGGCAAATGATAACTTTCCAACAGATTTTGAATTCCTTTCGAGAGACGGAACACCGGCCAATGCCCGTGGTGCCATCACGTGCAGGACATACCCGAATCAGGACAAATTCGATGATGCGGCCGAGGTTTCGCAAATCCCTATCAAAGCCCGACGAGTTCTACTAGACTAAGATCCAGTATCGAGTCTTTGCTCGGATTAGCTGCTAATGTTGAAGTAATTAGCGTACATTGGATCCAATTATCTCGGCTTAGCACGAGAGGGTTTTCCTGATGCATGGTCATACGTGAGATGAACGAGCACTGGCAGACGGAACCAGGTTTGTTTCATTTCTTAATCATAGGTGCTCACATGCTCACATTTTGTGTTGGATAACAGACCACCATTGAAACCGAGGGTCGGCCCTGAGCCCGCCTGTGTTGATTAAGGCTTGAAGTACTTAGACTTTCTCGGTCGTTATGCCCTCACGGCTCGTTCAAAGTATACATAAAGTGCTCCCGCGAACGAGCGTGACAATGGGGTGTCGTTCGCCTCTAAGCGTGCACTTGGATGCGCTCGGTGTCACATTTGGGAGGGGAGAGGCCTAGCGGAGCTAGCAGCGTGACGAAACAGGCGCAAAATGGTAAGTTAAAGGATGCAAACCGTGGACTGATTCTTTCTTCTCAGGTGAATGCTGATGGTGGGGTTAGATCTAGCGAGGTCTGGGATACTTCTATAAACACAAATCGACGGTGCTTAAAGTTTAAGTGTTAAAGTTGTACAGTGGTGAACTGGGGGGGGGGGGGGGGTTAGGAAAGGCGAAGGGTGGATGAACCCCCTAAAGAACAAGCAAAAAAGGACAAAGAAATCAAAATCAAAGTAACCAAAACCCACACCACCCTCGTGAAAAGAAACAAGAGAGATAAGATGCCAGCCCCTAACAGGAAGGTTAACAGGCCAATAAGAAGGAATACGGACTTCCTCAGAACCCAGAATCGACGCTCCATGGATGGAATAGCCATCAAGCTATTAGCGTGGTGGTCTACTTGCTCTTGGATGACCTGCAACGCAGACACCAGGTCGTCGATTTGCTCTTCAAGGTTGTCAAGCCTTGTCGAGTTTGCAAAATCGACGAGCTGAGTCTGAGCGGTAGGTAAGTGAATAGGTGTGTGCCATAGAGGGGAAATAGGAAATACCTCGGCATTCGTCTCTTCTTCATCAACTGGATCTGCGACGAGGAGCCTGATTAGCTGACCTACAGAAGGTTGAGTTTAGCACGGCGATCATGAAGAATTTAGTAATAGCACTACTCACGCAAACCGTCGAACACCTCCTCTGATATAGTCACTACGGGCATGTTTGAGCTGGAAGACTTGGTTGGGCGGAAGGAGATAGCAGGCTTGGCCGTCAAATTTACCCTTTATCCTCCTTCCTCCGACTGATAGGGCATCGCTCTTTATACCGGAGAAGCACTGGTAGATGTTAATGATGGAGGTCCGAGGAGGCCTCTAAATTCGCCTTGTCAGACCATACCTTACGATGATAGAAAGGCGGGAGAGAGCCTCCAATAGAGAATCAATGGGTTGATTCAAATTGCGTGAATCACGAATGGCGCCCAGTCGGACTCGAGCGCCTAAGCACAAATAAGCACTCTTTTGTAATCACACTTCAATAGGATCAATCATCAATGCATCAATGTCAATTGAAGGCCCAGGAGACACCGTCCTCCAGGATCTTTAAGGACATTCGGACACTCCTCAGAATGGCCAGATCTCCGGATCCCTATCAGCGATGACTCCTATCACAGCAGTCGCTTCCTCACTCTCGAACACTCTCGTGGACAGTCGCCGCCCCCTAGAGTCAGTCTCCCTCGAGGGCCCACGTCGCCGCTTACGGTTGACAGAGCAGCGCGCGCTACGCCAGGCAAGCCTTTTCTGTGACTGTTCGAGCTTATCATTGACGACGTCGGACCACGTAGGAGGACGAACGTCTTCTAAAACAGCTCAAGCAACTTCTCCAACTCAAAGCTAGAACATCAGCGGCAGTAATCACTCTCGACCGCCTTGTTGGTGATCTCGAAGCTGTCCGTAACTTTCTTCGGTTCCAATCGACAATGAACTAATCGTCTTTCTCAAAGTTGAACGCAGCACAATTGAGGTTGCTCACCTGCAGCGAATGCTCCAAGGTCATGGACGTCCCATACATGTGCGTTATCCAATACCAATCCTACATGCCTATCTGATCCTCTCGTGAACCAGGGTACCTCAATGTCAGCATCTCTTTTGTGGAAGCTGTCTCTCCAAGACGTTCAAGGCCAGGGTCTCAAAGGTCATGCAGGCGGACCCTCTGTCGGGAGGTGGTCAAAATGTTCCGGAGAAGATGACGAAGGCATACATCCGCAGGTTACGAATAACGTACTGTATGCCTCTGCTGTGGTGTCCCAAATGCCACGGGTTAATCCGTGAAGTTCCTATGCCCATACATTTACTTACAGCACTGTCGCGTTCTGTATCAGTCGCGGTTGGCGCTCCAGACAATCATACCGAACGACCGGTGATTGAGCCTCCGTCTACATACTTCCTGTAACTCCGCTCTCGTCTTCCTACGTAATCATACAGACGTCGTTGGGAGACTGAACCGGTGTCGCCCGTACTTTATAAGTAAGTAGAAAGTTCTGCACATTTGAGGTTGGAAGTATTATGAACTTTGGATGAACTATTACTCGAGACCAGGTGGTGCGCGGAGCGCCGTGGTATGCCATTCCAGGATGGAATGCGCCGGAATGCCCTGGAGCGAGCCTGGAATGGAAATCGCCGGGTGCCGGGTGTCGGCCAGTGACCGCACACCGGCGGTGCATCCGCCCCGTCCCTTATCAGTACTTTGCCCATTGTCTCCTCCATACATGCTTTCTCTCCTTCCCTTGGGCGTCCGTTACCTACAGTAACTACACCAACGAAGAACTCTGCGCCAAATAGTAGGATTGTATCCCAATCCGCGACTGGAAGTGATCCAGTCGAACGCGCTCGCGCGTCCAAGCATCGAACTGTGAAGGACCTCGTCGATCGAACTTCGACGGGTCGGCGATTCGCTCAGCGCGCAAGCAACTCACTTTTCGACAGCGCTTGACGTCATTGCGCCGATTTGGCGCGACTCGAGCGACTTGGTACCCGTCTCATAAATGTGCGTCGTCCTTCGCCTTGCCCTTTCCGTACCCTCTTCCACCACCATCCACTCCCCCCACTCGTCCCCTCCCTCGTCCCTTTTCCTCCTCTCCCTCGTCCCCTCTTCCTCTCCTCGTCCCCTCCTCCCCCCTCCCCTCCCGTCTCGCTCTGCCGTTGCCCCCCTTCTCGCACCCAGACCTTCTCATCAGTTCAGTCTAGCGACTCTCGTCTCGGATGCGTAGCGGGTATCTTGTTGCGACTTCGCACGATCACACGCGATTCGTTTTTTGACCGACAGTGACTATATCCAGCACACAAGAGGAATTAGCCGACGGGTACGTGCATACATCCTGTCTTTCTCCCCAGTTCTAACGCGCGACATCGCATTCAGTCTATCCGCCCCTCACCACCACACCTTGATGAAGGTAGAAAGCCCAGCAAACACTAGATAAGTGCATATATGCGCTTCAAAAGATCAGTACTTCCTAGAACTCCCCCGCGCACAGAATCGTGAGTCTCAGAGCTACGTTCTCTCATTTTCTCACTTCTGATACATTGTATGATTGCCTGGCGTAGGACGCGGCGATAGCGAAGGTGACGCGCGCGTTCAACGTTCACTAGTCACTACCGAGTGTCGATGGCCCCACATAGTAGCCTTTCCAAGAACCCGACTCGTCACGTACTCGTTCGTGTACTTATGGTCGGCTTTGATATGTAATATAATTTATATTTCGATAATAAAGTGGGAATAAAAACGACCTGGAATCCTGGATTGCGGGCCCATACATGCCAGGGAACCCCCAAGCTGGAATGAGATGGACGAAAGGTAATAGATCGAATTAGTCTCCTTTGCAAACCCTAAAACATCACTTGCACCTTTTGGGAAGTGGGAGGGCGGTCGTGATGTATAGGGTCTGCGCACAATCGCGCCCTTGTCATAGGTGATCAGCAATTCGTTTTAGAAGTAAGATCGAATGGCTTCGGGCCATTCTGGAATGCAAACTGGGCTGGATCGCGTTGGATCGCTGTGGACTGTCGTGGATCGCTGTGGGGTGGTGCCAGTTTGTCCTGGTTCGTCGAGTTCAAGGTTCAGGAGGTTCCCCCTCACAAGGCTACGACAGGGCTTGCTTTCCACTTACTTTTGTCATTAATTCCATAAACTTAAGACCAGCATTTTTCCTTTAGAAAAGCTGGCGCTGTGCCCGTGCCGTGCTGGCAGTAAACCCATACATCTTCAGCGTATCTCCACCTCGTTACCCCATTCATAGATCAAGTTCAGAACAGATGCACCCATTAGTACCCGATCCGAAAACCTGCCAAATCTCCCATTTCATCCCTCCATGTCTTTCCCAGCCCCACCTCATCGTCCCGCTCACACACGTCCCTCTCCAACCCCTCACCCTTCCCGTCGTCCCACGTCCCCACCACATCAAAAGTCCGCATCTCCGCGGTCGGCTCACACCCGATGTCGATGAACACCCGCTCCAGCGCGGGCACGGTGCGTGCGAGTCGCCGCGCGACGTTGACGCGGTCGAGCAGCTCAAGGTGCTTTCCATACGAGTTGAGCGGGATAACCGTGCAGATGCCTAAGCAATACGTAGGCAGGCTGCAACGCATCGTGAGCTGGAACGCTGGCACGGGCGCCGCAACAAGTAATTCGTACACGGCCTCCTACGACTTTGTCAGCGCGTCGTACAGGACAGAACGGAGGGGGCGAGCACGCACCACCATCTTCGCTGGCCTCATCTCGTTCTCCACGGTCGGGTAGATCCTCAAATCGAGCCTCTCCAGCTGCGCACTCAGCGGGATGGCGTACTGCAAGCAGTGCGCATCTTTCCCGTCGAGCTCGATCTCCAGCCTCATTGCCTTCACCCTCGCGCACACCAGTATCTCCGACAGATCGGTCGCCTCTTCCTTTTCCAACTTCACCCGTTCAATGAACAGCCTCTCCACCGAGCACGTCACGCCAAGCACCCAGAGGGTCATCGAGTCGCCGGACAACTCCACAAACGCGCGCCACGGGGTCCCCGCCTCGAGGTTTGTGTAGCGCATCTGGGCGAGCATGGCTTCGCCACGGCCTTCATCCTCGGTGGAAGCCTTGAGTATGCGCTGGAGCGGGCGTGAATTGCAGGTTGTGAGCGTGCGAAGGGAGGGGAAAAGCGCTCCGAGCACGCGCAGGTCGGTGCCGCCGCCGTAGCAGTTGCGCAGGCGGAGCGAGTGCACGCGGGGAAAGACGAGACCGTGTGGGTCGAAGACCTTGCGTGCGACCGCGTCGGGCTTGGTTTCCGCGTCGACATCTGAAGGGGGGACAACAGCGTCGGGATCGTACCAGTCGCCGTACGGCTCGTTGGTGGAGAAAGACGGCAGTTGAACTCGCGTGAGATCGAGGATCTCGAGAGTGCCCGCGCGCGCAAGGAGGGCGGTAAACGGGTTGAGGGTGCTCGAGAAGGGCTCGAGGTCGTGCGGGTCCCAAGCTTGAATGCAGACTTTGACGAGGGGGGCTTGCATATGCTGGACAATTTTGAGGGAGGTGGGAAGGCGTTCGGGCGGGAGTGCATTGGTTTCTACTTGCCCGCATTCTTTTTTCGCGTATTTGACGGATGAGTCGGGGGTTTCCTCGTCTTCCTTCCTCACCAGATCCTTCCCCTCCTTCCCCTCGCCGCCCCACACCGTCACTTTTAGCTCGTGCACACTACCCAGTCCCTTCAACGCCTGTTCCAGAACCCCATACCTCTCGATAGCATCATCGAGTTTCGAGATCTCGAGCTCCTCTAACCGCGTCGCCCCATTCATCACCTCCGCCAGGTCCTTTGCATCCACAAGCGATACTGGTCGATGAGCCGAATTGAGCAGCACGAGCTTCTTCAACAGCGCCCCTCTCCCGCGCATAAACATCCTGAATGACTCGATCACCTTATCGTCCTTCCCCAGCTCCTTCTCCAAGAGCCACGGAGGCGCACGCTCGTAGCTCGACGGGTGCGTCGAACAGCTCTTTCCACCAAAGCAGAGGACGGCCCGGCCTTCAAGGAGGCAGAGCGCGCCGTAGGCGTGGAAGGTGCGGCAGGTTAGCATGAGGGATAAGAGGGTGGGACGCGCCGTGTAATCGTCTTCAGTGAGGATCTTGGCGATAGTGTAGAAGATATCGAATGGAAAGAGACGGCTGGGGGCGTGCGGGACGTCCCTAGGGCGCATGCGTACGTTCAGCTTTGTGAGCGTGGTTTGGAGAGGGATTCACTAACCTAATTTTGATCATTTCCTGGGAGTATGTGGTCGTTGTGTTGGTGGTCGAGGTTCGAATTTTGACCGGTCGGCAGTCGGGCTTCTGTACCGGGTGCGAGACGTCACGTGGATGCGACAAAGAACAATGCAACATGACAATGGCCTGCCCAGCGGGGATGAGATCGTAGCACTGGACAAAGAGGGTTTTCGAAGAGCGTTGGCGTGCGGATAAAGGCTGACATGTGAGAAAGATCTGATGAAGATTTGAAAGGCTGAAAGGGTGCAGTAGTTACCTGGCACTCGATTCTCTGCAGCGGCGCTTAGTTTGAGCACGTGGTCTCACACACCGCCACTTCGCATTGCCCGCCGGTGTCCGCGCCATGCCCTGCCGAACATGTCCTCGCGTTGCTGTCCCTCTGTAACGTTGGCCGCGCTGGTTCCAGCCGATAGGCCTCTCGTCTTTACATTTCTTACGGCTCCGTGTACATGGCATAAATACACGATAAATACACGGGCATCGCATGGGAACCCCCACAGTCGTCACGACAGACGATGTCCCTCCGTTGCCCACCATTCTCTTGTCGCGTTCTTGAGTGCGTTGAGCCTGACATCCTCCGTCAGCAACGCTTCGTCCTGGCGCTGGTGGAAGATGGTATCATCGAAGAGAAGTATCAATGACCGCGCGCCGAGTAAGGTTGGAGCCGCCGCCAGGCGGAGCTTTTCGAGTAAGTACCGTTGTAACTGTAAAAGTGTAACGACCGACCAGACGCGGCGGGTCATGTGATTGACACCTAACGCCAATGCAATGAGCCTACAAGTTACAACTCTTATCCTAACGATGTCTACATGTTCATTTTTAAACATACATATATCAGAACCTACTGCATACGGTATCATAGGGCGGGCGGACCAGCGTCATCACGAGGATGTGTTGTGCCCAAAAGGGTTCTAAATAGTAAGTACATGTGCAGTGAACGGGACCACATGCGAACTGGAAATATTTCGATAGATGGGGACAACATAGGGGATACTTGGGATTCATGTTACACGCGCAGGGCGCGTCAAGGTCGGGAGAGGGACAGTAAAAACCTAGACTGCGAACAAAGAGTCAAACGAGCCTATCTCCTCGGTGCACTCCTCCTTCGGCGGGCGCCCGAGGGCCTCGTTGAGAGAGTGGATGATGAGATCGACTGTTAAGGACGGTCCTTATCACGTGACAAGCGGCTCAGGCTACAGTACTCTTACGCGTGAGAGGTGGGATCAGGTGATCCAGACGTCTCGGTTTATACGAAGGTGAGGGTCAATAAGCGAAGCAGTAAGTCTTCACGGAAGACTTAGGCGAGCTTATCAACTTAGTTGGCTTGGGATTCTCTTTAACGTTTAGAAGAGGAGGTTCTTATTAGAACAGTCCTGTATTTACAAAGAGAACGAGCTGAGGAATAGCTCGTTCGTTGAGCCTCCTTTTATATGAAAGGAGGTCGAGTAAATAAATGTACATAAGGCAACGATCGTATCAAGTATCTACGGGGACGCGACTGTGGCACAGTCGTAGCTGTGTTGTCGAGATGCCGACGAGCTGTGGCGCGGTCGTGGCTATGTCGTCGGGACGGTTACGAGCTGGGGCACAGTCGTAACTCGTCGTTTAGCGACGTCCTTCCTAATAAGGCAACAGAAATGAAGTACCTTGAACGAGTTGTAACACTATCCCCCTCTCTAGAATCTACGTCTCGTAGATTCCTGAACCGAAGTGGTTCTAGCGGGATGTCTTGAACGTGTTGTCGGTCGCTCGCTCTTCGCCATTGGAGAAGGAATATGGTTGATGCGAGGAAGGTGAGGATCGTAAGTCCTACGATGATGCTGATGACGGCGATGAGCCAGCGAGGAGTGGGCGTATTGAAGATCGATAGATCGGGTGATTGTGTTGATTGCATCATGCTTCTGGGTTTGTCGTTTTCTGATGTTCACTCTTTATATCCTTGCCCGGACCCTAACGATAGAATTCTATTCTATCGTTTCAACAACGCTTCTACTACCTTTAGGTCCTCCCCGTTTATCGTAGTAGCCCCTAACCGATGCCCTATCCTCGCCGTCGTCGCGTGATCTGGGCTCTTGAACCGAGACCCGCGCTTTCGGAAGAGTCCCTTGATGCCGGATCTTCCCTTCGACTCCTGCATAGCTTCTTCGTCTAAGCTTCTCGGCCTCTTCATGGCGCGAGCGACGTCCGGACGGTTTAGGAGTTCCGTGACTCGTTTGAGATGACGAAGGAGTTCTTCGTCCTGTGGGTCGGGCGTGGGAGTGCGCGAGAGGACGGGCGAAGGAGGAGGAGTGGTAGGAGGAGTGTGGTAGGTGGTGGAGAGGTTGCGCGACGAGGAGGTAAGAGTAGAAGACATTTTTGTTGGTTTGGGTGGTGCGAGTGAGTTTGTTTAGACGATGTCTGAGGATGTTATCGTCTTTGTGACTTTCCTTTTATGCTTGTGATGTGGAGGAGCAATGATGTAATCATTGCCGTCAATCGTAAGCGGGAATCTCGTACATAATCAGACATGAGTCGTAAGTAAGCGATGCATCCAGTGCGTCGCTGGGAAAGATGCTAAGCGTTTCGCCTTCCTCATAGCGATAGGAACCGGTATAGTAGAGAAGTCCGAGGAAAATATGCGTACGAGTGAGGGCGCAGTCCGTGATCAGTCCGAGGAGTATCGTAAGGAGAAGTCGTAAATGCGGGATGATGGGAACGAGATGGAGACGTAACTGATGATGATAAAAATGGTCCGAGTGCATGTGATGGATGAAAGATCGTCCGTGCGCTTACCAGGTCTCCGGCCAGTGAACCTTCGACTCTTCCACTTCTTGCAAGTCCCAGTCCTCTTCTTTCCAGAAGAGATCGTCGACGCGCCAAGAGTGGTTGAATCGCGAGGGAGGTTCCCGCTGAGTGCGGAGTGCCGCGTCCTCCCAGTACAGCCACTGTTCGGTGGCGTGTTGGGCGGCTTCGTGAGTTAGGCTTTCACGTCGCGTGAGGAAGCCCAGAAGCTGCCTGTGGGCGCGGGTGGTAGCGTCGGTACGTCGGAGGTGGGGGTGGGACATCAGTGTTCCTGGACCGTAGCTGGTATCCGGATGGCTCGGGCGAGGAAGAGGAGTCCGTGGTCGGAGAGGGTAGCATGACCGTGATCGGGGGAAGTGAGGGGGAGCGTTCTTGTGACGGGGACAGTCTCGGCGGAGATGGCCTCGCTCGCCGCATTTCCAGCAGCGTTTCCGCGGCTTCACAGGAATCGCGTCCCACTGTTCCTGCGTCCACGTAGTCGGCTCGCCGCTCCATGGGTCCGAGGGATTCTCGGCTACTTCCTTCGTTTGGTCGTTCGCCGGATCGTCCTCTTCCTCCGCCGAACTGTCCAATTCCGTTGACTTGCACCCCTGTCTCCCGCGAGCTTGGATTTCCATCATCCGTTGGATTATCTCCTGGATCTTGTCGCAGTTCCTCATCGCCCGACTTATCGGGGAAGTCGACGTCTCTGATCCGCTTGAGTGATCTTCCGTCGGAGTCGACAGATTCATGTTTACGTCGCTGTGGGGTGACTCGGGGATCTTGGGCGATGGGATCACTAGTGTGGTCGGGGTGTGGGCGTAGGAAGGAGGGATAATCAGGGGGGTTTCTGTTCCAGAATCTCCGGAGCTCTGCGACGTTGAGTATAGCTGCTGCGCTAGCTTCCGGAGTCGTCGAAGGAGTTTGACCTCCCTCTCTTCCATCTCGGTCGAGAGCGTTAGGTACCTCGAGTCTAGCTGCAGAAACTCCTCGTCGAGCATCTTGATGTGATTCCCTAAGATGCTCTAGACGTCGGCCGACTCCTGCCTGAGATCGCTGATCCGTTCCCTGGCCTGCTCGAGAGCTACTCCGGCTATCATGTGGGCTATCTGACTTTCTAGCATCGGGGAATCGGGCGTTGGGACTTCCGTTGCTCCGGGCAACGGGGATTGCATTAGCACCTGTGAGGAATCCAGGCGCTTTAGTTGGGGTTCTTCTGTGTGCTTCTAAGCGGCTTACCCCTTGTTCTTCCGTCTGGTCCTGACCTAGACGGAGGAGATGCCGTCTTAATTGCGAGGATAGTTGCGGATCGAGCGATGAAGCAGTCTCCGCAGAGGGCGCGTTCCTGTTGAGTGTGGTGTACTTTGTGACAAACGAGGCGGAGGCGGTCGACATTGCTGGGAGTGACGATTGGATTGGTGGAAGAGGTGTTGGCTGCGTTTGGGGTGGTGGACATTGGTGCTCTGTCTCGTCGAACCCAAGGGGTTTTTATCCCCTCTCTTTGGCAGTGCATTCGCCTGAATGAGTTTCACCAGTGTTTTACTTTCGTCTTGCGTTTCTTTCGTCGTGTTGGCCTTCGCTCTTGTTGCGTTGCAGTGATCTCGTCGAGATCAGTAGATTCTTCGTTGGTCTCTTTGATTGGCTTTGGTGGCAACCTCGGTGCCTTCGGGTTATTCCGGTGGAACTCTGTGATCGCATCTTTTGATCCTTCGAGATTAGATGCTGGTTCCCATGTGTTACCGGAGTCTGGGTAGCCTTTCCATTTTACGAAATAATGTAATGGTTCGGAATATCGTTTGTCTAGTTTCGAGGCTATTATTGTTTCTAGTTCATAGAGTTCTTCATCGTTTACTAGTTCCGGAGGCGGTTTTTCGTAAGCTTCTCCATATTGTTCTGTTTCTTTGAACGGAATTAATAGTGCCGCGTGAAATACCGGATGTATTTTCCACTTTGCCGGTAGTTCTAAGCGATAGGTTACTGGTCCTATTACCTTTTCAATTTTGAATGGGCCAAATCGCTTTGGTGCTAGTTTAGTTTTCGGGTATACCGTGTTAAGATTTTTCCCATCTAACCATACTTGATCACCCTGTTTGAGTTGATCTCTCAGTGTGAACGTTTGATCATGTTGCATCTTCATTAATTTGGCAGCTATTTCCAGACTTGCTTCTGCGTTGTCCCATGCGTCCTTAAAGTTCTTTATTCTTTCTTCGGCCGTCGGTATTCGCGGATCGGTTGGTATTGCCGGGTTGAAAACCGGTTGATACCCGTGTAGGAGTTCAAATGGGGAAGCTTTCGTAGCTGAATGTTGTCTTATATTGTGTGCGAATTCCGCTTTTGGTAGAAGTTTTGCCCAATTCGTTTGATCTCCGTTGCAGAATGCTCGAAGATATTGTTCTAACTCTTGATTCACTCTTTCTGTTTCGCCGTCCGTTTGGGGATGATACGCTGTGCTGAGCGACGAGATAACTCCGAGACTTTCGCAGATGGATTGGAATACTTTGGATGCGAATTGAGGGCCTCTGTCCGATATCATTCTTTTCCATAGTCCAAATCGTCTGTAAACATTGTCGATCAGAAGATCAGCTGTCTCTTCTGCGTTGATCGTCTTTAGGCACGGTGTGAATACTGCGGTTTTGGTGAACCTGTCGACGACTACGTTGATCGAATCGAATCCATTGGAGATCGGAAGATCTGTAATGAAATCTGATGTGATTGTTTCCCATGGTCGTTCTGGTATTTCCGTAGGTTGTAGTGGATGTTTTGCCGGATGCGTGACATTCTTTGTTGACTGGCATACGGGACATCCTTGGACATAGCTTTTTACGAAGGAAATCATCTTCGGCCACCAAAAGTTTCTCTGTACCAGTTCTAAGGTTTTCATCTCTCCTGGATGTCCAATCGTTTGGAGATCATGATGCGATTTCAGGATCATACGTCGCAGTTCGAGATTCTGTGGTACGTAGATCTTTCCTTTCCTGATGATCAGATCGTTCTCGAAGTTCCAATCTTCGATTCCTTTTGCAAGGGTACGTGGTCCTGATTTTTTGATCGTATCCAACGCTGTCCAAATTTCATCATCCAGGTGTGAGAAGTTCCTTAGTTCTCTGAGAAGCTCTTTATCTCCGATTGCTTCAACAGTTCCCCTTCCGGTGGCTCTTGCCTTGAATATCGAAGGATGGAGCAGGATTTGTTCGTCGTTATCTGGAATGTCTTCTTTATGATCTGATCTTCTAGAAAGTCCGTCCGCTTTGTTTGTACTTCCTGGTTTGTGCACCAGGGTGTAGTTGAAGCGGGATAGGTACAGGCTCCATCGCGCTTGTCGTCGATTAAGTTTCTGTGCTGTTGTAAAATATTCTAGATTCTTATGGTCTGTCCAGATTTCAATCTTGTGGTTTGCTCCTTCTAGATAGTGTCGCCAGTGCTCTAGGGCTTTTACCACTCCCAAGAGTTCTTTGTCGTATATTTCGTAATTCTGTTCCGCCGGTGACAATGATTTGGACAGGTACGCGACCGGATGCCATCTTTCGGTTTCGTCCGGTTGTGATAGGATAGCTCCGTACGCGAAGTCAGAGGCATCGCTTTCTATGCGGAACGGTTTGTTCTCATCAGGCATGATTAAGACTGGGGATGATGTGAATTCGTGTTTCAGCCTGTTGAAGGTGTTTTCACACTCGGTTGTCCAGTTCCAGTCATGGTCCTTCTTCGTGAGTTGGAATAGTGGTCTTGCGATCTTAGAATAATCTTTGATGAAACGTCGATAGAAGTTTCCAAATCCGAGGAACGATTGGACTTCTTTTACTTTCCTCGGTGTAGGCCATTCCGATAGTCCTTGAACCTTGATCGGATCCATCTGTACCTTGTTGTGCGTGATTATCACTCCTAGGTACTCAATTGATGATTGTTCGAAGAAGCACTTTTCTGGTTTCAGGAACAGATCGTTCCGTTCCAGAATTTGAAGGGCTTCTTTCATCAGTCTTCTATGTTCGTCGAGTGTTTCTGTGAATATCAATATATCGTCCATGTATACCACTACCTTTCCCGTGTCTATTAATCCTTTGAATAGTGCGTTCATCATTGCTTGGAATGTTGCGGGTGAGTTGGTTAGTCCGAAGAACATCACCATTGGTTCGAACAGGCCTCTGTTCGTTTTGAACGCGGCTTTCCATTGATCTCCTTCTTTGATTCGAACATTGTTGTATCCCCATCGGAGATCGAGCTTTGAGAAGATCTTAGCATCTTTGAGTTTGTCGATGAGATCTGAGATGAGTGGGATCGGGTATTCGTTTTTTACCGTGATGGAGTTGAGATAACGATAGTCCTGTACTGGTCGAAGAGATCCATCTTTCTTCTTGATGAAAAAGAAGGGCGACGATATCTCTGATTTTGATTCTCGGATGTATCCTTTTCGTAGATGTTCGTCTATGAACGTATCTAATTCTTTTCGTTCTGGTACCGTCATCGGATACACTTTGCAATTCCGAGGTTTCCATCCTTCGGTCAGGTCTATCGCATGATCCCAAGGTCTACTGATTGGGAAGTGTTCCGACGCTTTCTTTTCGAATACCTTTTGATACTGTTTGTAGCTAGATGGAATCATCTCATCGAGTGTCTTCTTCTTTTCTCCCATGGCTGCTCTTTCTGCGAGTTCTTGTGCTTTAGTTGCTCTCACGGTTATCCAGGCACTAGTTTCGTTCGTTTCTTCTGCGACTGGTATCGCTTCTATGTTAGTTTTCCCGTAGAACGTTCTGATCGTCTTGATCTCGATGAGATCAGAATCGATTTCGGAATCTTCTTGTTCCTCTATCATTGCGTGATGGTTTGCCTTCTGTTCTTCGAACGATGGTAGGAAGGGTTCGTCCTTTCCTTGGACGGTCATTGTTTTACTCGTAGTGGAGCACGTACCTGGACATGTCTGTAGTGTAATCTGTCTCTTTCTCCAATCGATGCTAGGATTGTGTTTTTTGAGCCAAGGGGTTCCTAAGATTACTTCATCTCCTCCTAGGGCTGTGACAAATAGTCCTAGGTTTTCGCGGTGAATTTCTCCGTTGATTCCTTCCATTGTCATCGGAAGGTACACCTTTTGTTTGATCTCTCCCAAAGTGTTTCGCGATCCATCAACGTTGTATATCGGTATCGGTTTCTTAAGTTGGATCAGATTCATCTTGTGTTTTCGCACGAAGTCTGGATGGATCAGGGTGCTACTGGCTCCGCTATCTAGCAGTGCTTTTGCTGCGGCTTTACGGAACTTTCCATGAAACATAACAGGTATATGAATTGATGGGGCGTGCGCCGCTCCATCTTGGTATGACCTTATATACACTGTTCTATTTATGTCATCCCCTGTTTCCTGCACAGGAGATTGATTTGAAAAGTTCATTGTCTGTGTCCTTTCAACAGCCGCGGTTGAAGGACGGTTCAAAAACCCTGATTGTCTTTGAACATGTTGGCAGTGCGCGCGAACGTTTCACTGTCCATCTTGTTCACGAGCTTGGTGATTTGATCAATCGGGGATTCTTCTTCCGTTAGATTCGCCGTTCGTGCATTGATCGTCGTTTGGGTACGTTTCTCTGGGCAGTTCCTGGAGATGTGTCCTGGCTTCCGGCAATAGAAGCATGATCCTGATTTCTGAAGTTCGGTACGTTCTTGCGGGGTAAGGCGTCTGAAGTTTCGGTTATTGTTTCCGGTCTGAGCGGCTCTGGCGGTGGTAGCATTCCCTTTATTTCCGTTTCCTCTTCGGAATGGAACGTACGTCTGTGGTTTCTTGTATAGGAGGGTGAGATCGCTCGTCGGGTTCATTGGTCTCGTATAATGTCGTTGGAATGCTTGGGCTTCTCGCCAGTTATTATCGATGCGTAATGCGAGTTCATACCATTCTTCGATGTCGTTCGAGATGTGATCTCTCTTGAGGATCTCGACTACGACATCGTTGCGCAGTCCTCTCTTGAATTGGTCGATCAATGCTTTATGATCGTAACCAGCTTCCATGGCATAGTCTCTGAAGATCGTGATGTAATCTTTGGTGTCCATAGTGCCTTGTTCCAGGCGCTGTATGTTGAATCTAGCGTCCCTTCCGGGGTCTATTTCTCCAAAGGTCTCTAAGAAGTGGTCGCGGAACACCGTCCATGGAAGGTATGCTTCTGGATCTAGGCCGCGATCTCGTATCTTATCTATTTTGCTTATTAAAAGGGATGCCCAGTGAAGGGCAGGTCCATCGGTAAGATGTGAGAGTACAAAGGTTATCTTTCGCATGTTGGCCTTATACGCGTTGGGAAATGCTATGAAGCGAAGTACGCATTGTTCGATGAACTTTGCTGCTTTCGCTCGATCTCTTCCGTCGTATATTCCTAGTGCGTTTAGTTTGAACCCTTTGTCCTTATCTTCGGGTTTAGATCCGATTGTTCCTGTTCCTCCTGGTGGGGAATTCCCTGGTGGATACTTCGATCCTTTCGGAAGATCTGCGGTTGCTCCTCTTCCGAAAACATAGTCCTGAACTTCTTTTCCTTTCTTGTCTTCAATTGATCGGTCGGAAGGCGGTGGTGATGGTGATTGTGGCGGTCTCCATCTCATCGGTTCGGTCGCGCCGAATCCTAGGGCGAATCGAGTCTCAGGTCTCGGTTTTGCGGGATCGGCTGGTGTCGGAGATGGAGGCGTCTTGTACGGTACATTAATTTCTCCAAGGGGGACATAGCTAGGTGCAGTGGCGGGGTTGGGTATCGAGGTGGCAGCGTCTCCCATTGTTGTGATGTTTTCGGGTCTTCCGAATAGATTTCCTTGTCTTCCTCTTCTGGTTCCGAAAATATCTTCGTCTGATTTGATTGATGGAGATCTTGTTGATTTCTCTGTATGTCCTTCCGCTTCTGCTGCGCTTGATGGGCTGCTTTCTCGACTTCCTCTGGAATCAGACTTTGTTCGGGTGTCTGATACTGCTTTCTCAGGTTCTGGCGCGGTTTCTTCTGGATGCGGTGCGGTTGTTGCGACTTCTTGAGGATGCTGGGGTTCGGTCTGAGGGTTCTGTGGTGCGGTTGTCGTATCGGCTGTGTCGGTATCGGGATCAAATTCCCAGTAGTCCTTAATATTCCCGGTGTAAGGTTTCTCTTCGACTTTCTGTGCGTCCGGGTGTTTCCAGAGTTCTTCTGATGAGAGGGGCCCGATATGAGGTCTTGAATAATCTGGGCGCTTCCAATGTGAGTTGTCGTAGGTTCCGTCTTCCTTTTCTCTTTTAGATCTATCTTTGTAGTACTCTGCTGCTGGGGGAAGGTTGTATCTGTATATGGGTGGGTTCCACTGGTACGCGTATGTCCCTTTGCTTTCTTTTGCGGTGAAGGCTCCGTCGTGATAAAAGATAAGATTATAGAGATCAAATGTCCAGTGATGATTTTCTTTTCCGTTGGGAAATTCTCGACTACAATCTGATTGAAGATAAGGGACTTCGAAGTCTGATGGTCTTTTCTCAGCGGATTGTTCCGCTGGCTCCGTGGTGGGTGTTTCGTTTGACGCTCTGCGCCAAACTGTAGGGTGAGCTAGTGTAGAGGAGAGCTCGTTCTAGTGTTAAGGACGGTCCTTATCACGTGACAAGCGGCTCAGGCTACAGTACTCTTACGCATGAGAGGTGGGATCAGGTGATCCAGACGTCTCGGTTTATACGAAGGTGAGGGTCAATAAGCGAAGCAGTAAGTCTTCACGGAAGACTTAGGCGAGCTTATCAACTTAGTTGGCTTGGGATTCTCTTTAGCGTTTAGAAGAGGAGGTTCTTATTAGAACAGTCCTGTATTTACAAAGAGAACGAGCTGAGGAATAGCTCGTTCGTTGAGCCTCCTTTTATATGAAAGGAGGTCGAGTAAATAAATGTACATAAGGCAACGATCGTATCAAGTATCTACGGGGACGCGACTGTGGCACAGTCGTAGCTGTGTTGTCGACATGTCGACGAACTGTGGCACTGTCGGAGCTGTGTTGTCGAGATGCCGACGAGCTGTGGCGCGGTCGTGGCTATGTCGTCGGGACGGTTACGAGCTGGGGCACAGTCGTAACTCGTCGTTTAGCAACGTCCTTCCTAATAAGTCAACAGAAATGAAGTACCTTGAACGAGTTGTAACATCGACGATGGCTACACGTGTGGGCGAGCGTTTGAACTTCCCCCGACAGGCCGGGCAACGGAAAGCAACGTGAGAGTGCGGATTGTCAGAGTTTCTTTTCTCCGTCGCCATGCTCTCGTGTATGCAGGTGTAGCAAAATGCGTGGTTGCAGCCAGGTATGCTGGATTGCATGCGAGTTGATTCAGTAAATTGCGGGTGAGAAGAAAGGAAGGTGGGGGTTGAACGCACAAGTACGGGTTGATCATGGTATCCATACATATGGGGCAGGCGAGCTCGATATCTCTGTCGGCTTGCAGCTGCAATGAAGCGTAAGCGAAACGCGGGGGCGTACGGACAAAGGGCGTACTGCTTCCCACCGCTTTACGATGTCGCGGAGACGAATCTCCGCCTGGGCAACTTTGTCCCGGACCCGTCTCATCTGGTCTACTCGGTGCGTCAGCCTGGACAAGGCGCTGTCATGCTGGGATCGACGGTCTCCGAGTCAGAACAAAATGGCGTACGGCGCATGTATAGGGACAGATACTCACGCGTCCAAGAGCGGAGGGGCAACGTCGCGCGCTGCTGGCCTTGTGACGGCGCGAAGCCGAGGCGGTCTTCTTCACCGTCGGTGCACTGCGGCGGGGCTCGGAGGCAGAGGAACTGCCGTGCGATGGGCTGCTAGAGTCGGCGCTCTGGGGCGCAGCGGGAACGGACACCGGCAGAATCGCGGGGGGAGGGGCGAAATGATTGTAGGTCGAATCGACGTCTTCGGCCATGGCGGGTGTGGACGCGTCTATATCCATGCGAGAGTCAAGGTCGTCGTCGATCTTGAGCTCGGATATGAGGGCACGGAGGAGTTGGAGCATGGTGATGATGAGAGCTAGCGCTGAAGCAGAAGGGGTGAGGGTGGACGAGGGTGGGAGACCGGTGGTGTCGAAATTCGAATGACTTTTATATACGAACCGCCTGCAGCCTGTCGATGGAGAGGCGGCTTGCCTGCAGCACAAAGAAATGAGCCAACTTTGGGCCCATCCCTACTCGAGGAGTCTATTGGGTGAGTAATGAGTCCCAATCGCCATTCGTCAACCGGACTCACCACCAGCTCGAGCTTGCAGCCCACGGCGGCGGCGGACGGAAAGATACAGTTGCTTTGTGACATTGAAGCGTGAATCGGACCTGCATAGGTGTGTATAAATCAGTGTATCGGCGCTGGCTGATCTGCACGGGACCGCTCTTCCGCGACGGGTCCTCGGGCGCCAGACAGCGATTCAGCTGTGCCTGCTCCATGCAATCAACGATTGTCCAATGTCCCGTATCGACCGAGCGCTCGTAACGAGCCTTGCAATTGACCGTCCATTCGATGATCGGATTCCAAGCTCTGGTTACGAGTCTGTGACGATGCTGGATGCTGCTCACCTCGGTGTCTGGGTCCTGGGAGGAGGGGCGTACGAAACTAAGCACGTATAAGTATTCTGTGTCCATGCATTTTCAGGCCATCCACCGCCCGTACCCGTTCCGCCATCAAGCCCCCCCTCGAGAATCCGATCCGCAGAATGCCTTCCCTGCGCGCTCCCGTCCCTCTTTTCCATGTGAGCCGGCCGTCGAGATGGACCATCGACGCGTCAACTCTCGTACTCACCGTTCGTACAGAGCCAAATCGCTCTACGCGCGCGCTTCTACCAAGCCCGCGCAGAAACCCCCGTGCATGCCCAAGTCCCGACCGTCGTCCCAAGATGCGAATCCGCCTTGCTTCAGCGCTTTCCCGCCGTGGAAACCCTTCTCGGCACTCAAACCTCCGTCCATGACTGCTGGGTGACCGTCGCCGACACGTGCGGCAACCAGCACCGCTTCCTCGTCTCGTGCACCCTCCACCCTCGGATCACGCTCAACTACGCGATAAGATCGCGCTTCCCCGAACTACCTCCGTGGCACGGAGAAATCGTCGTCATGGCCATCGGGTCCAGGAATCGGGTAGTCAGCCTGCGAGGGGATGCTCAGGTGGCGATGGCCGATGCAGCCGTGCGGAAGTGCGCCCGTTCTCCCACTGCTACCTCGGGCGTGTTGCTGATGGCCCTCGCCTCGCCTGCTTTTCAGATTTGTGCTTCGGGTCCAAGTCGACCTCGCCGCAGTGGAAGGGCTTGTCTTACCTTTCGAGATCGAAATCCCCACCGACATCTAACGACCCTCGGTCGGTCACTTACAGTAGTACATCCGCTCGCGCCCGTGCCCCGCTTCGTTCCCGATCCCCGCTTCACAATATCGAGTTCACATTGTATTTCACGCGTCTTGACGCGCTTATCCGATCCATTTGTATACCCTGTGTGACAGAGGGAGGCGTGATTTGAGTACGGAGTGCTGCGCGCTCTGGGGTGTTCCGACGGTCGGAAGGCTCTATCGGGCGCGCGGACGAGCAGTTCGCAGGTATGCGATGCTCCGTCATGCGCTAACGCCTTGATATCTGGCCAATCCTTCGAATGAGAAGAAAGGCTGAGGATTCAATATGCAAGGGTGCCGCTGCGTCTCGATTTGAGCTCCGCCAGCGTTCGCCGTGCGCCAAGGGCGGGCGCGAGTGAGGCGCGACTTTCGCGACCAGTTGCCCACAGTCGTCCCAGTCGCTCTGGCAGGCCAGCCCGACACCCGCCCGCCGCCCGCAACATCCTCCGCAACTATGCGCACGTCGACAGCACTGGTCTCTGACTGGTCTCGGCATGCGCCTCAAGATTGCGCGTCGAACGAACTGTCCGCTCGACGGTTCTCGGTGCGCGCGTCGGGGCTCAGCACCGCGTAGGGACGACACCGTCGACACGTACGTATGACCTCATTTCCCTCGCAAACCTCCTGCTTATCCCACCGCCTGTAGCGACGACTCGCCGCGGGACCATGATCGATACTGGGATACTCAAACGTTCGCCCTCGCGACAGGTGCTCGGTACGTCTGCCCGTCGCCGACGCCGTCCAAGTGCTCACCGTTTTCCGTTTTTTTTTTCACGTTCCAGAAGACGAAGGCAGATCTCCGGCGGAAAGGGGCGGCTGGCTGTGCAGCGAACGAAGGAGCTGGCAACAGGTCGAAGAACGGCGCCATCTCGACGGCTGACGCAGGCTCGACACGCACTCCAGACGGCGTTATGCCATGCCGCGGGCGAAGGACAGAAGCAGATGGCCTCCTGGCAGGCGCAACGGCAGCCCTCGTCGAGCATCCGCTCAACGGTCCCAAGGTACGCGTCATTTGTGTCCGTGCAGAACTTGGCTTGACAGGATGCGCGCATCTAGGCTTTCGTGTGCACCCAATACAACACTCCCAATCGCCTCGGGGACATGTTGCCACCACGAGGTCAGTAATGGCGCTCTGCCGCTACCATCACCTGCTGGTCTGACCTATCGCTCTAGACATGCGGCACGACAGCAGTTTCTCAACCCTCTCATCGACGCCCACCCTGACCTCACGTACAGCGTCGATTTTGACTCCAGCTCCAGCGCCGGACATCACCCCCTCTTGTCCAGGCGTATTCTCTCCAGCACCGGCCCCTCCGACGAGGCACATAACTGAAGATCCAGACGTCGGCATCAACCCCGCACCCGCGTGCGGCAGACGTCATGAAGCAGGACCAGAGCCAACAAATTGAACGGAGACCTTTGACGCCATCAACCGCAACGAAAGGCGCTTCGACGCGAATTTGCATGACGTTCAGCTCGTGCCCCCCTCTCCGGCCACCCCCACGGAGAACGGTGGCAAACGGAGCGCGTGCAATCCCTTGGGCGAAATTAAATCCTCGTCCCCCTGCACCGGAGGACGACCCGGCCAGGCGCGTTCTCCCCCAGGTCTCGTCACGGGCGTAAGCTCTATCGGGCTATGCCTACCCGCCTGTGAGGGCCTAGGGACGTCCTTGACCACGGAATGCTGGCAGACACTTGTACGACCATATGCCACGAGCCCGAGTTTTGCGGCTCGGGGAGCATCTCGGTAGAATGTGGTGAGGTTTAGCCTCTTTTGTGGGTGCGAGCTAGCACTGATTCATCTCCAGTATACCCAAATACGTACCCGCCCCGCGCGCCTTCTTCCGGGCCAGCGTACCTACCAGGACACGAACGCGGAAGGACAGCACAAGGTGTTTCCCCTGGATTTTGAGCCGCTCGTCGGTGATGATAGCTAGGATGCCAGGACGTCCAACGACAAGAAGCGCCTCGTGGGCGACAACTTCCGAGACACTGTCGAACATGAAGAGACTTCCCCCTGCGACGACAAGGAGTACGAATGGTGTGTCTCGTCCTTTTTCCATCTTTCTTCTTTGACTGAATCGCGTCGCTTTTGAAGGGGCGATCACTTTGTTCGATATGGCGGCGAGCTCGTTGGTCACCACCTGGGAGTACAAGGGCTCTATGCAACACTTGCGACAAGCCTCAAGGCAAAGAGGAGGTCGAGGACTAGGCATGCAGTAAGTTCATTCCATCTTTATTTTTGCTACGCGTTCGTTGACGTCTTGCTGCTCAGGCCTCAGGCTCTGGCCCGCCATGGAGGCCTCTGCTCTTGATCCGAAAGCTATTTTCTCCATCCGTGCCCAGAACTTCGTTCGTTGCCTTGTCAGTTGCAGAGTGCGATTTTCATATCCAAAAGTACATGTACGAGTATGCAGTCGAAAATGTATACTGCAGAGTCGCGTGAACACAAGCGTTTAGGAAAGGAGAATTAAAAGTAGTTTCGTTCCTCGTTCACAGGCCACCATACCTCGTATCTCCTTTTCTAAGCAGCTTTTTCCTTCCCCTTTCTCGACGTTCGGTTGGATTCTGGCCGACTGCTTGCCTCGGGAGGTAGGACACGCTCTGCAGATGCGTGTGAAGCGCCAGCAACGGGTTCATCGCGCGCACTTGGCAATGGAGGCGCCTTTTGAACGGCGCGGGACTCGGTGCGTCTGGCGACGGTTTCTCCCGCCGTCGTCGACGATGGCTGGGCATTACGATCGCCGGCGCTGCCCCTGTTCCCGTTGGTACCCTTGTGGCTGCCAGACGCATGACGAGGCTGACTGTCGGGGGCCGGCCTTGCCTGCGTTCTACCCGGTCGCTTCCTCGACTCCGGGCGGGAGGGGAAGGCAAGGGAAAGGGGATGGAGGTCGTAGTCGAGTTGAACCATGTGCAGATTGCGCTTGTCGTAGTTGAGAAGAGAAACGACCCACGCAGAGTCGTAGCAATTGCGATATAGGCCGGGAGGTGCCACCGCCTCCATATTGACGCAGGCAGAGTGTTGTCTGAGACGAGGCTCAGCGCCCGGGACAGTGCACGTGCCGACACGCGGCATGCGTTGGTTCAATACGATGTTGTCTAGCGACCACATCCAGTTTGAAAATGGGCGACTCCGCCATATCGGCGTGATGCGAACATACGTCTTGCGACCCCGAGTAGAACCTTCGTCCGTGTCAGAGCCGGATTCATCGGAACTGACAGCTTGGGAGCCCATGCGAGTGAAGAATGGGATATGCTGAGGAAAATATTGGGCGATAACGTCTAAACGCTGCTCGTAGAGCTACAATGCAAGGCTGTTAGCGTCAGGCGATCTGGGGAGATAACGAGTTGCCTAACCCTCGATTTCTGAGCGCTCCTTGACGCACTGCGAAGTCGGCTCTCTATTTCTTCGTGTGTTTCTGGTCGAAGGACCCTCTTGTTGTATTTGTCCCTGGCCGTGCTGAAGTGCTTAAGGATCGCCGAGAGAACTCGCTCGAAGCGACGGAACGGGGTTCCTAGAGGTTGGGGGTATGCATGCATTCCACGTTTGACGTGGTCCAGGAAACTGTGTGCAAATATATGGAACGCCTCCTGATTAATCGGGTGGGAGCGGGAAAGTGTGAAGTCGAGACGGAAGTGTTCGGCAGTGATTTTGATGCAGCCTGGATGTTTGTGGATATAGTCCTCGACCTCCTGGTCTGTGAGGGGAGGGCGGGTACTGGAGATAGCTTCCAGCGACAGTATCCCCAAGAGACGTAGAAGATGTTTGCGGATGGCTGACTGCAAAAACCTTCCGTCAGCGCGGTCTCCGGCAACGAGTGCTGTAGCTCACCCGAAACTGTAACAATTGAGGGTCCTTCGCCACCTCCCGATCAAGAGCTTTCATGTCCATGACAGACACCCTCCCTTTCCCCTTGGTTCTGCGAGAGGGCATTTGCTGCGGTGTCGAAGCCGAGGGCGTCACCCGAGTGGACGCGGTCTCCATCCTGGCCAACGCGGCGTCGATCTTCGTGTGCTGTTCTTTGGCTTGCTCAGATAGCTGACTTCTAAGATTGGCGCAGCCTTCCGATATGAGCGAGGATATGTATTGCATGTAGATGTCGCCTGGAGTCGTCGAAGACCCCCGTCCGTTCGCTGCCCCCCCCGTGCTGTTACCTGAATAGGTGTTGAGCCATGGGCCGATACTTCGCAGATCGCGGATGGAACCCTACCAGATGACCCTGCTGGTCCCGAAGGTTGTGTGTTTTGCGGTATACCAGATGACACATTCGGAGAGTCGGAAGGGGGATGAGAGGTAGGCGGGGGTTGAGGTCGAGACCGTCCTGGAGATACGGTAAGTATGTAGACGAAACCAGGTGCAAAAACGCAGACCTAGTAGATTGCCTGGAGCGGAGGATCCTCCGGCGTTTGCGCCGAGGGACGGTCGGGTTGGGACGGCTCGCACCCTCTGCGCGGTTCGAGGTTCCCCGACTTCGGGACCTTCCAGAGGGCGTTCGGGGTGAATTGCTTCTGAAACGAAGATGAGGATGAGGACGGTTAACGGGGGGAAATAAAACAGAAGACAGACCTGTTCGTGGCTGTCTGTCAGCGAATTCCGGTGCATGTCTCTGAGCAGGCGTGTACGAGCCGGCGTCAGGTTCCGGCGGAGGAACAGCAGCTGACGGTCGTGAGGAAGCCCCAGATGGTGGATGCACCAAACCTGATGCAGTTCTCTGCGCACATATCAATGCCTACTCGCAAGATGACAGGACGCAGACTTACGTTTTCCGATCGAGTCTTTGTCTTCTTCTTCTTAAGTTTTTTGTCGCTCTTTTGAAGCCCTTCTGTATCTCCGTCAGAGCCACCTTCGTCCGACCCGCCGTACTCTGAAATGTCGTTGTGCCTCATCCATTTCTCTCTTTCGACCTCCGTCATCGGCCTGTAGTCCTGTTCAATACATCAGTTTCGCTCATGAATCAATCTGGGACTTGGCGTACGTTGTTGACGAGCGCAGAATCGGGCTCCTGCGTTGTCTACTGGGCCTCTGAGCTTCCAGGCCAAGTCTTACTAGTTGAACGAAAGCTCACTTCTGCGTTGCCGATAGCCCCAGCTCGCTTCGCGTTGGCATTGTCTACCGAGAGATCAACGAGGGGAAGCAGATCAGGCGACGCGAACGGTCATACCTCTGACACTTGATAGGGAGGCGTCTACTTCCAAGTCGATGTCTTTGCGCTGTCCCCTCCTCGTCTTCTGAAGGTCGTCCATTGTGACGTCCTCGTCCACAGCCTGATTGGGACATGCTCCATCAGTATATGTACCCTCGACCACAAACAAAAAGCCGCACGTAGCTGGGCTCGGGCTCAGGGACCTGCGCGACCTGAAGGTGCACCGTCAGTACCAATCTACCTTTGTTGCCAAGTAGAGACTCACCGGTTGTTTTCCGGCTTGCGGCTCTGAAAGCTCGGCGGAGACGTTCTGCACGAGAAGTGAGTTATCTCCAGGTAAATCGCAGAGGCAAGCGCGTCTTACTTGTGCGGTGTTTTGCCGCAGAGATAGAGAATCAGTGACAGTACCCGAGACTGCGCCAGTATCTGTTCTAGAAACGACGGTCGCCGTATTGGACGCGGTAGGTTGACCACCTTGAGGCGTCAATATCGCCTATGTGGTCCCGATTGAAGAAGAGTGGTCGACCAACAAAAGAGAACGCACTGCTTGCAGCCAGTCCATCGGCGATCGAAGAGACCACATTTGTGTCGCGGCGACCGTGGTCGCGCCGTCGAAGGCCTGGACGCCTGCGGTCACTCGACTTGGAGCTGGGGAGGGACGATTGGACTGTCAAAACGATGAGTCAGTGGGGCTACGCTGGTGGTTTAGTTGATGCTGTACCGTGTTCTTTTTCTTGTTCTTCCTGTTCCGCTCGGCCATAAGCTAGTACCCGTCGTGTTAGCGCGTTCGTTATACCTAGAGATGAGAGCGGAAGTGCTCACTTTTTCCAAGTGAGGGTTCCCTTGAGGGCGCTTGTATTCGGGATCGAGCCGGATCAACTTGTCGCGATGAGAGTCGCGGTTCACCGTTTCAGAGGTTGGGTCCGGATCGAACTCTTGGGGAACATTCCGTTTCTTCCAGCGAAAGGGTTCTTCGAGTCGGGAGCGGCTATCAGGGGCCGATGTGGGTGTGGAACTTGGATCGACGGGGTGTTCTTCGAGAGACATCAGGGAGTGGGGGAGATGGGGACATGCGAGTGCGGGTGTTTATGCAGCATCCCAGTTTCTCTAGCCCGGGTCCCGCACGAAGTGCTGGAGAATGGAGAATGGAGTACCATTGAACGATTGACTTGGAAGAGAGCTTCAATCAATCCATACATGACCATTTCCACCGGCTACTAGCTTCTCACCGATGCCGGAGTCCCGGAGCGCCCATCAAGTACGGCAGTCGCCGTGTGCCGACAGCAGGCCGACGACTCGGTTACAGCACCTGGTGTTTCCTCCTGAGTCTTGCCGCTTGCGCGAGGCTTGCTGGTGGCCTTGCTGCTACGCGGGCCAGCGGCACACATCGGTAATTAGCCCCCTTCTTCGACCTTTTTCTGCTATATCTATAGGGCAATTCTACACTTGAGAGAGCATGGAACGGAACTTCCCCGGAGGTTGCACAAACTGGGAAAGGCGGGGCCAAGTACGTGAACCAATGAGTCACTAGTCAAGGACCGGACGTCCTAGAGGCACTGCCTGCTATTCTGCGTTGCACTGATATCGACGGATGCCGGAAGGTAGGAATATGAAATTGCCAGTCAGTCGGATGAACCTGGTGAGTGCCGTTCTGTCGGAGCACGTCCGTCGTCCGAGTATCTCTGTTCTGTGGATATATTCACCCCATAAGACGATGGCGACGCTTTCAAGAGCTGGAAATCCCTGAATTTTTGACGGCTGAAATCTTCAAGGACGTCCCGGCCTCCAGGTCCTGCGTCTGAGGCGGAGGCAACGCGGCAGCCGACTCGGCCTGCGAATGTAAAATTATCCTCGTCAATATGATTTCATACCTAACTACGCGGCCACCCACAGGGAAAAACAGGGAAAAACAGGGGGAGAAGCTGCTTGATATTCTCCGGAAGAGGCAACTAAAATTTTCAAGTGCTGTGTAAGCGGTTCAAGTTGAACGTTGAACGTTGAACGCTGACCTAGTACCAGCTCCCACAATCTACACCATCGCGCTCCACGTCCGCCTGCCTTACCCAGCCATGCCCTCCTCTATGTGCTTTGAAAATATCACGCACTACTTCGACAAAGTCGATCCGTCATCTCCCACCACTGAACGCCCCGAGGAGTTTCACAACATGGAGCCCCTGCACTGTTCCGAGCGGTTTTCCATCTACGCCTGCATCATGTCCTCCTCCACCATGAACCCAACGCGCGTTATTGTCAAGGTCGCCAGGAACAGAAAAGCTGTCCGCTATCTCGCGAAAGAATACGACATCTACGCGAGCAAACTCTGTTCTCTTCAAGGAACCTGGATACCCCGGTGCTACGGCATGTACCAAAACATCAACGCTCACGGCCCTCCCACGTGCATGGTGCTTGAGCATTGCGGGTCTCCGGTAAACTGCAACTTCGCCAACCTCAAGAAAGAGTTCAAGTAAGCGCGTCTCTCGTCTAAAGTTTTACAGTATGCCTATCAACGAGATCATAGGACACAGTTCATCAGCGCGGCGGTAGCCATACACAAACTAGGGATTTTGTTAGGTTCCATCCACGCAAGAAGCGTCCTTAACCATCATGGTCATCCCAAGCTCATCTCTTTTACTGGTTGCTACGAGCACAAATGTGAAGTAGCTCTCCCCATAAAAGAGGGTCCCATCTCCATTATGCCTCTCCTGTCGGACTTCAAGTGCGACGAGTTATACACATTGTGCTTAGACCTCGAGATATGGAAACCCCGTGCGTTTTCCTTCATCTCTAAGACTCATCATATTTCCCTCTGTTTAACAAAATGCTATGTCACAGGGACCGTACGGTACATGGGCAAGAAATATCCGGCACATTTAGTCCTTCACCCGGGGAGACTTGCGGATGATACGCAAGATATAAGGCCGGCAGGAAAGAACATATCTGGGGCCTGTCAGGCAGCCAGGAGACACCTACAAACACACTATCCCGACGAATGGGAACGAGTTAAAGGTTCGTGAACTCAGCTCCATCCATCTTAGACAATTGTGTATTCCAACACCAGTATTGCCAGACACCTTCGAACATAGGACCGCCCAGTTATGCAACGCTTACGCCGCTCACGGATACCCGAATGCCTTTTCACCAAGACCCACCAGTGGCAGGCCTTACGGCCATTGAACGGCGATCCAGCGTCCACTCACATGATCGGGTGACTCGCTGTCATACCTCTGTCTAGTAGTTGTACCATACATCGGGCCAAGGTCGTTAAAGGGGCCAACGCCGCCCTGTGTCAACCCAATTCACTGGCAAGACCGATAGCCTACCTCCTTGCGAGCCCGGTTACGCCCAAGACTCTGAACTCAGAGTAATATGGCTGTCGCACAAAACGAAGACGAAGACGAAGAACGCGAAAGGTCAGCGGTTCAGGTCGTGTAGGCTATGCGTTTGTAAATTTCTATCGCGGCAGTGGGTTGGTAGTAAAATCCGCAGGCCGTAAACGACCTGAGGACTACGATAAGATTTGTGTTTATCTATATTATAGCCATGTTTCGCACAGGAGTCCGATCCAGACGAACCTGGGGATTAGTCTATCTTACTGAGGCTGGCTCTGCTCGATACACCGGCGGCTTGACAACACGCTGGAAACATAAGTACAGCGCGACGGAAACGAAGAGTGCGCCAAGGCGCGCAGACATCGACAGCGTGTCCTCGGTACTTCGAACGGGGCAATGAATGTATTCACGGAAGCTAGGACCGTCACTAAACAAACTACGGGGCAACATGGCTGAGTAACGTAATGAAACCCGCCCCCGTAGGCAGTCGATCGCGCCGCAAGAGTCGATAATCAAAAAACTCCCCGGCGGCGGCAGTCGGCATCCGTCCTGCTGCGTATGTAGTACCACACGCAGGGCGCGAATAGTCTGCACGGGCACGCTTTCGCGTGTGGCTGATTTGCAGAACCAAGGCGTGGGCAACCGTCTCTGACCCCAGCATGATGGCTTGCGCGCCGACGGCAGAGGTCTCCGTGGCGGGCGAAAGGACTCAGAGTCTGAGCCGGAAGACATCATCGAACGCGGAGCAAATATAAAGATGGAATGGACGTACGGCGTGACGAGTCCTTAACCCGCAACTCGACCTCCTCTTCGCCCCGAGGCTTGTCCTAAGTGTTCGTATTCCTAGGCGGGGAGCAACGAGCTGACCGCCATATCGAACAAAGTGATCGTCCCTTCAAAAGCGACGTGGTTCAGCCAAATAGGAAAGACGAAAAAAGGACCAGACGTACCATTCGTGATCCTCGTCGTCGGAGGGACAATTCTCTTCGTCTTCGACAGCACCCACGAGGCGCTTCCCGTCCTTGGACGTCCTGGCATCCCGTCGACCGTCACCGCACTGGCGATTGGCCAGGGCATCAGAAAGACAGTAATGTGTCCTCCTTCCGCGTTCGTGTCCTGGTGCGTACGCTGGCCCGGAAGAAGTCGCGCAAGGCAGAGAGACGGGCACGCATTTGGGTATACTGGAGATGAATCAGTGCTAGCTCGCACCCACAAAACAGGCTAAAACTCACCACGTTCTACCGAGATGCTCCCCGGGCCGCAAAACTCGGGCTCGTGGCATATGGTCGTACAAGTGTCTGCCGGCATTCCGTGGTCAAGGACGTCCCTAGGCCCTCACAGGCGGGTAGGCATAGCCCGATAGAGCTTACGCCCGTGACGAGACCCGGGGGAGAACGCGCCTGGCCGGGTCGTCCCCCGCTGCAGGTTTACGAGCATTTGATTTTGCCCAAGGGATTGCACGCGCTCCGTTTGCCGCCGTTGTGCGTAGAGGATGGCCGGAGAGGGCCGCACGAGCTGAACGTCATGCAAATTCGCGTTGAAGCGCATTTGGTTGCGGCTGATGGCCTCAAAGGTCCCCGTTCAGCTTGTTCACAGCGAGCGTGCCGGGCGACCTCTGGTCCTGCTTCATGATGTCTGCCGCAAGCGGGTGCGGGGTTGATGCCGATGTCGGGATCTTCAGTTATGCGCCTCGTCGGAGGGGCCGGTGCTGGAGAGGATACGCCTGGACGAGAGGGGGTGATATCCGGCGCTGGAGCTTGTGTCATAATTGATGCCGTAGAGGAGGTCGGGGTGGGCGTTATGGGTCCGATAATAACAGTGGACGAGTCTTGAGAAACTGTGGTCGTGCAGTATACCTAAGACGATACATTAGACCTACAGGCGGCGGCAGCGGTGGACGCGATCATCACAGATGAACAGCGCCATTACTCACCTCGTGGTGGCATGTCCCCCAGGCGATTAGGAGTCTTGGATTTGATGCGCACGAGGGCCTGGATGCGCACATCCTGTCAAGCCAAGTTCTGCACGGACACAAACGACGCGTACCTTGGGACCGTTGAACGGATGATCGACGAGAGCTGCCGTTGCGCCTGCCAGGAGTCCATCTGATTTTGTCATTCGCCCGCGGCATGGTATATCGCCGTCTGGAGTGCGTGTCGAGCCTGGGTCGGCCGTCGAGATGGTGCCGTTCTTCGACCTGTTGCCAGCTCCTTCGTTTGCCGCGCCCTACAGCTAGCCGCCCCTTTCGGCCGGAAATCCGCCTTCGTCTTCTGGAACGTGAAAAAAAAACACGGAAAACGGTGAGCACTTGGACGGCGTCGGCGACGGGCAGACGTACCGAGCACCCGTCGCGAGGGCGAACGTTTGAGTATCCCAGTATCGATCATGGTCCCGCGGCGAGTCGTCGCTACAGGCGGTGGGATAAGCGGGAGGTTTGCGAGGGAAACGAGGTCATACGTACGTGTCGACGGTGTCGTCCCTACGCGGTGCTGAGCCCCGACGCGCGCGCCGAGAACCGTCGAGCGGACAGTTCGTTCGACGCGCAATCTTGAGGCGCACGCCGAGACCAGTCAGAGACCAGTGCTGTCGACGTGCGCATAGTTGCGGAGGATGTTGCGGGCGGCGGGCGGGCTGGCCTGCCAGAGCGACTGTGGGCGACTGTTCGCGAAAGCGCCTCGCTAGCGCCAGCTCGCGCCCGCCGTCGGCGCTCGGCAAACGCCGGCGGAGCTCAAACCGACGCGCGTCCGCCGTCCTCCAAGTCCAACTTTCAATTTCACGCTTCAGATCCAATTGCACACCTCGGTATTCAGGTATTGCTAAGTCCAGTTCGGCCTGCGTGATCTGAAGACTGGCGTTGTCGTGATCCTATCTGACGCGGGACGAGGAGGCAATTCAGAATATAGGAAATAGTCTGGAGACGGGGACGTATGACGGACGCCTCAGCCTGAGGGAGGTTTTCATCGTCCGGTCAATACAAGCAACCTGGTCTGTGTACTTATCTGTTAAGGAGCGTTACAGACGTACTCAAAGAGAGATCGTCAGAAGGATGTTCCGACAGTTCAACCAAAGTGCTTCAGTGACTCTGAGGGCGTGCAATCCAGCAGAGAGTCTAGTCTAGTCGGATGACTTCTGAGGTGGTTGATGACAAGGATGCTCCAGATAGAAGGCGGTAGTTGGTGTGCTTGTGTATTCGCTGACAAGTGGTTGATTACGGACCTTACATAATGCGCTTTCAATTGCGTAAATCCGCTTACCGGTGCCAGAGTGATACGATTACCGAACCCTCACGAGCACATTCGACGAGAGAAAGCGTGGACAGCGAATGGTATATCCTAGCGCAGAAGTGTGTGCGCGGAATCGTATCCAATCAATGTCAATTACAAGCTAAGATGAGCCCAAAGAAAATCCGTTATTTTTCGTCCGACAGCATGTCCAACTTGTCCAATGTTCCAAGGAAGGCAAGGTTGTCCAACGGCACCCAAAGAGCCTCGGCCACGCAGCCTCCAGCTTAAACCACGACTTTTCCTGTCAACCTCACATCCCGACTGCTCGCCCCCACCGAAATGCCAAACGATCCGTCCGGCTTCACCCACGACTGGCTCGTCGTGTCCCAGATGGACAGATCGTACCGGGATAGCGTCAGCGTGACCGTCTGCGACTGGCCCGGGCTAAGCTCGATGTCCGTAAACCCGCGCAGGAGGGAGGGAGGCTCGCCCGCTGAAGATGGGTGGTGTAGATAGAGTTGGGGGATCTATATTACATAGGTCGTCAGTGTCATTCCACCACCCATGGGCAGAAAATAGAGAGGTTATGTAGGGTATTTGATGACAAGGACGAGAAGCCCACCTCAGTCCCGGAGACCTTCCCGACATTCTGTACCTGGAACTGCACCGTGAACGCAGGTCTGTGCAGCCAAAGGGCTGTCGACGAGCCAACGCCCACCGGGCCCGGCTTTCCCTGCGCCCAATTGTTCTCCAGCTCGGTATCTTGATCGATACCGCCCGCAACCTTGTGGACTGAGAGACCGCTATACTTGAACTTGGTGTAGCTCAGGCCAAACCCAAATTCAAAGCGTGGTTCGATGCCCGCCTGGACAAGTTGTAAGTGCTATAACGTGTAAAGCGACAAACAGAGCTCACCGAGTCGAAGTGCCTGTAATCGATGTTCAGCCTGCGAGACGTCGGTCAGCATTGCTACATAGAGGCGAAGGAAGGGAAGGTTTACTTCTCGCTGTATGGGATGGTTAAGAAGTCTGTGCCATTGATAAGTTGGGCGGGGTAGTCCTCCGGGCGTTTAGCGATCGTGTACGGCAGCCTCCCGCTCGGGTTCACTTTGCCGTACAAAACATCCACGAGCGAGTTTCCTGTCTCCGTGCCGGAGACACCGGCCCACAGTACCGCGGTGACGTTCGGGTTTTCGATCCAAGGCTCGACGATGAGTGGCCCGACAGAGTGCACGACGACGATGGTGTTTGGGTTGACCGACGCCACGGCCTTCACGAGGGCATCGCCTTCATGCCACGCCGAGAGGTTGCGTCTGGGGTGAAGATGTTACTACGAAAAGGAGGAAAGGAGAAGAAAGCCCACCTGTCACCATTGTTGAAGTCGACAGTGATATACCCCTCTCCGGAGTCAGACTGGAGGAAGACAAGGGCAGCATCCTGCTGGCGTGCAGCGACTTGAGCACCGACCAAGTTGAAGTCATTGAAAAACCAGGAGAAAGACGTATGGTCCTTGCGCGCACGAGCTTGGATAGCTTCGTAGGGCTGTCAAGAATCTCAGCCTTCCGAGGATATCATACAACAGGGAGGAGCTTACGGAGATGAGGTACGTGAAGTTCGCAGTACTATAGATGATTTCAGAAGATAAATGATTCGCAGAAAGAATATATGCGTACCCAGAGCCCCAGCCCATGGCGAGGATGCCATCGACACCGCCCTGGTCAGAGAACTCGTTCGGGCCCGCAATATGCGCAGGACCAGCGTCCGAGCCTATCACCAAGGTCCCGTCAACAATGCTCCCGCCATAACTTTATCAAAAACACTCACCAATCAAAACAATCTTGCGCGGCTTGTTTAGCGGGAGTGCACCGTCGACATTTTTCAGCAGGACCGTGCTTGCGGCGCCAATCTCCCTCACAACCTTGTCATGATCATCCTGTACGTCGATGTGCTCGTTCGTCGCCTCATCCAACGGGAAGAATGCGTTAAAGTTGACATCTGGGTAGCCTTGGTCCTGCCCGAGAAGGTACCACGACGCCAGGATCCGCGTCGCCATGTCGTCGACACGCGCCTCGGGGATCGTTCCGTCCCTCACGGCGGCTGTCAAGTTGGCACCAAACCACGAAGTGTTCGAGCCGAACGCGATGTCTCCCGGCATGGTCATGTCGAGGCCTGTGATAGCGGATCCGGTCGAGTGCGTCGCGGACCAGTCGGACATCACGAAGCCCTGGAAGCCAAACTCTTTTTTGAGGATCTCGTTAAGGGTGCGCGAGTTCTCACAGGCGTAGGACCCGTTGATCTGGTTATAACTGCACATGACACTTGCGACGCCGGCCATGACGCTCCGCAGGAAAGGCGCGGCGTAAAGTTCGTGCTCGGTGCGGTCATCGACTTCAGACGTTTCTAAAGTGCGCTGGATCTCTTGCTCGCTGTGGGAGAGACGAATAAATAGTGGCCCTTTAGTGGAAAGACAGGCACATACTTGTTGATGTAGTGCTTCGCGCAAGCCTGCACACCAGCCGACTGTAATCCGAGAATGGTCTCAAAGGCCGCTTCTCCCGCAAGGTATGGATCTGCCCCAAAACCTTCCCAGTTCCGTCCACCTTGTGCAATACGTCCGAGGTTCATCATTGGGCCGAGGGCGATGTTGACACCCTTTCCGACGTGTTCTTCACCCATGGCCGTTCCACGAGCACGGAAGAGAGAACGTTTCCATCTGTTGGGTGAACATAAGAAAGAAGAGTTGGGCAAAAATATGTGACACACGTTGCAGCAGTGTTAATGCCGGTCGGGAAGCTCGTCGCAAAATCTCCGAACCGTACGCCAAGAGGCGAATCCTCCAAGCAAAGTCCCGGGAAATCGCCAACAGCTGGGATGTTTCCGACACAACGACCGTTCATCCACCCGACACCGGTCGTGATATTGACCTTCTCTTCGAGAGAAAACTCGGCGATCTGGAGCAAACGTTTGATTAGAACATCATCGAATGGTCGTAAGAGGTAAAGTGGAGATAAAGGGGACGTGAACACGCGTTCTGCCACTGCAAACGAGCAAGGTCAACGTTACCAATCGAACGCGCGTTTCTGGAACGATGTCGACGCGCGTGGATCAGAAGAGACGTGTCGTGTGCGCGCCAACAATAGCGCACTACTATATCCAAACCGCCGCTTCCCACCAACCCAACCCCCACTCGTCCAGCTAAAACAGTCCTTACCTTGGCCTTGGCTTTTTTGTATGCCGATGTCCACGCCGGAGCGAAGTCCGGCACGATGCCGGGGCTCTCAATTGGGGGAGGGTTTTTGGGGGATGTCGCGGGGTAGACGCCCGGGATGGGCGGTTCCGCTGACGGAGACGGGAACGGAGCAAAGGTGGTGGGAAGCGACTGCGTGTTGGAAGGTGGACCAGCGGTGGAGCTTGCGCTGGAAAGAACAAGAGAGGTGGAGAGGGTGATCGAAGCGGACACTGAAGCCGAGGCCGATGTCGAGGCCAATGTTGACGATGAGTTGGAGGATGCGACCGATGTCGAAAGCGGGGCCGTCACCGAAGACGAGATCGCGACAGACGAAACTGACGACGCGAGGCTTGAGGTAACCACTCCGGACGTGATTGGGGCGGTACTCTCCGCACCGGCAGTCGACGAGTCCACAATGGGGGATGAAAGAACAACTGAGGACGTGGCGAGGGCGCTCTGGGCGAAGAGCGCGAGAAGGGTGAAGGATGACCGCATCGTCCTCTTCTCCTTGGGTGGTTTGAGGAAGAAGAGAGAGAGGGAGGAGGGCAGGGTCGTGCCCAGGGTGAATACATATATAAACGATGGACGGAAATCGGCGAGCGGAACGATGATCAAAGAAGCATAAGATAGCGGACACTAGGAACCGGCATGGGTTATGTAAGCGGCTAACCCTAGGGTTTAGATCACGTGACTGGCCAAATCTGGGGAGGTCCCCGACCCGGCCGACCCAACCTTGTTCAAGAGGGGTGTTCTGAGGCAGAGGATACATACCATGATGGTGATACTACATGAGCTTTATAAATCTACACCTTCTATACATATGAGAACAGTAATTATCAAAACAGCTCTGCTGTATGGGCAAGGGAGCCTACTTCGGGGGCTGGGTAGTCGCCGGTCCGGTCACGTGACCTAACCCTAACCCTGGGCGCTTGGGACAAATCTCGAGGGTCGAAAATTTGAAAATTGCATATCCGGGCTCAGAAAGCATTAAAAACATGTTTGGGACCTAGATACGGAAAAAACCTTGCAAGGTCTACTGTGCTCTCAGTTCACAATATTTTTTTGAAAGGGGCAATACATTCGGAAGATACTGCATGCATCTACATTTCCTAGAGCCCCAATAGAGAAAAGAGTAACATGCCGGAGAGGAGTAGCGGGAGGGAGGTGGAGGTTGGGCTGCTTACATAACCCGTGCCGGTTCCTGGTGTCCGCTATCTTAGTGTACTTTCGAAGGTCACTTGTCCGTGTGACCGCGTTCCAGTCCTTCCCGAGTGTTTCGCCGAATTTGTTCCACATTACGGCCTGCTCAGTGCATCTGCGAAGACGGAAACGCAAAGATTCTATGCCTCTGGTTATGATTTGAGGCCGATGGTACTAGAAGATACTGTGGGCGCAGATGTGGGGCAAACAGGGTTGAGGACCGTGGGGATGCGGGGTGTGGATAAATTTGATAATAATGATAATATACTGATCAAGACCTAGATCAAGGGGAAAGCCGTGTTCTCCGAGGCAAACATGGTGGGCAAGTAACCGCAAGGCAGCTGTCGACCTCAGTATGGAACACTGGTGACTGAGCTGAGTCAAACGTTGAACGATGAGGCCTAAAAAAGTATGGCCCATAAAGACGGCTGCAGTGAACCCGTGAAAGGCATATAATATGTCTGACTTACCATTAGATCAGCCTGCGGAGTTCCGCGAGGGATGGCTGTCCGAAAGGCTTGGGGGCATCGTTCTGACCTGTCGCCTGTGCTACGGCCGCACGGCGTTGTGTAAGTACTAGAGAGGTTCGCGGACCATACGAACCCCCTGCGTCGGTCAAGTGCATATATTCTCCTTTCGTTTTGCCCTCGTGTTATTGTCGGACCAACGCCAGACAGCTTCAATTTGAAGAACGAAAGAACAGTGGATGCTAGTACGAGTAGCAGACACCGTTGCATTCATGTTGCTAGCGGCATGCCACCGACTTGTGTACGAGCAAATGGAAGGAGATCGCTACTTGAAACGCGTCAGCAACCGTAGAAACTCAGAGATGATTGTAGTGTACACAAGTACCTTCAAGATTGAGCAACAAAGAGCGCTAGAGTCGGGGTAAGAAAGTAAGGGTCGAAATCATCATTGGAGGCGGAGGAGCAACGGAGGAGAGTTGATAAATATTGAATCTGAAATGCGACTCGCAACGGGTGACGTCACATCCTACAGTAAGTAGTTAAAATCGTCACTGAGCCTCAGGCATCAGGCATCAGATCCAGAGGCTTTGAGTCAAAGCGACGGGCGTCGAAGAGGGTGGCTGGAGGGAATAAGTATAGCAGGTCTTCGTGGAGTTAGGCAGGTTCTAACCTCTAGGTAGTATATTCAAACCGAGGATGCCGATCCCCCCACCGTCGTCTTTCCTCCTTCGAGTCCCACTCGCCATCTCCTTGACCCAGTCCCCGTTCTTCGACCATCCGCCTGACCACTTCGCGCTTCCGCTTGTTCTGCTGAGCCAGAAATATCCATATGCCCGCGGAAAATGCAACTATTCCCAGGGAGAAGGACAGGTTAATCGCGGATGCGACATGGAAGCGTGGGGGGTCAATAAAGATCCACGTCGAGACTATGCCTGGCTCAGGCAAGCCAAGATGTTAGAAAACGAAAGACTCCGAGCAAGAGAACATGTACATGCCTCCAAGGTTAGTGCTTATGAACGCCATTGCGATCGCGGTCGCGCGACGGTAGTGTGGTTGTACGTTGTTTGCGTTCCACGTGCTCAAGCACGGCGCAGCCGAGTACGTTCCGATGATCTGCAAGAATAAGGCAGCGTAATTCGCGTTTTTATTGGCCGTCCCTGCGAAGGTGGCGTCTTGGTTTATGGTGCGCAAAGCAATAAGCAGAAAACGCACCTATGAAGATAGCGAAGCCTGCAGAAGCAACCAAGCTTGACGCGATAGCCATGACACTACGTTGCTTGTACTTGTCGCAGAAGTACGAACATGCGATGCTGATGACGAACGAGCAAGCGTAGGGCGGGACCTGGTCATGGAAGCGCACCGATGAGCGTTGATCCCAGCCCTCAAATAACAAAGGTGCACGCACTGTCAAAAGCTGGGATCGAGTAGGCGAAAACCCCAGTGCATTGACGATAGTCGGAGTACTGAAACCAGGAGAGTTAGCACATCTCAGGCCAGGTAGACATCTGGGCTGTCGGGACTGACAAGTTAGCAAGCCCAAAGAGCTGCATAAGGAGGCAGCCTTCTAGTCAACATTAGCATTTACGCATCAGGACGTGGAACTCACCGTTACGCCACCAAGGAACAGGGGCAAACACATAAGAAGGACATGGGGTGCATCGGCGAAGACGCTCTTGACTTCGCTCCAGCTGAATGTTTCAGTTCCTTGTCCGTCTTCGTCGGAGTCTCCGCTCCAATCTCCAGTGAGCTGTCGAAGGTAGGCAGACCTCTCGGTGTCAGACAGTAGCTTGAAAGTTGCAGGAGACGCCGGCATGAGCGCAGCCGTGGCAATTCCAAAGACGACGGTGAAGACGCCTTCCTATAAGCGATGGTAGATTCAGTGCATCCCAAACCTAGAAAGGTACTTAGGACCCACGAGAATGAAAATCCACGCCCAGCCCCCGAGCCCTCGTACTCCGTCCAAATTCTGAATCGCCGCAGCAAGCAACCCAGAAAAAGCGCCCGCCAATGAAGTGGCACTGAACATCATAGAGAAACGGAGCTGCATCGAGTGGCGGCGATAGAAGGATGATAAGTAGAGAACAATCCCAGGGAGTATACCACCTGTCGCTGAACGTGAGCAAAATATCTTGGTCGTCACCGCTACGACATGCCTTCAAGTGCCCCAAGAAAGAACCGACAGACGAGGAGGCCCTGATATGTTGTCACTGCACCTTCATCGCTTTTAGATCCAAAACCCCGTAGTATTTCATGATAAATGTGCATACCTTGACAAGCGCATACCATACCCCACAAAATGACCATCAAAGGAAGAGTGACGTTCGGCCCCAAGCGCTTCATGACCAGGTTCATGGGCAACTCAGCCAATATGTAAGGGACACTGACGAGATATAGTAAGATCGACGATTAAAGGAAGAACTGGACGTTGAACGCGCACTAAGTGATGGTCAATGCCGTAGAAAAATCGGTGTTCGTCATTTTGAGATCTTTCTGCAGACCCGCGAGGCGCGCGTTTCCTATGTTGCTGTTGAACAAGTCAGGCCAATGAAGCTCGAGAGATGGTCCAGTACGTACGCCCTGTCCTATACCATTCAAAAATGAGTCGTAATAGTGGTACTTTCTGGACAATAACGCACCAGAAAGGAGAGTAGATCTTCCGCGCGCAAAGGTTAAACAGACAGTTAGCGAACTGGACGACGACTGAAAAGACGCGTTCGCTTACAATACATGCTAACAAGTGGGATAACGACAAGGTCGATCTTCAGAGTAGCCGAGCGAGCAGCACCGTCGTCGTCGTCAGAGCCTGAATTATCGTTCAGGCATAAGCTTGGAAAGGCGAGACTCGTTGGATCGCCACTTTCCGCCTTCGCGGCGTCCTCGTCGGGGGTTGCTGGGAATTTGGTGTGGTCGGTCATGGCGTCCAGATGTGGGGCCCAAGTTCCTCGCCCGTTGATGCATTTCTTGATGAGAGCTATATGTGAGGTGAAAATGCTCGGTCCCTCTCACCCAAACGATTTGATGACCGCGAGACGCCGATACAGAAGGCGCCGCTGGATGATAATGTGCGAAATTGATCCTAGTGGCATGGGTCGAAGGGGGGCTTGATAGGACCTTTCCGAAGAAGATTTTCGAAAGTTTACAGTGCGCGACCTTCGCAGCGCTGCCAGCGTAGTAGATTGTTCGTGATGCATCATAGAGGCGTCTTCCAGAGGCGAACTTGGGGATGTCGGATACCGCCATAGCATTTCAGACTCCGCTTTTGCTGCCCGCTGTTACTTCACTCAGTGTAACTCTCAATATTGCTGACGCCTCGCAGGAAGAAATAATGTGGAAGTAAGTATATGAAACAGTAACGCGAACTATCAAAGAGAGCTCCCACTTATAATTTAAGGAACCTAATACTACTGAGTGGTGCCATGAACTTACACACTGCTGCTAGAAAAATTAGTACCTGACGAGTTGCCTCCCTTCGCGGCCATATCCATCTCAAAAACTTCGTTATCTTCCTTCCTTTCGTGCAACTCCGACACCGATATCTTTACCGGCGGGCGGGGTCCGGATTGGAGTGCGGAGCGGATCGTAGTCGAAGCTTTGCTACTACCGATTCCTTTCGTGTTAGAGAACGCGATGCGGATGAAGATGGCGTAGAAAGCAATAGCTGCCGACGGGACGATCTACATCGAACATGGTAAGAGACTCCGGAGTGAGGCTAGCGGCGGAAACACGCACCATGTCAAGGACAACATACTGCCCGATCGACTCGACGACGTACCCGACTAGCGTAGTCAGGATAACGGCCCAGTATACCAGCGCGGAGTCCAGGATGGTGAGGGCGACCGACTTGAGCGATGCTCCGCGCTGGGAGTAGCGATCGACGCGATTGTTGATTTGCCAGATGCGATAGACAAGGAGAACTGCGAGGACTATCAAGATGTGTCGCTTCGGAAGGATAATATAAGACTCACGGGTGGACAACGAGTTGGTCGCCAGCGTGAGGGAGAAATATGTCGTGATCCATTTCTTTGTCACGCTGCTGTAGATGTCGCCTTGAGAGAGGTGGACGCGCGATGCAGCGATGACCGTGCTGATCCCGACGCCTGCAAGGTACATGTTTAGTGAGGGGGAAAGGGAATGTGCGGGCACTTACCGAGAAGGCTGAGAACCATCAAGACTGGGATGACGATTATCTGCCAGGAGTTCCAAACCACATAGCAACGATAAATCTGGCGAAAAGCAAGGTGAGTTCTCGAACACAAATTGACACGGAAGTAGAGACATACGACGATGCTATCTGCCGTCAAATTCTGGATGAACAAGATAGAATCTTTTGCTAGGTAAGTCCATTGCGAAGGATCGTTGAGCCAACCGGAAGATCCGCCACGAGGATACGAACGCCTTTCGAACAACGCGAAGAGAAGCCTGTGAATGTTTATACCGAGATGCTGTCAAGAGTGTCCAAAGTAAGTTCGCTCATCCGCATGCACGAGAGCGTGGCATGTACCATGGTAGTGCAGATAAATAATATGGTCGCCACCATAAGCATAGGTCGGTTGACGTTCACAGCGAGCAGGGCCCACACCGTAACACCGTACATGAACACCGATACGCCTGCAGGGATACACTCGTCAGTGACTGGTGATCTCTGCTGGCACTCAAGGTTACCTACCGTACATAATGCCCTCCAGCGTCGTGGAAATGACTGTGGCCCTGTCAAGCGTGAGCGTCATAGTGGTAAAGCTGGTGGGCGGGAAAAGGGTGCGTCCACTTGATACTTTACACATGCGCTGAAGGAAATCCTTTATTGGTAGGCGAGGAAAACGAACGTTGCCCGAGATGCATCAAACCCCCCATCCGCCATCTATTCCACTGACAGTGCCACCACCTACAGGCGCCAAAGTACTCAATACAATGCGACCAGTGTTATTCTCACAAGGAACGCACAGTGACGAAGATGGGAATTTACACACTTTTACGTAAAGTCGACGGAGAGGTGTCGGTGTGAAACCAACGGTCTAATTTCAGGTGGTAAACATATAGGGCAGAGATGTAGCTGTGGAGATGCCGGTATCAACGTGCTTGACTCTCAAAGCGGATCCACTTAGCTTCCAGGAGTATAACAGACATGCATCAATTACCGCGGTAACATGTTTCTCTACACCGAGCTTGATTAACGCTGTTTGTGAGAAAAATGGCACCAATGATAGCACACACCTTGACAGAACCACTGTCCATCAGACACCAAACGTACGACCACCCAAAGCCCACCGCACCAGCGCCAAACGTTGCTGACCTTGTGTATCCAAAGTAGCCTTCTGGAATCTGCACACGCCGCGGATATACGCCTTCCCACAGATGATACAGGAGCGCCTTATACCCCTTTTCTCGCCCTGGTAGGCGTCGTACTGAAGAATGAACTTTATATTGCAACGAAAAGAGAAATAAGGTTGCAACAGTGGTCACTCAAGTGCTAGCAGTGCCCGCAAAGCCAACGCTCCTCCGGGATGCCTGACGCGAAAATGTACAGGAAAAGGTTGCGGAAGGATGTTTATACCCTCACGCACATCTAGCGTGTCAATCTTGCATCCAGGCTTCGGGGTTATTTCGAACGCCTGCAATAGCATCGCCGTGTTCAGGAACAAAGACCTGGGGACAATTCAGAATATGCAACGTAAAGATGCGAACAGAGAGCTCGTACTTCTGAGCGAGAGCCTGACCAGGGCATATTCTGATGAGAAGACCAGGTGAGCAAAACTAGAAACAGCACGATGGATAGTCACTAGACACCTTCTTCCGAAGCCAAACCCAGGGAAATTTAGATCTTGGCGTAGGATGCCTTCGTCATTGAACCACCGTTGCGGCGTGAACCTATCCCCGTCGGGAAACACGTGTGGATCGCGCGAGATGGCCCTGGGGGTACTTGTAAGTACATGAGCGCAGAATCAGAAAAATGAGACTGTTCTGACCAGTGATTTGCAAGGAGAACAGTCCCAGACGGTATAACGTAGTTTCTCTATGAGCGAGATGTCAGATGAGGGGTGGGAGGTAGAAAAGCAGGTTACTCACGTAGGCAATATCCTTCGTTGTTGCGTGTGGAATGCCTCCGGCAGTGATAGGCCTCCATCTTAGAGCCTCGAGAACGAAGGCGTCTACATGTGGCAGGTCCTCTGCGTCTGAAAATGCAGGCACTGCCATCGAGCATATCAGAACGAAGAACGAAGAACAAACGGACTGAAACATACATCGCCCGAATGCGACGATTGAATCCAGCTCTTCTTGAACACGGACCTGTGCTTCTGGATGGCATGCGGCGGCCATTATCACGTAAGAGAGCGCAGCGGCAGTCTGTGGATACGTAGGGAACCGAGAGCAGGAATTAAGGGATGCTGTATGAAAAATTGTACCTGCAACTACTCACGGTTTCCGAACCCGCGCTAAACATGGCGCCGGCGAGGTATGCAATTTCATCGTCCGAAAGACCCAAATTTTCCCGATTTTCAATCAGATGCTTCCCAAACGATGCTTTCGCGGGTCCCTTAGCCTAAGGTGCGTGCACTTTTTTCAACGACAAGGATGGAGAACCGGAAAACGAACGACTGACCATGTCGTCTCGCACGGCCTGAAGTTGTCTCCTGAAGAGAGATAACTCATCGCGGTGGTATTGTCGCAGCGTTCGACCGTAAAAGGGAACATACTTCAGCCACGGATAGTCGTCGACAAGGAATGCTCCTGGACGCAAGCTTTTCCCCAAGCGGCGCGTGCTCTCCTCGACCAGCATCACATCCAGGTCCGACTTATTGCTCGGAGAAGGTTTGCCGTAGGTGATTGACAGGATGAGAGAAGCGGCATATCTAAACGTGGCGTGTCAGAATATGCTGTGCCAACGCAAGAATACGACGCACCGTTTGGGATGCTCAACGTGATTTTCCGGATCATCCAAGATATCATGGATGACCTGTTTGGCGTTGAAAATTTGGATATGTTGGTAGTCGAGGATGGCATTGGACTGAAGGTGTGAATGGACGGCGCTGTCGCAAGCGTGAGTTGACGAAACCATCAGGGTGATGATGCACTTACCGCCTGAGCAGGCGAAAACGCTTTCCAACGCCCGTCAGAAGTAGTCGCATACCTCGCGTGATCATCTCCCCCGCCTCAGAGCGTGGTCTATCGGCAGTAGCGGCTCCTTCTTTCTCCATGATAGCCATAGCTGCCTGCCGAGCGCCTGAATATAATCTGACAATCACAAATTCCATGCCACGGACCTCATAAGACCCAATGATAACTGTTGTTTGACGACCGCGTCGGAGTGTGTAGACTGGGCCGTACTCTTTACACCACTCCGCGTGGATGAGAAATGAACTGAAGGACGCCTCTTTCAGTGTCTTCGCCTAGATAAAGACGTAGGTACTTACAACTTAAATGGCATCGACGCTCCTGGCGGGGGACCAGGTGGCAAGCGGTCATTCTTGATCGAACGAGCATGACTGCGCCAGAGACGATAGACGACCGGTCCAAGGAGTGCGAGAATGCTCAGTGTCAGCGGTGAGAGTACTGGGTACATATCGATATGGTCAGAAAAGGACGACGAGGAAAGCATAGACTCATGAATCGTCACTCACCATGGTTCATGATGGGCTCCCGGACTGCTTCCTCTTCCCACGTCCTTGTTCGTATCATTCATTACATTCCAGATGGTTTGAAAGACTACCCGAAGGACCTCCGGCTCAGCTTTCGACAGCGCTTCTCGGGTCCTAAAGCACAAAGTCCAATCACAGCTTGATTGCCAGTTGGCGCTTGATGTCTGGGAATAAGTAGGTACAGTTTCGCCTTGCACTGCGTGCACTACGTACCTTGTGGTCCAAATAGCCGTCAGAAAATCATCTGGCAGTCATAGCTTTATCATAGCTTTGAAAATATCATCGAGAACCAGAGGGATGGAGTATAAGTTGAGTAGAGCTTGTGTGAGTGCCATTGTGAGTAGAGCTGGAAAATGCGGTCATCGCGATCCGAATTCCGAGCACCGGCATAGGCCGCATTTTGCACCCCGCAGCGGCAGCCTCCAGGCGGCGCCAGTTCGTTGGCTCTCACCATGATCTTCAGCCCATCCAACTCCCTTCTGCAAAAGTATGGAGGGCGCCCACAAAGCATGTATGACAGAGAATGGTCATGCTCCTCGTGAGTCGCTGCACGCATGCAAACACGGCGAACATCTTCTCACGTATCTGTTCCTGAATCCTTGCAGTGTACTCGTATGCGTGCCCATCAAGCTCCTCTTCGGACGATTCGATGCACAGAGGTACAATTGCTCAAATTCCAGGTCTTCTATCCTCTCCTGATGCCTCCTAAAGATGCCATCCGACGACTCTGATTCTGATTTCTATGCAGTGTCAATGCTCACACGGTAGAGTCGCCGCCGACGCCGTGCTGTCTCAACACGCTCAGGACGGGATATCGGTGCCAGCGCCCTACTACATACATTCCCCAAACATTCTCCCAGGCTGATCTTTGCCGCTGCGAAACCTCGCCGTTGAACCCGGATTACCACGACTTTACCTGCATATGAACGTCCCTCGGCGCATGAAGGTCAATCGCGCACCCTTTCCCCATGGATTCCACTCCCCAAGTGTCCCTTTCCGACGGCGTCGACTCTCTCGACCCCGAAAAAATAGCTGAACTGGGTTCTAGCTCGAACCTTGACATTGATGTCGGAGCTCCAGGATCAGGCTCTCGTTACGAAAAAGTCACCAGGGAGGCATTGCTCAATCTTGTGGGAGGGTGTGCGCGCTTTCATGATACCGGTGATCCTGGCTGAACGCACTATCTAGGTGGCTGGTGATGTTCGCGACATACGGGTACATATATTCTTTTGGAGCGTATCAAGACTTTTACACGCGCTCGAACGTTGCGTCCGCGTCAAGCGTCAGCTGGATCGGCTCTATACAGGCCTTTCTCGTTCCGTCCATGGGTCTCATTTCCGGGAGGCTCTTAGACCTTGGATATTTTCGGCATACACTCGCCGCTGGGTCCCTCCTGTACACGCTATCGTAAGTGCCGCCGTTCGACGAGTCTCCACGGGTCATGCTTAACCAAACTTTATCTCGCAGACTTTTTATGCTCTCGATCGCGCACCCGACCCGCTATTACCAGATTTTTCTCGCTCAGGGTATCGGCATGGGGCTTGGCGCTGGACTAATATACATCCCTTCCATTGCTATCCAATCCCACCACTGGGGCTCTCGCAGGCCGCTCGCACTTGGTATCATATTCAGCGGTATTTTTTGGTCCATTTTCTTTCTCAACTTGATATCTGACTTATCATGTAGGATCCTCTGTCGGTGGTGTTGTCCTTCCGATAATGTTCAACCAACTTCTCGCTCACGGCGTCGGTTTTGGATGGAGTGTACGTGCGACGGCCTTCGTCGTCGTGGCCGCTTTGGGATCAGCCAATTTCCTCATGAGTCCGCCGTCGGACCCGAACGCGACTGAGAAGCACCCACCCATGGACTGGAAATCAATGGCGACGGACCTTCCATACGTCTTGATCATCGTTGGGTGTGGATCGACTTCCTGTTCTCTTATTTCCCGCTATCTGACAACTTTCGGAGATCTTTCTGTTGTCTTTGGGGTATATTCTACCCGTGTAAGTCTCTCGTTATTAGCCCCTTCTGTCTATAGCTTACCTTTTCGCAACAGACTTCTATACCCAGCTCTACGCCATCACCCACGGCGTCGACCCAACAGTGGCCTTCTACACCGTACGTGCATTCGAAAGATCACGGCTCCTAAATGATCGTGAATCATTATGATTCACTAGCTGGCCATCCTCAATGTATCCTCGATCCCGGGACGCATCATCCCAAATGTCTTTTCGCATGAGCTTGGTGTTTTCAATATGCTTTTGGCCAGCTCGTTCGGAAGTGCAGTGGTCATTCTTTCCCTACTAGGAATCAAAAGCATAGGTGGCATCATTGTGTATGCTATCTTGTCCGGATTTTTCTCGGGCGCATGTTCGTGTTTCCTTCGTACTTTTGCGATCAACGATGACTGACATTGCTCGCGCAGGGTTTGCGCTCGTCGCTGCTGCGATGGCATCGTTTTCTCGACATCCCGGAGAAATTGGGTACGTTTTTAGCTGACAATGTCAATCAATCCCTTCGATAACCATATCACTTCTGCAGGATCCGTATGGGCGTTGCGTTTGCATTCTCTTCGTGCGGCTCGCTCACCGGGACACCCATCGACGGCGCACTGTTGGGCCATCACTTTGCATGGTACAAAACAGTGATATTCAGTGGGGTACGTTACGTGTCTCTCACCCTACACTCGTCTCTGACATATTTCCACACCATAGGCAACGATTCTTGGCGGCACCGCGATCATCGCAGTTTCCCGTCAGCTAGTCGTGGCGCGCAAAGGAACGCGTGTAATTTAGATCCCAAACCCTCGAGTTTCGTGTATTTGTTGGACACGAATATGTGCTAGTGTAATGGAATGGCTGGTTCTGTATGCTCTTTTGCTCAATTGAAAAGGAAGCAACGTTCCTTCGACTTCAAGCTTCAAGTTTCAGGCCTCACTGGCAGGGCCTTCGTTCAGTTTCCGTTCACCCTCATCGTTTTTCATCACGTGATGGTCCTCACCCCTAGCCTCGGCCCTCGAGGCAGAACGCGTTGGCACCTGTTTGCACGAGTCTTAAGCAAACTCTTACCGGCAGCTCCTCGGTTTGGGGCCACTCATTACCCTCACAAATACAGCGTTTGAGTTTCGGTAAGGCAGAAACATGGCTTGGTGGCGCCGGTACTCAAACTCCGTATAGTAGTCCTCCGACATAATGGCTACTGCGTCTCGAAACCCCCATCTCTTCCCCGAGAAGTCTTACATAGCCTCTCTTGATGCCTGGGCAGCGAGCCTTCAGACACATCCCACCTTCCTCGAAGCCCGGAGATGTCTCATTGAGCAGATAGTGCACTACAAAGCGGCCTTAGACATGGAGCACGAATACCTAGTCAGGACCCGTGAAGCTCCTGTGGATGTTTGTCCGGCGAACTTCCCGATTTTCGGTCAAAAAATGCACTTTTTTAGGCCCCAAAAATGCACTTTCGGCTAAGACTCGGCCCTGTTCCTGAAGCACGTGCCGTTTTTCCGCCGTCTCCGGCTCAGGACCAAGCTTTTTGGCATTAAAAGTTGGCCCAGACGGCCTCAAAAATGCACTTTTCTGACAAGGATATCCATATTTTGGCTCAAAAAATGCACTTTCTGGGGAGCGATTTCGACAAAGTTTGCCTCAAAAAATGCACTTTGGCGGACACACATCTGCAGGAGCTTCACGGGTCCTACCTAGTCGTCTACGCCCGACATCCTTCGGGAGCGCGCATCGTCCTCTGCGTAGACCGCAATGCAGAAGACGACATGGACCAGGCGTCGTCTTCGCGATACGCGATAAACAGCATGACCTCTTCTTCAAATACTCAGACTCCGGAGGAGGCTGGCATCACCGCGTTCGACGGTGTCGAGGTCTCGCACGACGGCACGCCAGCACCTCTATTGGCGCGGCACGGAGCATCCTTGGAACTCACCACTCTCAGTTTTCCGCCCCTTCCTGGGACGTCCGGTCAATCCCCAACTCTCCTCAATCTCACAATCCTCCTCCTAGTCCTCCGAGGGAATTTCCCCGCATACATCCTCCTCCGCCATCAATGCTATTTCTTCGCCCGCGCAACTCTTCTGTCTCTATCGTCTCTCTTCCCGAGCACCGAGACACCCCATCCGGATAATGCAGCACTCCAAGGGACGTGGCGGGGTGCGCACGTCTCATTGTTTGACGCAGGGAAGACCGCATTGCAGAACATGCTGCTCCTCCCGCTCCTCGAATTTCCGGTTCTACTGGTTCCAGCGGGGTTGTTCGCGATATATAGCACGGTCAAGCTTTATGACGGACACTCAGTGGCCGACCATCGAGAACGTCTGGAAATCAGGTATATATCTTTTCCTGTGTTCGGTACAAGCTGACGGATGGTCGCCGTACTACAGTGACGAAAAGATACGCAAATATGGTATACCGAAGAAGTATGCAGAAGCCTGGGATAAGTTCATGGCTGATTGGAATGCGGACGAAAACAAACGATTACGGGATGCCACTGTCACTTGAGAAGTATTCGACGGACTGTCCGATGCCGGAGCAAGCTGTATGTAAAGATGCGTTGGGGGGGGGTAAGATCACGATTGCACAAACATGGATATCAGAAGGGGCCACGATTCAAACCAAGTCGTTTCACCACGTCACAATTCGTCGACTGGGGTGATCCAAAGCGGTAGCTGCGCGCCTTTCTCTATCTCCGTCGCAAGGGCGGGCCGCATGATGCCTTTCTCAGTCAAGACAATGTCATCGGGGTCGCAGGCGAAGGAAAACCTGAATGCGCGCAGGAGCGAATACAAGATAGCTTTGGTCCTACACAACGTTGTGTAAGGATGGGTGAGACGAGCTGAAAGGAGAGACGTACTCGACCAGGGAAAGGCGATAACCAATGCATGCGCGGGGGCCAGATGAGAATACGAGACTGTTGCTCCAGACGCCAGGGACCGTGGCGACCTCTTTCGGAGGGTTCTTCCAGCGCTCAGGCCTGCTCTCGATTAGACGTGTGATCCGCATATAAGGTATTCAACGTACTTGAACTCGCTCGCGTCGGGGCCCCAAACCTCCTTCTGCCTGTTGATGGCCATAACTGGAATTATCACCCCGTCACCCTTGGAGATCCTGAAGCAATTGTGAGAAGATATCGTCAAAGGGAAAAGTTCCACTAACGGGATACCACTTCGCTTCACCCCATGGCGGTCCGTCCATTCATGTTCGGTTGGGATTAGGTCGTCTGCCTCCGCGATCCGTACGATGGTGGGCAATGGGGTGTAGAGGCGGAGCGCCTCACGCATGACAGCGTCCATATACCGAAAGGCATTCAAGGTCTCCATTGAAGGCGCGTCGCCGTCTTGGCAAGCCATCACCTCTGCACGCAGCTTTTCTTGGACTTCCGGATACTTCGAGAGTGCGTATAGAATCCAGCTAGTGGACGTGCTTGTGGTTTCGTGGCCGGCGATGAGTAAGGTGGGAATTTCTGCGATAAAAGTCCATCAGCGAACACGATAGGCAAGTTCTCGGTGAGTAGCACTTACGAGCGAGAACGTCTTCGTCGGACAACCGAGCATCCACAGGCAGGTCGGTCGCCATGTTCGCCTTGACAAGGAGACTCAAGATATCCTTGTTGTGGAAGTCCGAGCGCTCAATCTTGTCCTTGCCGTCGTGTTCAGCGACCACAGCCGCCTTCATTTCATGAAGTAACTGGCGGCCAATTGAATCCATGGTCGCACGAGCCTTAGCAACCATGCGAGACTGCTCTGTAGGCTGAGAGTAGATTCAGAGAATGAACATGGGCTTGGTTCCAGAAGCATGCTTGGTACGCACAAAGATACGGAAGAAGGGTACAAAGAAACGCAGCCCCTCAAACGCAGACGGTCGTGGTGCAGTGAGCAAGAGTCGGATGGCGATGTCCAGCTCATTCGGCTTATCTGCAGGGTTCAATGCGTCGAAGGTGTATTTGAAACCTAAGAACAATGTTATACAAGGTCGCAAAAAGTAACATCGTCATACGCACCCACGATTCCGAGCATATCGAGCGTCGCCTTGCTTAACCACTGTGTCGCATTGACGAGACCCTTGGGCTTCTTTTTGCCGTCGAGAGTAAGAACGCGTTCCCTCCACACGTCACGTAGCTGGTGAAAACAGCATGTAAGTATCAAAATATAATGAAGAACGAAATGATGAATGACAGACCTGGTTGGCCTTGGCGACGAATATAGGCACCATCGCACTAAGATGAGGAGTCGCAAATGCGGGGGTCTACACGGAATGTCGCATGGATGAATACAGGTAAGACTATTGGAGATGCATCGCTCACCATTACCCGCCTCTGTACGATGGACGAGGCTGTCAGCCTTTGCCATGAGATGGTAGAGGATACAAGTATGACTGACCTGTTTTCTGTGCTCGTCACCCTCGACAATAAAAACGCCTGAAAAGGATATTCTAAACGATGGTTCAAACGGCAGCGCGCGCTCATACAGACCTGGACCTAGAATGCTCTTCAAATTGAATCGTACGATATCGCCTTTGGTGTAGATCGCAGGATGATTCAATATATGCGCAACGGCGCGGGTATCGCACGCGAATACCCGGTCGGACTGGAGGCGAAGGGACCAATAACCGCTTGCGTTGAGAAAGAAGAGCGTGAGCTTAGAACCACAATCTACGCACATTCAAGAAGTCCTTGTATTTCACGATCCGTCCATATTTCTTCACGTTTTGCTCGTGCATGACAAGTGGGTCAACTCCGAAAGGATTGTTAAGAAGGTGGCCCCAAAGGAAACTCGGCGAGGGCACACTAGTGACATCGCGTAGTGGGGAGAAGTAGGGGCGGATGACTTGTCGTAGGATTGAAAAGAGAGGTTGGACGAAGATGAGCGTGACGAGCGCGAGCACCACGGAGACAACCTGGAAAATCATCGCGGTATGATACAAACGCGAAAACGGTGTGGAGAGGACTGAGAAGGAGGGAGACCTTGATCCATGAACGTCAATACCGTTCTCTTTTATGACCCCTCTCACCGTGTCATCCCACGCTTGTCGAATGTTTTGATAGAATCGCATGTGTGGTGCATAAGGCGCATTGAACTACTTGAAAGGACGAGCCCGCGGACTGAGGGAAATGGAGCCAGGACCCGTCAAGTCAATAAGATGAGTTTTTTGAGTGAAACATAACGTATTCACGGCGATAGAAGGGAACGAACCAGAGAGAAGCGCAGACCACGAGATGGAGAGCCTGCGTAGAACCTTGTTGGTATCTCCTTCGTATGCCCATTGTAACAGTGACTTCGGCTCGTGATACAGGGGCCTAGGAGGGAGAGATCGGCTTGGGTAGCACACTAGAACTTCTTTTCGTCAGTGATGGGAGTCACCACCATGCATATCGGGCAGCCTGAAAGGTCGATGTCACTGTCAACACCACGGGGAAAGTGTCAACAAGCAACTCCGTGACCTTTGAAGTTCGTCGCAAATCCTTATGAGGGCTTGGTATTGACAATCGCTACCGCCCTATCTCGGGGACGGCGGTCAACAGTACGAAGGAGACGTAATCTGAGCGTCATCGGAGCCGAGGCTACACCGCCAAACGGCGGAAACATGCTCGTGATGTGACTGTGTCGACTATGAGACATGTGATCTGACCAGCTTGTACCAAGGTGGATACGCTCTGGCCGCCAGCACAAAAGATCATCTGGTAAGCGGTTCTTTTCCATGTCTCGCACAAGTGCCTGCCACGCTAATGCCAGATGTCGCTAACAATATGCCATGCCTTTTGTCTTTCTAACATAGAACCCCTTCCATGCCGACGCAACGTCACCAATCACGCTATGTCCATGTCCGCAGAATAATGAAATGCATGTCTATTTATTAGCACCATCAGCAAAACGGCCCGGTCCTTACTTCGTGTTACATCAGCGTAGTTTTCTGTTACATTTGTTACTAGAGCTACAATTTCGGGTTTTGGCTACACACAGCAACAATAACCCGGGGGTCCAAGTCTATAACCCCCTGGAAATAGTACCAACAAAGTAACATGATTAGCATTACAAAGTAATGCAAATGTAAGGCAGCAAAAAGTAGGAGTAGCTGAAGTTCCGAGTAGCTTCAATTGTATCAATTGGATTTGGGGCTTTCTACCTATTTATAGCTCGAAAAATCCAATATTATTGCATTGTCGTATAGTACATGACAGACCATGTGAATGATACATGAGGGAAATAAGAATGATAAATGTAGCATGTGGCGTCATCGCTACACGAAGATCAGGGGGTACGCACCGGATAGCTTCCTGGATGCCATATCACGAGTCAGCGGGTCCTATGCTTGATGAAGGAAGACTTTGGTTAGTGGACGACGGGTGTATGCGCAGAGGATACACACCAATAGGCGAAGCCACCACAGGAAAACCCTCCGAGGCATGCAGTTGCCTGGGCGGGCACTGTGCTTGAAGCACGGGAAGAAAACTGCTGTCAACACACAGTTCTAACTGTAGAAGCTATAAGATGTACCTATTGTGCAAGTCCCAGCTGCTGAGTACGTCCACCTCGGCCTCCTTGACCGCTCCTAGGAAGATCTACTGGTTAGATGGGGAATAAAATGCGATTTGGTCCTATGTATACCTTCTGTAATACCGTATAGAATGTTGTCTGGGCACCAAAATGAGGAGAAGGGGATGGATGGCAATCGTGTGGAACGGATGACGGGAGAGAACGAGGTCACAAAGTCGCCGCGAGACGCGTTGAACTTATTTCCCACTCAGTGATCACGTGGGCGCTAAGGAGCGGAGCTGGCCGGCTTATATCTGTAAAGAGGCTGAAACTTGCTACTTCCGGCTGGAAGAGCTACAAGGGGGCAGGAATATGCCCAGGTCTGGAAGTATGACGTTATAAGGTCCCACTTTAGGTAGCATTTCGGGCCGAATTGTTACCACGGCTGCTTCGGCTGTCAGGAATCGGCGGTTTTGCTGATGACTGAGTTCAAAGTAAGTTAGTCTAAGGTACTGCAGCCGAAGCCTCGTTCTGTGTGCGCAGAGTCAGTCGCAGTGGTCGACCCCCGCCTGGTTCCCCTGGGGCCATTTGTGTTGCGGGCTCTTCGTGGGCTCGCGATATCGCTGGATCCATGTGTACCTCGGAATCGACATCCGGACGAGCGCGTTTCTGCTTGCGCTTCGCCGCTCGACTGCCGAGAGTGTCGCGAAGCTCAGCCGCAAGCTCGCAGTGTTTCTCCCGTCTCTTCCCCTCGTCTTCGAAGAGCGGAAGCGGTTGTGTGAGTGCGCGCGGAAGGAGCCGACGAACGAGGTGGCAGTTGTGAAGGGCATGGATGTTTACGATATATTCTTCCAGCGGCTGGTGTTGGATGTATGTTTCCGTACGGTCAGAGTCTATGCGTTCCTGCGGAACAGCTCGAATGCCCGTTGCCGTGCATTTTTCAGCCCGACAGTCGTGCTGTACATTGAATATGAATAGAATATCCTGCATTCGTGGACATGAATAAAGAGAGCTGGAGGTTAAATGCGACCGTACCGTTACGAGAACATTTAGAATATGCCGTTCATCCAAACGGCGGGTCAATCGCGGCATGTCGAAGACATCGTGCCGTTCGGAAGCTACCTGGAAGACATCCAGACAAGCAAGAGCATTTTCCCCGTTTTCATGAGCAAGTATTTCAATGACACGTCCGATAATGACCTCTCCAGCAGACTGTGGATGTTGTAAGTATGTGATGGGTAGACATCCTCCGAAATCGGTGAATGACGGACCATAGGGGAGCGCGCAAATACCCATGAATTTATTGCGCACCAGTCGCCGGAATCGGCGACGCACGATTTGCAGAGACGCAATTCGGCAGTACGCTCAGTTGCAAAGGCCGCGGCATTGATGGCAGTGGATGAATGGGTGTCTTTCCAGAGACGAACATTCCCTCGAACTCCTGCGGCTGCCACGGTGGGTGCAGGAGCAGACTCAGGCTCACAGGGAGCCGCTGCATGATTGAAGGGCATAAATCGGACGGTACCTGAACAGAGCCGACATTACAGACGCATTAAATAAAGCCAGTCGACTGGAAACGCACCACATAGCTCCCTGAGGTCTGCATGGGGTGTCCAACCAATATGGTTTTGCAGAGTAGGATGCTGGGCCAAGAAGTTGCGGATCTGCGCGCTCGGCTGAACCCACCCTTGTCCATCCTCGGTTGGCCACCAGCCACCCGTGACGCGATGCTTGAGGCCCTCTTGGTTTGCGAGTTGCTGTGCAATGTCACGACTGGGAGCGAGGTGGTTTGAGAAAATAGAACAGAAACGGAAGATCGCGTTGAAACATTCATATATCTCGGTCTCGACGCCGAGCAGAGGGCCAAAACGGCGTATGTCCTCCGGGAGGTGCGGGAGTAGGTGCAGTTTGACTTTTGATATAATCTTCGTCGGATCCAAGATGGCGAACAGGTCCATGATGTTGGCTGCAGCAGTTTTAATGTCGTTCTGTTAGATTTTATGAGTGATTACAAGCAACAGCTCCTCATGGATGAACCCACCGTGTACGTTTCCATGTCATCAATCTCGGGAGTCCATAGCAATGCCATGAGGACACCCACAGCTTTCCACACTTGAAGAAGCTCGTCACTGACAAGATCGTAGATGTGGAAGACAGAAGTCTGCCCGACTGTCTTGAGTTGCCGACCGATGAGAGAGTTGGCGTACTGCATGATATAATTGGCATGAATGGGAGGGATGGTAAGCCCTAGGACATCGGTGGCTTGCAGATGAAGTGCGTAGGTTTTTTTGGACTCGGATGACCAAGGGGAGTGAGAATGGTACCACGCGTACTTCGTCACCCCGAGGAGAATGGTGTGGAGAATCTCAACGGGCGTATCCTTGTGTCACGGATCGCTCCATTTCTCTCTTCGTTTGCAGACCTTGTACACGCGACACGTCATGGCACATGACCTTCCCTTGCATCACATGCTTCAACGACGTCATTGCCCGGACTTCCGAGCGGGGTTCCGCATCCTTATCTATGACATCATTGCTCCGGACCTTCGTCCTCCGCCCCATGACTCCTTTCTTATTGTTCCCCCTGCTCGCACCACTATCGCATCGCATCGCACCATCGTACCCACTTGTATATAAGGACAGTGTTTCTCTTCCCTCTTCCCTAGACTGTCCATCTCGTCATACGGTACTGTAGCGCACGTGTCAGCAACGACTAGTGCGACAGCACCAAGTTACGACACAGCTGACTAGAAGATGAGGACGACAGAGGGGAGCCGATCAGACACGGCGACAGACGAGGGAAAGCAAGCAAAGTCGGTAGGATTGACTAGCTCGAGATAAGGAATATGTACAGCGAGAGCGAGCCTTATATACACAAGAGGAGAGAGACTTAGGTAAGCAACCAATACACGGCGATCAGTAAGCAGACCAAGTATAAGTAAGCAGTCGTATGTAAAAGAGCACAGCATGAGTCAGTATCGTACAGCATGAGTCAAGAGAAAGGAGTCAGACCCGGACCGAGATGAGTCACGTGGGTCCGGGCGGGATATAGATGAGCCGGGTCCGGGCCAAGGTGGAGCCGGCCCGGTGATAAGTCGATAAGTCCTAAAGCGTGTAACCGATGTAAAGTAAAAAGAAAATTATAGACCGTTCATGACACTAAGTTCCTCTTCTCCGTCTTTCACCATCTCCTCTGCATCATCTCCCGTGCTTGAACGTGTTCTCGTGCGTGCAGTATAATCTGTCGACAACACTGGCCTCAGAAAAACCATTCGGCTTGGATCAAGTCTCTTCTTCTCGTTCTCGCCATTTCCCTGGAATCCGGATTTGGGTGCTCTCGCGGTCAGTGCGATGCCGGCTGCTCGAAGAACGGACTGGCCAGAGGGTTGTATGTCATTTAATTAACGCAGTTTCTTTTCTCTGAACTAAGACACTTTTTCCAGGTGTAGAAGAGTCTCAAGACGGCAAATATACACGCTGTTTGGTCTGCACGCCTCATCACGGCGGTGAGCGGGAGTGGATTCTCCGAAAAAATATGACCAGCCATCTGTTGACGCAAGGGCATCAGAAACAACTCACCGTCCGTGATGCATCCAAGCGTGCGGAACTGGATCGACAGGCAACTATCCTACGTGCTATGGCGGACACCGAAGCGGCGATCTCAGCGGACACTGCGCTTCCACCTCGCACGTCTTGGCATGATGTGGTCGCAGATTCCGGGCATCCAGATGCATTCGAATACGAGGGGTCAGCGGTCTTCGACAACATATTGCGCAAGTACGAATTTGACCCCGCAGATTTTGTTATGCGGCTCGAGAAGGATGCGGCCGTCGAGCAAGTACGGCTCATGGACGCGATCTCGAACTTCGGCCTCTGGGATGCGACACAGGCTGCAGAACAGCTCGACCGTGCGGCGGGAGTGAATGTGGGCGACGTTTTCGGGTTCATCGAGCGGAACGACGAAGGTGATGACACGCTCACCAATGTCCTGCAAAGCTTGAGTAAGCCCCCGGATCGAGTTATCGTGACGGCCGATTTCTGACACCCGGTCTTCAAGACATTGAAGATCACCTTGACGGAGATGACATCGTGGGTATGGCGTCAGGAGGGCAGTACCACCTCCCAAAAGATGATGCCGAGTGGTTCCCATATGAATCGAAACTGGTGAGTGACAAGCAGCTACGAACGTAACTCCGTGTGCGTGCTAACATATTTCATCCCATAGATGTTTCTTCTCGATATTCTCGACAACTTGCCACGCATGAGGATCTCAAGCTCCCTCATGCGAGTTATATTATGGATTCTCAAGGAAAGCGGTGTCCGGAACGTCCCGTCGCTGTACCACTTACGACAAGTGCAAGCGAGCCTGCGACGATTCTCCGGTGTCCCTACGCACCAGTTCAAATCGGCTCATGGGAATGTGTACTATATGAACGACGTCCGTACTTTGGTGGCCAAGGTGTGTGCTCATAAACCTCTCGACGCTGCCGGCAGCCTCATCCGCAAGTAGGATTATTCAAATCCTCTCGTCTGTCCACACCTGCGATTCTATCCCGAGGTACCGGACGGCCCTGTCTCCGAAATCTGGCATGCCGAAAAGTGGCGCAAGGACATGGACTTGTCGATGCTAACACCTATGTATGCACGCGGGTACCGTCACTTTTACGTTAGCGAACTTGCTTCATTGAATATGGGCGAACTCGTCATGCCGATCCGGTGGGTCCTTGCAAAGGGCACCTTGCATGCTGACGCTTTCCGCGTGGCAATCGACACTGAGGTAATGTGTCGACTAAGCGTTTTCAAAGCAGCTCTGACCATTAGACAGTCTGGCAATGCATTCGTATATAACGGCGGCGACGAGACTGTCTTTATAAGCGCAGAGGACCTGCAGATGAACTTCCTCGATCTCCGAGATACTGGCAACGTACCAACATTGACTTGTACGCTTTCCTCATATTCAATGTTGTGACATCACCGTCGACCTTCCTTGCATTCAACAGATCAAGACGGCGGTGCTGGTCCTCAAATGCCCAATCCGCTCCGAGTCCTCGCAGATGGAGATCCCCTGTACTCGAGCTTTGTTGATTTGTTCGGAGATGACGTCTCAGGAAACCGTTCGAAGTCATGGAACAAGCACTGGAACTCTTATTTCTCGCATCGCAACCTCCCACGATACCTTCTACAGCAGGAGTTCCATGTTCACTTCCTCTCCACCTCTCCAAACACATCTATCACAGAGCAAATTGAGGCATTCAAGGACATGATTGAGTGAACTTGAATTGAGTTGTCCACCTTTGATTCCGGCTTACTGACCACGCATAGATCGACACACACGAAGCCCATTCGTGTACGCAATGCACTGAGCAAAGGAGACGCGCGTGTGCGTATCTTTCTGAACGCGGAGCCGTCCGACAATCCAATGCAGAGCGAACTGACTGGCCATATGGGCGGCAAATCGAACTGCTTCTGTCGCAAGTGCAAGGTGGGCGGCACGCAAGCCGAGAAGGCTGAGGATGATCAGTATGATCATCTTTTCAAAGTATGTGTCGCATGCTCTCATACCTATCTTGATTGCATCGTTCAACCACATTCAATCTAGCCAGGAGAACCTCGTACGGCAGCAGAGACTCTACATGAGGTTGTGCAGCAGGTCAGCAAAGCTTGCACAGGCATAGCTGCCCAAGTCGAGGAACGGCAAACCCGCACGGGAGTCAAGGACGGCTACACGCAACGTTGGATCGTTGACCTCATCGCGCGTGCGCGGAACTTAAAAGCCGAGAGACCTGACTCGACCGTCGAAGAGATCCATGGCGAACTCATGCAGTGGGTCGGCGAGAACCAAACGAAGCTTTTCAATCCCAACCTTCGCATCAAAGGTGCAACTCCCACCGTATTTGTTCATCTCGCCGTCTAATGCTGCTAACTCGCATCCAGGGTTTGATCCCAGCAAGGTGTCAGAAACACAGTTTATGAGACCGATGGAACCGCCTAAGTCGCGACGATGGGAGGAGCAAGAGAGAACAGATGGATTTGAGAGTGTCAGGCCTAGGGTAGTGCAACGTGCTGTCATGAACGGTCTATAATTTTCTTTTTTTACTTTACATCGGTTACACGCTTTAGGACTTATTGGCTTATCACCGGTCCGGCTCCACTTTGGCCCGGACCCGGTTCATCTATATCCCACTCGGGCCCACGTGACTCATCTCGGCCCGGGTCTGACTCCTTTCCCTTGACTCATGCTGTACAATACTGACTCATGCTGTGCTCTTTTACATACGACTGCTTACTTATACTAGGTCTGCTTACTGATCGCCGTGTATCGGTTGCTTACCTAAGTCTCTCTCCTCTTGTGTATATAAGGCTCGCTCTCGCTGTACATATCCCTTATCTCGAGCTAGTCAATTCTACCGACTTTGCTTGCTTTCCCTCGTCTGTCGCCGTGTCTGATCGGCTCCCCTCTGTCGTCCTCATCTTCTAGTCAGCTGTGTCGTAACTTGGTGCTGTCGCACTAGTCGTTGCTGACATAAGCTCGAGATCTGTTTACTCTTGCACCACCCTACGACCGTCCCTACGTACTGTAGCGTAGTAGTAGTAGTACCCGTCTGGTACTGACCTTGTTCTTCCCCCGTGCCGCCCTAGACCGTTGCCCCCAGAGTACGCGACTCGTTACCCTGACATTGTGGTCGTGCGCACGTATACCGGTGCCGGCTTGACGTTTCCTCGAAACGTTACACCTACTCGAGACTCTCCAATACCAGGAGTTGAAAGCTCAGAGGTGACAGTAGAAGGTGCACCTTTGGTGTAGGAAACGAGTAAAAGCGGCGAAAGGAAAGCGGTTTAGGAAGTCTTTGGGCTCGTGTCCCCTAGACGAAGAGACAGCCAACAGGTCGAGAAGACTGAGGCAGACCGTCTTGCGATCTCATAACAGAACCACCCTCCCTCGACAAAATCTTCTCTTGCCGCACAGAGTAACCATTTCGACTGGGGGCTCGTGCATGGAAGATTGGCGCTCGCAAGTACAAGAATTCATCCCCATCAGCCACGACGCTATCATCTCCCTCATCAACGAATCTAAAGACCCTTGGGCCTGGCACAATTGGAAGGTCGCCCTCGGCGTAGAAGAACTTGAAGACTCCATCATAGACATCCACTTCTATCGCCTCAAAATAAGCGAACAAGGAAACGGAAACCTCTACGTCTACTCCTGCCCATACGTCACCTACCGCTACAAACTCGAGCAACCCCCAAAAACCTTCTACGCGCCCAACGAGAAAATACCAGTGGACACTCGACACACCCACCGCCTCCTTACACCAGGCAACACCCCCAGCCCCACACCAGAGCCAGAGGTCATCGACCTCACCCAGCCAGAGGTCATCGACCTCACCCACTTATAAACAATTCCCTCGTTCGGACTCAACGGCTCCAACTCCAGTTCTGACTCCGACACCGACGTTGAGGACGAAAACTGCTACATATATCCCCTCCCTCTAGGCTTCACTGAACGAGGAAACGACTTCTTTGTCCAACTCGGAGACACCACTGTCGAAGTCGCCTTCATAGCAACCCAAACAAGTGGCATCAGTTGGTACTTCGCCAACGAAAGCCAAGACGACCTCACTGAAGCCGACTTCAACCTCATCGCCGCCTCCGCCCTACCACCTGTCACCGACGAAGACTTCTCCGACCTCGACGAACCAATCATGGCTGCCCAGTGGATCCGCACCGACCCCCAACCCCCTCTCCCCGCCGAACTTGCCAACTGCACCGAAATCGGTGGAACATGGAACATCGTCATCGGCCAAACTGGCTCTCCCATCCAACACATGAATAATGGCACCGACGATGCCTGGCTCATGGAAGTAAATGGCCAATGGGTCGCCATCCCTGCCGTGCTTGTTGCTGCCCTCAACCTGCCACCCCCCACCGTCAACGTCACGGCCCCCCCCATCACCGTCAACCCCCCTGCGGTCACTGTTAGTGCCCCAGCCGCCGCCGCCGCCAGACCCCCCCGAAAGAAAGTCCACGCGAAAACTCCTGAAGGCTTCTCTGGGAAACGAGAGGACTTCAATGACTGGATGCGGTCGTGCGAGGAATACATGCGAGCCGCTGAGGATGACCTCGTGACAGACAAGGACAAAGTCCTCTTCATTCTCACCTACATGACGGGGGAGGCAGCACGCACCTGGAAGGCCGAGTATGAGGATGCACACTTGGCCAATGGAGCCATGGTCGCCTGGGTGGACTTCCACAAAGCACTCAAAGGGGCCTTCACCGACGTCAATGAGCAGCACCGTGCCGCAGTCGAACTGGACGGGTTCAAACAGACGAAGGGTACCACTGCCCATGAATACTTCGCCAAGTTCGAGCAACTCGCAAGGAAGGCAGGATACTCCACGGCGCAGGACCCTATCCACCTCATGCAGCTGCTCAAACACAACGTCTACTATCGGACCATCGACTCCATCTACGACAGCGGTCACGTTCCTCAGAGATATGAGGACCTCAAAGAGCGCATCATCCTGATCGACGGTCTACGACAGGAGCGGGAGGACCTTAAGACCCAGCGCAGTGGACCCGCGCAGAACCAAAAATCCAAAGGACAAGGATCGACCAATGGGCAACAAGGGGGGCAGGTCCCATGGCGCCGCGATGGAACCGGCACGGTGCACGGTGGCAAAGGTCAGCCAATGGACGTCAACCGTGTCGACATCAAGGGGCGATGCTTCCGCTGCGGACAGAATGGCCACCAGGTGCGGGACTGCAGGGTGGACGTGAAGAACATCCGAGACATGTGGGGGAGGGACCGGTACACGGAACCACCAAAGCGGGAGGCTCGAGCACAGACGTTCGAGACGCCCACCGCCTGGGCTAGGAGCCTGTCGGCCGAAGATCGGAAAAGCGTGATGGACGCACTTCAAGCTCAGCCAAAGGTGGAGGAGAAGAAGGAGGGTTTTTGAGGGGGCTGACGATGTACACGGCATCTGAAGCCCAAGTTTCTGTCTCTCGCTCATCTGGTTTTGTGGCGCCTCGGTGGCCTGGTTCTCGTTTACATATGCGCATTGCTGATTCGGACTGTACTACTACGGGGGATATCCCCATTATGACTTCTCTTACGGACTCTATCGGTACGGGCACGCGTCCCGTTGTTATTTTAGATACTCAGGCCTCGATTTGTGAGCCTTCGGCTTTGGATACGGACTCGGTTTTGGATATGGACCCTGTGAAGTCAGGGACAACGCCGTGCGATGGAAGGGGCACGACGCCCAAATCATGTTATATGGCACCTGGAACGGCTCAATGGACGCTTCGTCGCTTAAGGGAAGACAAACCCGAAAGTGCGATTGCAATCCTTCGCATCTGGACACACCACCGACGCCGTGACGAGGCTACTTATGAAGCCATCAAGGAAATAACTGGCATGGGAGACGAGTTAGCATGTCAAGCTCTACTAGAGCTCGCCACTCCTATGCAGTTCATACGCTCCTCCAGCGCCAAGGAACAAACGGTCATTCCCACACAACTGGTGGTAAATTCCAAGCGCATTGTCAAAGCTCTCGCACTCCTGGACAGTGGTTGCACTGGCTCGTGTATCAACACGAAGTTTGTGCAGGAAAATCACATCCCCACGCGACGGACTGCTCGCCCAATCCCAGTACGAAATGCAGACGGCACTCTCAACACAGGAGGTCCCATCACGGAATATGTCACACTTCGCCTAAATATTCAAGACCATGAAGAAAACATTGACCTGGCGGTCTCCAATCTAGGAGATACGGACCTTTTCATTGGACATGAGTGGCTAAAGAAGCACAACCCTCACATCGACTGGAAATCCGGGTCAATTGAATTCGACCGATGCCCTATCAGCTGCTCTCGTCCCCCTCCCCTCCTCAATATCGATGAGGATGAAGAGGAGGAGGAAGAGCCAGTCCACATGGAAAAAGACGAGCAGCTGTTTGCTTTCGACTGGGATGGCTACAAAGCGACATACCACATCCGGACCCATGCATCGGACATTGCAATTGAAGAGCACGCTAAGAAAAAGGAACAAACCTTCTCTGAGCGAGTCCCAACGGCGTACCACGAATTCAAGGACATCTTTGACAAAGACGACTTCGACAAGCTCCCTGAGCGACGCCCATGGGACCACGCCATTGAGCTCACTCCTAACTTCAAACCGGTCGATTGCAAAGTTTACCCCCTCACATTGGACGAGCAGAAGCAACTGGACGCCTTTCTGGAAGAGAACCTGAGATCTGGCCGGATCCAACCGTCCAAATCACCCATGGCCTCCCCATTCTTCTTCATCAAGAAAAAAGACGGCTCGCTACGTCCTGTGCAGGACTATCGAAAGCTCAATGAGATGACAATAAAGAACCGTTACCCGCTCCCGCTCATCCAAGAATTGGTTGACAAACTTAAAGGAGCACGGCACTTTACCAAGCTCGATGTCCGATGGGGGTACAACAATGTTCGGATTAAAGAAGGGGACGAGTGGAAAGCTGCATTTCACACGAACAAAGGTCTCTACGAGCCTACGGTCATGTTCTTCGGACTCACCAACTCCCCGTCTACGTTCCAAGCCATGATGAATGACCTGTTCAAAGACTTGATCCATCAAGGAGTCGTGGTCGTCTATTTGGACGACATCCTCATCTTCACACATACGCTAGAAGAACATCGTCGGATAGTCAAGGAGGTCCTTCGGATCCTGCGAGAAAACAAACTCTATCTGAAGCCAGAAAAGTGCGAGTTTGAGAAGGCAGAAATCGAATACCTGGGCATGATTGTCGGCGGAGGAAGGGTTCGCATGGATCCAGCAAAGGTCGCGGCAATCACCAATTGGCCAGCCCCCAAAACGAAGAAACAACTTCAATCGTTTTTGGGCTTTTGCAACTTCTACCGTCGCTTTATCAAGGACTTCAGTGGCATTGCTCACCCAATGACTAAACTCACTGGGAAGACGGAATGGGTCTGGGACACCCCACAGCAGGAGGCTTTTGAGGAACTCAAGCGACGTATAACATCGCAGCCAGTTCTAGCAATCCCTACAGACGATGGACAGTTCCGTGTCGAGGCGGACTCCTCTGACTATGCCACGGGCGCCGTACTTTCGCAACAACAGGACAATGGCAAATGGCACCCGGTCGCCTTCCTCTCAAAGTCCCTCAGCGAAGCTGAGAGGAACTATGAGATTTATGACAAGGAATTACTGGCTATCATGACGGCGCTAGAGGAATGGAGACAATACCTCATGGGGGCACGACAGGAGTTTGAAATCTGGTCGGATCATCGCAATCTCACGTACTTCCGCAAGGCGCAGAAGCTAAATCGGAGACAAGCACGATGGTTAACGGAGCTACAAGAGTATCATTGTACGCTACTCCACAAGCCTGGCAAAACAATGGGTAAACCCGATGCTATTTCCCGACTAGCGGGCCTTGAGAAGGGGGAGAAAGACAATGAAAACATTGTCCTCCTGAAACCAGAACTCTTTCGCGCCCTCAACCATGCAGGAATTATAACCAATGGACCTGACAATGTCTTCATTGAGCGGATTCAGGAGGCTACCTTACTCCGAGACCATGCAGTAGAACGCGCCTTAGCACTCAAAGTGAAGGGATGGCTGGAACACGCAGATGGAACGATCACCTGGCAACACAGACTCTATGTCCCAAGAGACAAAGGACTCCGTGCAGACATCATCCAAGCTCATCATGACGGCCCGCTGGTCGGTCATCCAGGACGATACAAGACCCATGAGCTCATCACGCGCAACTACTGGTGGCCTGCCATTAGAGACGATGTCCGGAAATATGTTGAAGGATGTGAGACCTGCCAACGTACCAAGATTAGACATGATCGCATTGCCGCTCCACTCCACCCACATGACCCGCCACAAGCGCCTTGGGAGCATGTATCCATCGACTTTGTCATGCCGCTCCCAGTCTCGGATGGAAAAGACGCCATCTGCAATGTGAACTGCATGGGTACCAAGCAGGTTGTATTCTGGGCCACGACCAAAGACCTAACGGAGGACGAACTCGCCTTTGAGTACCTACGCGAGGTGGTCCCCCATCATGGAATTCCTAGAAAGATCGTCAGCGACCGTGGCAGCGTGTTTGTCTCCAAATTCACCACGGCATTGTTCCAACTGTTAGGCATTGAAGGGAACCCGTCCACGGCGTATCACCCTCAGACGGATGGACAGACCGAACGCTCCAACATGACCATGGAAAACTACCTTCGCATCTTCGTCAATCAACGACAGGACAATTGGACACGTTACCTCCCACTTGCCATGACTGCGCTCAACAACATGGTCCATAGTTCGATTGGGATGTCTCCCAACTTTGCCAACTATGGTCGGGAACTCTACCTGGGGACAAACCCTCGACGTGAGACAGACAACCCATCGGCGAACGAGTTTGCACAACGCATGCGAGACATCTATGAGGAAGCCCGCTCTGCGCTAAAGGCAGCACAGGACGATCAAAAGTGCTTTTACGATCGCAAGAAGGACGAACCAATAGATTACAAAATTGGCGACTTCGTCTGGCTGGAAGCCAAGACCAGAGATGGCCAAACCGTAATCAAAACGGCACGTCCTATGCAAAAGCTAGATGACAAGCGCTTTGGTCCTTTCGAAATCCTGGAAAAAGTCGGAGCATCGGCTTACAAACTTCGCCTCCCTGCATCCTGGTCACGAAAACATCCGGTCTTCAACGAGTCCCTCCTATCCCCACACAACGGTCCCGCCTTTGACAATCAGAAAGCACCTGCACCTCCACCCCCAGAGTTAGTCCAAGGAGAGGAAGTCTATGAGGTCGAAAGGATTATAGACTCCAAGAAAGTTGGTCGCGGCTTCAAGTACCTTGTCAAATGGAAAGGCTACCCAGACAATGACAATACTTGGGAACCTCTTGCCAATCTCCAGAATGCCAAGAAACGTATCGACAACTTCCACCGCGAGCACCCGGGTGCCCCGAAACCTGCACGCCTTAATCGTTGGGAACTCCTGGCGGAAGAAGAAGCTGGATCTGATTGCGACGAGGACGTCGAATCTAAGGAAGGGGTGATGTCATGAACGGTCTATAATTTTCTTTTTACTTTACATCGGTTACACGCTTTAGGACTTATCGACTTATCACCGGGCCGGCTCCACCTTGGCCCGGACCCGGCTCATCTATATCCCGCCCGGACCCACGTGACTCATCTCGGTCCGGGTCTGACTCCTTTCTCTTGACTCATGCTGTACGATACTGACTCATGCTGTGCTCTTTTACATACGACTGCTTACTTATACTTGGTCTGCTTACTGATCGCCGTGTATTGGTTGCTTACCTAAGTCTCTCTCCTCTTGTGTATATAAGGCTCGCTCTCGCTGTACATATTCCTTATCTTGAGCTAGTCAATCCTACCGACTTTGCTTGCTTTCCCTCGTCTGTCGCCGTGTCTGATCGGCTCCCCTCTGTCGTCCTCTTCCTCTGTCAGCTTTGTCGTAACTTGGTGCTGTCGCACTAGTCGTTGCTGACACTTAGCGCGTCGCACGATCGAAGCGAGTTAACAGCGCTTGCCGTGACGTCGGATCATGTGACTTTCATTGTTCTGAATGCCGATTGAATCGTGAACGCGAAGGATGTCTCATCTCTTGTTCCCTCCCACCACTTGCCAACAGGCGCCCAAACTTCAACATAAAATGCTTGTCTCCGGTGCCCTCTTCGACCTGGCACCCTCCTCGTCTTTTTTTCTGCTCTCATCTTTTCAGATCTCTCACCCTCATGCCTTCCGACACTGTCAGCTTCGACGACTTCGACGCCGTCATGGTCTCAGCCATGAACCGGGACAGCTCACCCGTCGAAATGGAGGATGACCCCACCAACGTCCCTTCGCAACCGTCTCGCAAACGTGCTCGTACGGACAACGGGAACGAGGACAGCGACGACGACGACTCGGACGCTTCTCCTCAGAGCGCTGCACCACCTGCATCTGGTCTGACTGCTGTGGCTGCCGCTCCCACCAGTGCACCTGTCGCTGATGCTGGCGCGAGCAACCTCCTCGCTTTTGTCCATCGCGAAGCCAGGCTCAAGCAGATTCCTGGCGATCAGGTCAAGCAGCTTGAAGCCTTTGCGGCGGTACGTGTGCACTCCTCTCACTGACAACGACAACATGCTAACATCATCACTTCTCAAGGACTCGCATGCCATGAAGCTCGTCAAGCTCTTCATGCAAAACCTTGAGATCATGAACAGTCTCTCGAAGATCGTTGTAGCGACGCCCCCGTTCGCGGTCTCCGACGCGTTGTCGGTTTGTCGTTCCCGTTCCTCCCCCGGCCATTGCTGATGATATTCTTTAGACGAACCTGAAAGAATTTGGCATCGCAGCCATGCTCGTCCCGAACATCTCAAATTATAGAAACGAGCCAACGCGCATCGTTCTTGTGAGTGCTCGTTCTCAGGACTCAGAATCAACTTTGACATGCATTACAGGATGTTGCGAAGACATTGCGCTTCGACCTCCCGCCAAACATCGAGAACCTACCTTCAGACTGGGCCAAGGTCACGACCGCCGCAGGGTACGAGATCACGCAGATCCGGGCATCATTCAAGAAAATTGTACGTCTTCATTTCCCCTCGTGCAGTACAATTCTTATACTACATAGATCCTCAAAAGTCTCGAGGGCGAAGGCAAAGACCACGTCAATATCTTTGCTCTCACCCAGCAGCTCGCATCCAAGGCCAAGGTGACCGTGACCATCCCCCTCTGCTGCCGTGTGGCTCTGCTGGTGCGTAGCGCACATATCTTCTCGAGCGACTTCCTGATTGTGGCCTTTAGCGCCGCATGCACACATTAGATCTGTCGTTGCGTTTCTGGACCCGTGTCGATGAACGCTTGGCTCGTCTCCGTAAGGATGCAGGCAATGACAAGGCCAAACTCGTGAAGTGAGTGTTTGACTATTAAATGTCTTCCGGTCTAACGCTACATGCTTTAGGGCCTACAAGGCTATCTTGAAAACCGATATGGAGTGCCATGGCGCGAACCTCCCCGGGATGGACACTATTCCTGCTGACGAGGTTCTGAACAGCCGCCAGCTCCAGGTGGTCTCCGTTATTGACGGGCCATCCCCGAGCAATGAGAACTGATCGGCCAAACGTACCTACACTTCGTTCATATTACTGCCCCCAATAACAATGCCTATTATACCCACCCAAAATACCTAACATTGAGCAACTGCGTGATGTGATATAACAAGCTAACAAGCGGGATACATGTGGAAAACTGCGGGTGCAGGACTGCCTGGAGGGTAGGAACCACGTCTCGCTACAGCTCGTACCCACCCGATTCTCCAGCTGATGTCCATAGGACTCTGGAACGACGGTGAGGCCATTTCTGCATCAAGCTGGCCACCACGCAACATCATCCTGACACACATGGCTTGACAGCCTGATCGCGATGGCGTGACCATGTGTCTCCCAGGTGTCAGCCGTGCCGAGGTGTACGCTGGATGAGCCACCGGGGGCAGAAGTCCATTTAAGCTGCTATGAAATGTATCAGAAATGGAGACTGAAAGGACAAATTTCGATAAGGTGTTATCGTCTCGAAAACGGATGTGAAATGCCAAAAGTTGAATGGGAAGTAAAGCGAAGGATATTAAAGGAGAGTTTTGCATTTCGAATGTGTTTCCTTGCGCCGAAAATGCATTGCCCATGTGACATTCCAAGTACCTGTCGGCGGAGGAGAGACCGGTCCGAAACCAAACATTCCCGATGGGCCTTAGCGTGCAGAGAACCCACTTGAAATGTCCATTTTTGGATGTGTTTCGGTCAAGCGATAACGGACCTGAAATGTTACTTCTCCATTCAGGCGTAGCCTCTCCAAAATGAGCCTGAAATTCAACATTCCGCATCGGTTTTAGGTGCACTTTTATCCGACAGGAACATATTATTTTAAATTCATGACCGCTCCGCTTTTTTTACATCAGATACCATGGGTATCTAATTGGTTATCATCCTGTTGAGAATGTATTTGAAACTTAAAACTTCAAATGTATAATTATGTCAGCGCCAGCGCCAGCGACCAGCGACCAGCTCCCGCTGGTAGTGACCAGCGTCGGCGCAGCTCCCGCTGCCAGCACGGCGCCGGTAGGTTGCTGCCGCCGACAGCGCCATCCATCAGCGCACACAGTGAGGCTCGCAGTGGGTCGGCGGGGTCTGGCAGGTCATCGTCAACGTGTGCTGGAAGAGGAAATGGGCGAAGGCGGTGGGTGGGTAGGAGGGCTGGGGAATGGCTCGTTTTGGAAACTGTTATTGAGGAGCAGGTTGCCGGGTTCGATGTCGCGGTGGACGAGGTCTTTAGCGTGGAGCGAGCTAAGGAGCGTGTTAAACAAGCGAATGAGAAAGGCACGATGGACTTACCAGCACACCCATCTATAAGCATGCCAAACCAGCAGGAATCGGGTTGCTGAACGTTGTCAGACCGGAGTGAGAGCTGGCGAGAGTGCAGCAGGGGTGCTGGAGAGGGCGATGGACAAGGGAGTTTATTTTCCGCCACGGGGGCGCCACCTACTGTCTTCTGGTTAGGTCAGCGACGGGAGACTAACGGGGACCGTACACATGGAGATGATGAATACCGTCCTGCAAATCAAAGGCAACGCCTGAGCGGGAACAGCTTAAACAACGACAGGCTCGCTGGTGGTCTCCGTGACGGGCGGTTCGACTCATATACGTCGAAGTGCTTCAATCGTAGATCTGCCACACAGCACCCGCATCAGCCTCTCTCACACAACACGAACGAATGACCGAGAGAGAGAGAAAACGCACCGCATTGTGGGCCCGTCTTCGAGGAAGCGGCTCGAGCTTGGCCTGCAGAGAGCGTGATGTGCTCCTTCTGACTGGGGCCTCGGTAGTTGTTCAGTGGGGGAGGAGACCGGCGGGTGTCGCCCATGGTGTTCGCGGATTGACATCTCCGCCGGCGCCGTGAGGAAGAGATGTCTTGGGCGAGCGAGGGCGGGAAGAGGCTGAAGACGATGTACGTCCCCGGCTCTCGAGGAGGAACGTTTGCGGGGCTTGTACATGATCTCGCGGTATCGATACAATCCTCCTATAGGGGAACCGTGAGAATTGCGTGGTGCTCGAGGTACTAATGAATACGTACGACGCAAATAGCCTTCGGGGCTCGAGAACGTTCGGAAGCGGGCATGAACGTCGCCTTCGTAGTACGACTTTGCACAAGTTGCAGAAGGAAGGACGTCGCGGCGGCCACAGGAGAAGGAACAAGCTCAGCGACATCTACAGGGGAAAGGGTAAGTTCAAGCGTCTGGAAGTGTGGCTTCAGGAGCCCCCAGGTCGACTTGGGCTTTGGGCTGATAATACTGTCAGACCACGCAAACGGGAGCCAGCGCGATGGCAGCATACCACTCAGTGAAGAACTAGAACATGTGGTGCTGGCACTTGTTCAAGATACACGCCCGGCCGGACACGCAGAGCTCGACCAGCTGGAGGTAGACCTTGGGAGCGTGCTGGGAAGCTGCGAGGGGTTTCCGAACCTGCCCCGAAATGTTAGCTCGTGGATATGTTCTGGGTCAATGATGCGCACCGGTGGAGTGGGTCTGCCGGGACGAAAGCACTTGGGATCTGCAAGTTCACGACCTGGAACAGGAGCGTTCCCCACGGCTTGAGGCTCTCCGGACTCTGCTGGTGGCAGGTGAGATGGAGCGTGATCGAATTGCGGTACGTTTTGAGGATATAGCGCAGGATGACGGGGATCTCTAGCTCCGCGCCGGCAGGGGGAGAAGCGAGGAGTTGCGAGGCATTATTCGCGAGAATCGGGAAAAGTTGCTCGATGACTCCCGGCAGCACGCCGTCTTCTCGACTGAACCTGCGGGGAAGGGTCGATCTCAACACCTCTGTAGCACAATACTGAAGTGACGAGCACGCACCTGAACGCGCGTATGATCTCAAGTACAAGCATCCAGTGCGAACCTCGTGGACTGTCGAGCATCTGATGGGCAGCGTCCATCAGCTCGAGCCATTCCATTGAGAAACTCGTTGGCGATGACAGTCTTGAGGGTATTTCGAAGCTAGGAGGTGATGCGAGTCGATGGAGAGGAAGACAGAAGGGGAAGGACGAGGGTCTTGACGGCCGCACGATCTGAAGGCTTGAGTGGAGAATGGTCTGTACGAGTGGGAACGATAGTGGTCGAGGCATTTTTTCACATAGATGGCGCACGCCTGGCGGACGGCACTGGTAATTGGGAGAGGACCGCAGAAATTGAGTCAAGCGAAAAAGAAAGAAAAAACGCGTAGAGAACATACAGATCGACGCTGTCGGACGCGATGATCTGCAGAAGGGGGGCGACGCTCGTTATGTACGCGTGTAAAGCAGGGAGGAAGTAGCACGCGCACCTTTCTAACCTCGAGTTCGCTGGCTTTGCGAACATTAGGGTTTGGGTCTAGGGTCGTTGCGAAGAGGTTGTATAACGTCTGGAGGTCCATAATTTCTGCTCGCCGACGATCAGTGGAATGTCGTGGGCTCGACACGACAAAAAATCACAATACAGCACGTGTCATGAACGGTCTATAATTTTCTTTTTACTTTACATCGGTTACACACTTTAGGACTTATCGACTTATCACCGGTCCGGCTCCACCTTGGCCCGGACCCGGCTCATCTATATCCCGCCCGGACCCATGTGACTCATCTCGGTCCGGGTCTGACTCCTTTCTCTTGACTCATGCTGTACGATACTGACTCATGCTGTGCTCTTTTACATACGACTGCTTACTTATACTTGGTCTGCTTACTGATCGCCGTGTATTGGTTGCTTACCTAAGTCTCTCTCCTCTTGTGTATATAAGGCTCGCTCTCGCTGTACATATTCCTTATCTCGAGCTAGTCAATTCTACCGACTTTGCTTGCTTTCCCTTGTCTGTCGCCGTGTCTGATCGGCTCCCCTCTGTCGTCCTCTTCCTCTGTCAGCTTTGTCGTAACTTGGTGCTGTCGCACTAGTCGTTGCTGACATAAGCTCGAGATCTGTTTACTCTTGCACCACCCTACGACCGTCCCTACGTACTGTAGCGTAGTAGTAGTAGTACCCGTCTGGTACTGACCTTGTTCTTCCCCCGTGCCGCCCTAGACCGTTGCCCCCAGAGTACGCGACTCGTTACCCTGACATTGTGGTCGTGCGCACGTATACCGGTGCCGGCTTGACGTTTCCTCGAAACGTTACACCTACTCGAGACTCTCCAATACCAGGAGTTGAAAGCTCAGAGGTGACAGTAGAAGGTGCACCTTTGGTGTAGGAAACGAGTAAAAGCGGCGAAAGGAAAGCGGTTTAGGAAGTCTTTGGGCTCGTGTCCCCTAGACGAAGAGACAGCCAACAGGTCGAGAAGACTGAGGCAGACCGTCTTGCGATCTCATAACAGAACCACCCTCCCTCGACAAAATCTTCTCTTGCCGCACAGAGTAACCATTTCGACTGGGGGCTCGTGCATGGAAGATTGGCGCTCGCAAGTACAAGAATTCATCCCCATCAGCCACGACGCTATCATCTCCCTCATCAACGAATCTAAAGACCCTTGGGCCTGGCACAATTGGAAGGTCGCCCTCAGTGTAGAAGAACTTGAAGACTCCATCATAGACATCCACTTCTATCGCCTCAAAATAAGCGAACAAGGAAACGGAAACCTCTACGTCTACTCCTGCCCATACGTCACCTACCGCTACAAACTCGAGCAACCCCCAAAATCCTTCTACGCGCCCAACGAGAAAATACCAGTAGACACTCGACACACCCACCGCCTCCTTACACCAGGCAACACCCCCAGCCCCACACCAGAGCCAGAGGTCATCGACCTCACCCAGCCAGAGGTCATCGACCTCACCCACTTATAAACAATTCCCTCGTTCGGACTCAACGGCTCCGACTCCAGTTCTGACTCCGACACCGACGTTGAGGACGAAAACTGCTACATATATCCCCTCCCTCTAGGCTTCACTGAACGAGGAAACGACTTCTTTGTCCAACTCGGAGACACCACTGTCGAAGTCGCCTTCGTAGCAACCCAAACAAGTGGCATCAGTTGGTACTTCGCCAACGAAAGCCAAGACGACCTCACTGAAGCCGACTTCAACCTCATCGCCGCCTCCGCCCTACCGCCTGTCACCGACGAAGACTTCTCCGACCTCGACGAACCAATCATGGCTGCCCAGTGGATCCGCACCGACCCCCAACCCCCTCTCCCCGCCGAACTTGCCAACTGCACCGAAATCGGTGGAACATGGAACATCGTCATCGGTCAAACTGGCTCTCCCATCCAACACATGAATAACGGCACCGACGATGCCTGGCTCATGGAAGTAAATGGCCAATGGGTCGCCATCCCTGCCGTGCTTGTTGCTGCCCTCAACCTGCCACCCCCCACCGTCAACGTCACGGCCCCCCCCATCACCGTCAACCCCCCTGCGGTCACTGTTAGTGCCCCAGCCGCCGCCGCCGCCAGACCCCCCCGAAAGAAAGTCCACGCGAAAACTCCTGAAGGCTTCTCTGGGAAACGAGAGGACTTCAATGACTGGATGCGGTCGTGCGAGGAATACATGCGAGCCGCTGAGGATGACCTCGTGACAGACAAGGACAAAGTCCTCTTCATTCTCACCTACATGACGGGGGAGGCAGCACGCACCTGGAAGGCCGAGTATGAGGATGCACACTTGGCCAATGGAGCCATGGTCGCCTGGGTGGACTTCCACAAAGCACTCAAAGGGGCCTTCACCGACGTCAATGAGCAGCACCGTGCCGCAGTCGAACTGGACGGGTTCAAACAGACGAAGGGTACCACTGCCCATGAATACTTCGCCAAGTTCGAGCAACTCGCAAGGAAGGCAGGATACTCCACGGCGCAGGACCCTATCCACCTCATGCAGCTGCTCAAACACAACGTCTACTATCGGACCATCGACTCCATCTACGACAGCGGTCACGTTCCTCAGAAATATGAGGACCTCAAAGAGCGCATCATCCTGATCGACGGTCTGCGACAGGAGCGGGAGGACCTTAAGACCCAGCGCAGTGGACCCGTGCAGAACCAAAAACCCAAAGGACAAGGATCGTCCAATGGGCAACAAGGGGGGCAGGTCCCATGGCGCCGCGATGGAACCGGCACGGTGCACGGTGGCAAAGGTCAGCCGATGGACGTCAACCGTGTCGACATCAAGGGGCGATGCTTCCGCTGCGGACAGAATGGCCACCAGGTGCGGGACTGCAGGGTGGACGTGAAGAACATCCGAGACATGTGGGGGAGGGACCGGTACACGGAACCACCAAAGCGGGAGGCTCGAGCACAGACGTTCGAGACGCCCACCGCCTGGGCTAGGAGCCTGTCGGCCGAAGATCGGAAAAGCGTGATGGACGCGCTTCAAGCTCAGCCGAAGGTGGAGGAGAAGAAGGAGGGTTTTTGAGGGGGCTGACGATGTACACGGCATCTGAAGCCCAAGTTTCTGTTTCTCGCTCGTCTGGTTTTGTGGCGCCTCGGTGGCCTGGTTCTCGTTTACATATGCGCATTGTTGATTCGGACTGTACTACTACGGGGGATATCCCCATTATGACTTCTCTTACGGACTCTATCGGTACGGGCACGCGTCCCGTTGTTATTTTAGATACTCAGGCCTCGATTTGTGAGCCTTCGGCTTTGGATACGGACTCGGTTTTGGATATGGACCCTGTGAAGTCAGGGACAACGCCGTGCGATGGAAGGGGCACGACGCCCAAATCATGTTATATGGCACCTGGAACGGCTCAATGGACGCTTCGTCGCTTAAGGGAAGACAAACCCGAAAGTGCGATTGCAATCCTTCGCATCTGGACACACCACCGACGCCGTGACGAGGCTACTTATGAAGCCATCAAGGAAATAACTGGCATGGGAGACGAGTTAGCATGTCAAGCTCTACTAGAGCTCGCCACTCCTATGCAGTTCATACGCTCCGCCAGCGCCAAGGAACAAACGGTCATTCCCACACAACTGGTGGTAGATTCCAAACGCATTGTCAAAGCTCTCGCACTCCTGGACAGTGGTTGCACTGGCTCGTGTATCAACACGAAGTTTGTGCAGGAAAATCACATCCCCATGCGACGGACTGCTCGCCCAATCCCAGTACGAAATGCAGACGGCACTCTCAACACAGGAGGTCCCATCACGGAATATGTCACACTTCGCCTAAATATTCAAGACCATGAAGAAAACATTGACCTGGCGGTCTCCAATCTAGGAGATACGGACCTTTTCATTGGACATGAGTGGCTAAAGAAGCACAACCCTCACATCGACTGGAAATCCGGGTCAATTGAATTTGACCGATGCCCTATCAGCTGCTCTCGTCCCCCTCCCCTCCTCAATATCGATGAGGATGAAGAGGAGGAGGAAGAGCCAGTCCACATGGAAAAAGACGAGCAGCTGTTTGCTTTCGACTGGGATGGCTACAAAGCGACATACCACATCCGGACCCATGCATCGGACATTGCAATTGAAGAGCACGCTAAGAAAAAGGAACAGACCTTCTCTGAGCGAGTCCCAACGGCGTACCACGAATTCAAGGACATCTTTGACAAAGACGACTTCGACAAGCTCCCTGAGCGACGCCCATGGGACCACGCCATTGAGCTCACTCCTAACTTCAAACCGGTTGATTGCAAAGTTTACCCCCTCACATTGGACGAGCAGAAGCAACTGGACGCCTTTCTGGAAGAGAACCTGAGATCTGGCCGGATCCAACCGTCCAAATCACCCATGGCCTCCCCATTCTTCTTCATCAAGAAAAAAGACGGCTCGCTACGTCCTGTGCAGGACTATCGAAAGCTCAATGAGATGACAATAAAGAACCGTTACCCGCTCCCGCTCATCCAAGAGTTGGTTGACAAACTTAAAGGAGCACGGCACTTTACCAAGCTCGATGTCCGATGGGGGTACAACAATGTTCGGATTAAAGAAGGGGACGAGTGGAAAGCTGCATTCCGCACGAACAAAGGTCTCTACGAGCCTACGGTCATGTTCTTCGGACTCACCAACTCCCCGTCTACGTTCCAAGCCATGATGAATGACCTGTTCAAAGACTTGATCCACCAAGGAGTCGTGGTCGTCTATTTGGACGACATCCTCATCTTCACACATACGCTAGAAGAACATCGTCGAATAGTCAAGGAGGTCCTTCGGATCCTGCGAGAAAACAAACTCTATCTGAAGCCAGAAAAGTGCGAGTTTGAGAAGGCAGAAATCGAATACCTGGGCATGATTGTCGGCGGAGGAAGGGTTCGCATGGATCCAGCAAAGGTCGCGGCAATCACCAATTGGCCAGCCCCCAAAACGAAGAAACAACTTCAATCGTTTTTGGGCTTTTGCAACTTCTACCGTCGCTTTATCAAGGACTTCAGCGGCATTGCTCACCCAATGACTAAACTCACTGGGAAGACGGAATGGGTCTGGGACACCCCACAGCAGGAGGCTTTTCAGGAACTCAAGCGACGTATAACATCACAGCCAGTTCTAGCAATCCCTACAGACGATGGGCAGTTCCGTGTCGAGGCGGACTCCTCTGACTATGCCACAGGCGCGGTACTTTCGCAACAACAGGACAATGGCAAATGGCACCCAGTCGCCTTCCTCTCAAAGTCCCTCAGCGAAGCTGAGAGGAACTATGAGATTTATGACAAGGAATTACTGGCCATCATGACGGCACTAGAGGAATGGCGACAATACCTCATGGGGGCACGACAGGAGTTTGAAATCTGGTCGGATCATCGCAATCTCACGTACTTCCGCAAGGCGCAGAAGCTAAATCGGAGACAAGCACGATGGTTAACGGAGCTACAAGAGTATCATTGTACGCTACTCCACAAACCTGGCAAAACAATGGGCAAACCCGATGCTATTTCCCGACTAGCGGGCCTTGAGAAGGGGGAGAAAGACAATGAAAACATCGTCCTCCTGAAACCAGAACTCTTTCGCGCCCTCAACCATGCAGGAATCGTAACCAACGGACCTGACAATACCTTCATTGAGCGGATTCAAGAGGCTACCTTACTCCGAGACCATGCAGTAGAACGCGCCTTAGCACTCAAAGTAAAGGGATGGCTGGAACATGCAGATGGAACGGTCACCTGGCAACACAGACTCTATGTCCCAAGAGACAAAGGACTCCGCGCAGACATCATCCAGGCTCACCATGACGGCCCGCTTGTCGGTCATCCAGGACGATACAAGACCCACGAGCTCATCACGCGCAACTACTGGTGGCCTGCCATTAGAGATGACGTCCGAAAATATGTCGAAGGATGTGAGACCTGCCAACGTACCAAGATTAGACACGATCGTATTGCCGCTCCACTCCACCCACATGACCCACCACAAGCACCTTGGGAGCACGTATCCATTAACTTCGTCATGCCACTCCCGGTCTCGGATGGAAAAGACGCCATCTGCAATGTGAACTGCATGGGTACCAAGCAGGTTGTATTCTGGGCCACGACCAAAGACCTAACAGAGGACGAACTCGCCTTCGAGTACCTACGCGAGGTGGTCCCCCATCATGGAATTCCTAGAAAGATCGTCAGTGACCGCGGCAGCGTCTTTGTCTCCAAGTTCACCACGGCATTGTTCCAATTGTTAGGCATTGAAGGGAACCCGTCCACGGCGTATCACCCTCAGACGGATGGACAGACCGAACGCTCCAACATGACCATGGAAAACTACCTTCGCATCTTCGTCAATCAGCGACAAGACAATTGGACACGTTACCTCCCACTTGCCATGACTGCGCTCAACAACATGGTCCATAGTTCGATTGGGATGTCTCCCAACTTTGCCAACTATGGTCGGGAACTCTACCTGGGGACAAACCCTCGACGTGAGACAGACAACCCATCGGCGAACGAGTTTGCACAACGCATGCGAGACATCTATGAGGAAGCCCGCTCTGCGCTAAAGGCAGCACAGGACGATCAAAAGTGCTTTTACGATCGCAAGAAGGACGAACCAATAGATTACAAAATTGGCGACTTCGTCTGGCTGGAAGCCAAGACCAGAGATGGCCAAACTGTAATCAAAACGGCACGTCCTATGCAAAAGCTAGATGACAAGCGCTTTGGTCCTTTCGAAATCCTGGAAAAAGTCGGAGCATCGGCTTACAAGCTTCGCCTCCCTACATCCTGGTCACGAAAACATCCGGTCTTCAACGAGTCCCTCCTATCTCCACACAACGGTCCCGCCTTTGACAATCAGAAAGCACCTACACCTCCACCGCCAGAGTTAGTCCAAGGAGAGGAAGTCTATGAGGTCGAAAAGATTATAGACTCCAAGAAGGTTGGTCGCGGCTTCAAGTACCTCGTCAAATGGAAAGGCTACCCAGACAATGACAATACTTGGGAGCCTCTCACCAATCTCCAGAATGCCAAGAAACGCATTGACGACTTCCACCGTGAACATCCGGGTGCCCCGAAACCTGCACGCCTTAATCGTTGGAAACTCCTGTCGGAGGAAGAAACTGGATCTGATTACGACGAGGACGTCGAATCTAAGGAAGGGGTGATGTCATGAACGGTCTATAATTTTCTTTTTACTTTACATCGGTTACACGCTTTAGGACTTATCGACTTATCACCGGTCCGGCTCCACCTTGGCCCGGACCCGGCTCATCTATATCCCGCCCGGACCCACGTGACTCATCTCGGTCCGGGTCTGACTCCTTTCTCTTGACTCATGCTGTACGATACTGACTCATGCTGTGCTCTTTTACATACGACTGCTTACTTATACTTGGTCTGCTTACTGATCGCCGTGTATTGGTTGCTTACCTAAGTCTCTCTCCTCTTGTGTATATAAGGCTCGCTCTCGCTGTACATATTCCTTATCTCGAGCTAGTCAATTCTACCGACTTTGCTTGCTTTCCCTTGTCTGTCGCCGTGTCTGATCGGCTCCCCTCTGTCGTCCTCTTCCTCTGTCAGCTTTGTCGTAACTTGGTGCTGTCGCACTAGTCGTTGCTGACATCGGTCGAGTGGGTCGGCTGCTTGGGTCGCGGTCAGTCAGGTTAGTCGATGTGTACGTTGAAATATATGCCGTAGTTTTGTGAATTTGGGTCGAATATGATGGGTTAGATGAGCGTTAAACCTGCAATGAGCATTAGCCAGCATGTTGTGAGCCGGAAAGAGATGCACGCACATAAAACGAACAACAGGCATTGATTCTTGCGGGTAAGGTATTTATTACATAGGGCAAACGAGGTTTCGAAGGCAAACGTTGATCCAACAGACAAGCCCCACGCGCACTAACAAGAACGAGATATATTGCATGAAAAGACAGCTCGAGCGCCTCACACCGTACACACGTTGAAAAAGGTATACGCGGAACACTTCCCCTGTAAAGATTCTATTGAATCAACGACTTACAAAACGCAGAGAACGGACTTACGAAGACGTCGCCCGCTGGCGACAGCCTGTCGACATAGGTGGTTAGGGAGGGGCACGCGTGCGTGGCCTGTGTGGAAATCGGGTGAGTACGCGGGTGTTTGAGCCAAGGGACTATGGGCCGACCGCCGTTTCCTTTGTTTAGCTTCTGCTACCCGCTCGTCTCAGGCTGCACGTGACCGCGTCGGACGTAGGGGCTTACGACACCGTTCCCATCAGCCCTCGACGGCGGCGAAGATGACGGGAGGACTCGCATACCGAGACGTCCGCGCGTACAACATCGTTCACATCAGCTCTTGACGGCGGCGAAGATAACGGGTAGACTCACTTCCTAAACGCTCCCGTCAGCTCTCGACGGCGGCGAAGGTCACGGGTAGACTCATTCCCTGGAGGTCCGCGCGTACTTATTCCCATGCCTCCGAGCGCGTGTCGTTGAATAGGTCCCACTCGATATCCCAGAGGAAGTACGGCGACCTCCGCGTGGGGCGAAAACTGCAGCCAAAGATGAGGGCGTCGTTTTCGCGGCACCGGGCACGGTACTCACCTCCCAATTTGCGCCCACCCTTGTCCATCCAGTGCCACGCCGCGTCTCCGGCTGCCACGATAGTTGCGTACAGCTGCGTTCTGGAGCGAGGATGGTTAGTTTCGCCCTGTCCCAGTCATACGCCCTCCTTCCTGGTCGCGGGGGTGTCGCAACACTTTGGATATCCTCCTTCGGGCGTTCGAGCTTGGTAAAGCGCGGACATCGGGATTTAGGCGAAGGTATTCAGGCGAAGCTAGGTCGCAAGTAGCTCGGTTAGACTGCCGTCAGTCCGTCGGTCGATCGGTCAGGTTGGTTAACAAGTAGTACGTCCAGACATTATGTTTTAGATTTTGTAAACACGGGTGATATCCTTTGCGTCCGATGACGACCGGCAAGCCTACGGTGAACGTCAGCCAAGATGCTCCAAGGCGAACAGAGACGCACGTACCGCACGAAGCGTGCAGCAAGCAAGGGCTCCTGCGAGACGAGTGGATTTTGCATGGGGTCAAACAGAGTCCTGACAGCAACAGCAACAGGAGGAAATGCATACGATGTCTTGCATGAGAAAGACGGCCGGGACTTTATACTATACACAGCTGCACACGAGACACAAAGGTATACGTGTAGTGGCCTCCAGCGGCGCCTGCTATGTCTTGCCACGCGGCCGATTACGAGAGCCCTCCTCCCTGATAAGAATTTTTGAGCCTAGAAGTTGCAAGAATACAATGGGTATGGCTTACAGAGCTCATCGCTGTAAACAATCAGATCGATAGGTCCTTGAGCAAGCCAAAAAGTTTGGCGACATCTTGCGTGGGGATCGGTCAGCCGTGTGCGCCTGCTCAAACCCCGGGAGACTCGTACATCGGGGTGCTAGTCAAACACCAGCGACAGTGCGACTTGAGCGCCATCCTACTCCCCCGCCGAGCCACATGAGGCGTCTTTTCCGCTGTGATCTCCAGGTCCGCGAGCATAACACCGGTACCGTCGGTATGGATGTTTTTCGATAGGAGCAGGAGGTTGATGTAGTGGTGTCGAGCACGCGAGGTGCAAAGCTTTCCACGTCTGGCACCATATTTGAGATGGCGTCAACAACACCGGCAGGGCAAACGAGCAGCCAAGCCCCGACGGGCACCTGATGGTCCACTAGAGAACGAGTGACCAGTCGATCGAGCCCGCAGTAGCGTCAATAAAGCTATGTCACACTAGCAGTCAATGTCTGGAGGTGACACGTCCTGGCGGCCCGTCGATCATCGCCCCACCGACGAGCGGCTCGAAATCCATGAAGACAACGTATTGTCGTCCTTCCGCATTTGGATCCTGGGGGGGCAATGGACCTCTGGGAGGACCCTCACGCGGCGGAGAGAGGGCGGGCACGCTATAGATACGTATTGCATCAGCAAAACTCTGAGTACTTGACAGGCCCTTGGGGCCCTTGGGCAAGGCCCCCAAGGGCCCAAGCCCCAAGTAACATGTGCCTTGCCCAAGCCGGGTCACTTACTGGCCCAAGGTCACATTTGCCTTGGGAGGAGCCTTGGGTCCACTTGGCAAGTAGACCTCAAGGTCATAAAAGTTGTAATCCAGAAACCCCAAGCTAGGTTTGGATGCCCAAGGACATGCTCAAGTAGCCTCAGATTCTGCAAGGAGCTCCCAAGACATATCCAAGTTGTTGTGTGCACATATTTTAGGGTTTAAAAAATCATTATTTATCATTCTACAGATTGGGTACATGGGTTACACTATCAGATGTAGGTACAGGTACACAAGGCGTAGGAGGAGTGGGGTAGCAAAGACAGCACCAAGGGCATTGGGGACGCCACAGTGGGTGCAGTGACGAGGGTGGTGGGGACACGGCGATGAGCGGAACGCCTCGTAGTGGATCTGCGCCGTCGTCTCGATCAGGTCCTGCAAGTGGGTCCTGTATAGCACACGCAGTACAGGCAGAATACGGTCAGCGGACGCACGACCGTACAAATAACGAGCGAAAAAAAACCCCGCACCGCACACCAACTTGCCGCCAATGATCACATTGCTCTCCGAGCCAACGACCGCGAACGAGAGACTCGTTCAGCTGGACCTCCTCCTCGTCGTTCTCATCCGTGTCGAAGGGGTACAAGCAGCAGTGGATGCACGTGTCCTGGATGTAGCGGTCGCGCAGCGCGGTGAGCTTCGAGCGCGTTGAAACGAGCGCGTTGGGGACGCGGTGGCGAGGGCGTCGGGGACGCGGTGGCGAGGGCGTTGAGGCGAGGGCGTTGGGGACGCGGTGGCGAGGGCCTGGGGACGCGGGTGGCGAGGGCCTGGGGACGTGGTGGCGAGAGCGTTGGGGACGCGGTGGTGAGGGCGTTAGGGACGGGACGCGGTGGCGAGGGCGTTGGGGACGCGGTGGTGAGGGCGTTGAGACAAGGGCGTTGAGGACGCCGCGGTGGGTGCGGTGACGAGGGCGGTGGGGACACAGCAATGAGGGCGTTGAGAACGCGGTGACAAAGGTCTTGATGACGCGGTGGCAACGCGGTGACGAGGGGGGTGAGGCGAGGACGTTGCAACGCGGTGACGAAGGCATTGAGGATGCGGTGGCGAAGGCATTGAGGACGCGGTGACGAAGGCGTTGAGGACAGGGTGACGAGGGCCTGGGGACGCGGTGGCGAGGGCCTGGTGACGCCGCGGTGGGTGCATTGAGGACATAACGGCGGGGGCATCGAGGACAGGGGCAGGGACGTCGAGCACGAAAGGGTGGGGCGTTGACGACGTTGACGTGGCAGCGGAAGTGTTGAAGATGGAGCGGTGGCGGTGACGAGGTGGTGGCAGGGGGCAGGGATGACGGCGACGGCGACGGCGACGACGACGACGACGACGCTAGGACCAACGACGGTGACGACGACGACGACGACGGTCAACGACGACAACAACGACGGTCAACGACGACAACGAAGGTCGTGGTCGGAGACAAGGAGAAGAGGGACGACACGTCGTCGAGGTCAACGGAAATGATGGTTCACGTGACCATTCGTGTCGTTGATTTGCGAAGTCGCGAGAAATTCCGACTTGGCATCTATTGAGACTTAAGATTTTGTGCTGTAGAAGGCATTAACAAAAACTGCAAGTGTCCAAGTAAACTACTAAATTCCCAAGGTCAATTCCAAGCTCCGTTTATTTTACCAAGGCTACAAGTCATTTGACTCCAAGGCAAAGTGCCTCCAAGGTAAATCTCCAAGCCCAAGGTGCTTGCTCCAAGTCCAAGTTCACCCCAAGTACTCAGAGTTTTGCTGATGTGAGAGATATCCTGCATATGAATCAGGGCTCGCTCGCACACACAGAACAGGCGGAAACTCACCACTTCTGCCGAAGTCTGTGAACTGGCGCATGGCGTCCGCAACTTCGGAGCATGCTCCCCAAGTCGCAAAACTCGGGCTCGTGGCATATGTTACGCGCACGACGAGACCAGGGGCGGGGACGCGAACACGCGTCCAAAATTATGCGGGTCGTCCTCCGGTGCAGGGGTACGAGGATTTGATTTCGCCCAAGGGATTGCACGCGCTCCGTTTGCCGCCGTTGTCCGTGGGGGTGGCCGGAGAGGGGGGCACGAGCTGAACGTCATGCAAATTCGCGTCGAAGCGCCTTTCGTTGCGGTTGATGGCGTCAAAGGTCTCCGTTCAATTTGTTGGCTCTGGTCCTGCTTCATGACGTCTGCCGCACGCGGGTGCGGGGTTGATGCCGACGTCTGGATCTTCAGTTATGCGCCTCGTCGGAGGGGCCGGTGCTGGAGAGAATACGCCTGGACGAGAGGGGGTGATGTCCGGCGCTGGAGCTGGAGTCAAAATCGACGCTGTACGTGAGGTCGGGGTGGGCGTCGATGAGAGGGTTGAGAAACTGCTGTCGTGCCGCATGTCTAGAGCGATAGGTCAGACCAGCAGGTGATGGTAGCGGCAGAGCGCCATTACTGACCTCGTGGTGGCAACATGTCCCCGAGGCGATTGGGAGTGTTGTATTGGGTGCACATGAAAGCCTAGATGCGCGCATCCTGTCAAGCCAAGTTCTGCACGGACACAAACGACGCGTACCTTGGGACCGTTGAGCGGATGCTCGACGAGGGCTGCCGTTGCGCCTGCCAGGAGGCCATCTGCTTCTGTCCTTCGCCCGCGGCATGGCATATCGCCGTCTGGAGTGCGTGTCGAGCCTGCGTCAGCCGTCGAGATGGCGCCGTTCTTCGACCTGTTGCCAGCTCCTTCGTTCGCTGCACAGCCAGCCACCCCCTTCCGCCGGAGATCCGCCTTCGTCTTCTGGAACGTGAAAAAAAAACGGAAAACGGTGAGCACTTGGACGGCGTCGGCGACGGGCAGACGTACCGAGCACCCGTTGCGAGGGCGAACATTTGAGTATCCCAGTATCGATCATGGTCCCGCGGCGAGTCGTCGCTACAGGCGGTGGGATAAGCGGGAGGTTTGCGAGGGAAACGAGGTCATACGTACGTGTCGACGGTGTCGTCCCTACGCGGTGCTGAGCCCCGACGCGCGCACCGAGAACCGTCGAGCGGACAGTTCGTTCGACGCGCAATCTGGAGGCGCACGCCGAGACCAGTCAGAGACCAGTGCTGTCGACGTGCGCATAGTTGCGGAGGATGTTGCGGGCGGCGGGCGGGTGTCGGGCTGGCCGAAGGCTGCCCTGAATCCTGATGAAATGGGTGACATGTGACGATCCCGACCACAACCACACAATCCACGGCCCTCTGCGTAGCCAGGACCCCCAACCATTTCTGTTGGTTCACTCATCACTGGACTCCCGTGCTCACACACCGGGCGTGCGTCTTGGCTCAATTAGAATGAGTAGCCTGTATCACGTTAAACTTGAGAATCTCATCATTGTCTCATCATCATCACGGCTGACATGTGACTAAGGCAATTACATAAGTAGGCTACTTATTCCCATCCACGAAATTCGAAGCTGTCAGTGCGGCTACCAGATCAAGCTCAAGTGTGAGTGCTCTTGTTGATTTGCTTTTTCTCCTCGAGCGTATTTGTACTGATCGTGGGCTATACTTAATAGCTGAAGACTCTTGCTTTTTTGAAAATCTGGTCATGTCCTTCGATATTCGAGCGCCTGATATACCTACAACGAGTACATCGGCGGTGATTGCTGGGAGCGTCCGAACTGACAATCATGAATCCGATTCAAAGGTTAGACGTAACATTGATAGTCACTAGAGCCTCCAAATAATACTCATATTCTGCCAGGATGACCCAGCTGATTTGAAAAGGCTATACCACGAATGCAAACTCGCACTTCTGGAGATGACCAGGAAATACGACGAGAAAACCACCAGACTGGACAATGTAGAATCGGCTTACAAAACCATCAGCCAGCTGCTTGTCGCACAAATGGCGGCCAACGACGAATATGTGAAGGTCCACGAGCAGAAGATCAAGGACTTAGAATCGCTCCTCCGCATCCGTACAGAGGAATTGGGAGCACTGCAAGGATTTCTACCCTCGGACGGTGGCATTACGGACGCAGGAGTCATGCAGGCTCTCAGTGACCTTAACTACGAGACCAGACAAATCACCGTGCTGTTGTCTGACGAGTACGCTACCAGGTTGCGCTCTTTTGATGGCAATTCCTCTGCGGTTAGGGATTCACTGGAAACTCTGGACGTCCGTGTCGGCCGCGGGTTGCTGAAGGTTCTGTCAGAGCACGGAGGAGATATCACTCCCTGCATCGCTATGCAAATTTCTCTCCAATGTTGTATATCCTCCCGGATTCGCAGGATTCTCATGCGATGGTGCTTTGGGAGTACGAACAGTGAAGATCTCCTACGGGATATACACGGCAGCATCCGAAGTTCAGGTACATACATCATATCCAGTGTCCCCAAGCTCTTCGCTTACGCGTAATCGTTTCAGAGTCCCCGGCCGTTACGAGCCGATGGTACTCTCTTACGCGCAAATATGGACGGTGGACAAGGTGGAAACGATCCAAGGCCGAGATCAGATACGTAGACGACATCAAGGGCTTATTTGCAAACGTCCTCGTCGCCGCCCGATACGAGTCAGATATAGATGCAGCCACCGCAGTCGTGGGTACCAAGGTGGCGACCTGTTTGGCTGAGGTGGTCCACCTCGTCTTCGACCTCGGTGACCTTCTTGCAGAATACCGAGGCACGTACGAAATAAACCCTCTGGAATATCCGTATTACGACGATTACGACGAGGCAAAGATGGAAGACACATATACGATCGCCGATACACCTGGACGGCACGGCCCTCGAAGGAAAAAGCGCGTACTTTGTACAACAGAGATCGGGCTGGTGAGGATGAAGGGAGAGGTCGACAGTAGCATCCTGGCGAAGCCGAAGATTGCGTCTGATACGGTCTTGTGTCTACCGTAGAAAAGAATGTTGCTTCAAGTGACCAGTAACTTTCGCACTCCTGATCCTCCATGACCCACTTTTGTTCGGTTTATTTGGCTTATAGTCCTCTAGCAATGAATATATGGCACTCAGCGCACATGTTGCTGTGAGAAGGCAACGGCGAAGGGGGGGGGACGGCGTGGAGGGTGATAGAGGGCGGTTCTTCTCAGGTATCACTTGGCTGGATCGAGACTAAGGCGCGTCGACTCCCGCGACTTTCTTGCGGGGCAACTTACGCTCTAATGGGGGCACTTTGAACTCTAAGGGGGTGGGGTTATTTTGCATTGGCAAATGGGCCGCCATACAATACACACATTCCGAATCCGAGATTTAACCCGGCAAGTGACACAACCGCCTACCCAGCCCACTGTACCATATACATTGAAGTCTGGCCCGCTGCTATTTACGTACAAAAGCATGATTCGGCCTACATCACCGCCTACTATCATAACTATTCAAAACCACGGAAGCACCGTATATTATCTCCTGGCCCTAGTACTATTTCGCCATTCATTCAGCATCGGGGATATCTGGCAGAGCGCGGGCAAGAAGGATCAATGTCGTCTCGATAAAGTCAAGGATTGCAACGGTTAAAAAGAAAATTGAAGCCACAAAGAAGTAGAAAGATGTCAACATGCATGAGAACGCCTCCACAAGGGAAGCCCAGTCCGCGTGCAGATTCTGAAAGTAAAGATAATTGGTTAAGGGTCTGTGAGATGAACGTGGTCATGCTCTACCTCTGTGGCATCCCGAACATTCTCGGGGAATGCGCCGGGAATAAGGTCTTCTACGTCGTAGGGCATCGTCTCACCCTCAGGCGCTGTCTCGTACCCCGCGCCGTCATCGTACTATTGTAGAAATTAGTTGTGGGATAGCAATGCCGTCGAAGAGAGTAACCTCATCGGGGGTAGCCTGAACGCTCTGGTCGATGTGTGGAGCTGTACCCTCTGCCGCCGGTGCATGGCCCGACTGTGGGCGATCCTCGACCCGTCTGACAGGCTGACCAGTTCATCACCTTAGTCAACTTGAAAGCAAGAACATGTAGTACTACTTACCACATAGAATGTAAATTCCTGGATGTTTGCGCATATGAGAATCGGCAATACCTTGTCAGAGGAAATCAGAATTGCTCACCGGCGATGGGACATTCATCGGCCCGCGGTGTAACAAGGGTAGTCGCGCTGCTACAATACGACGCCTGCCCTTCTGCATTACCCACCAGTTAGCGGATGCCTCGACGTGGAAGAAGATCAACGTACGACGATAATGGCCGGTGATGAGTCGTTCCTCTGTCGATGCTTGAGAATGAGTGCGTTGCTGGTGGAAGTGCGACTCGATGGTAGAAGTGCAGAGTCCATGTCTGAAAGATCCTGGCTTGTAGTGACACAGAGTAAGATGCCGCAGCTGGCAAATGCGAGGCCATGTTTCTTGTTTTATACTACCATGCAAATGGAACGCCGAGGACCTTTGTGTAATGATTTCCAGGCTGGACACATATTGGTCAATGCGGGAGCTGCAATCGAAGTGAATCGGCCAATCGTTGCGTTATCGCTCAATGTGCTAAATCGACGTCCAGATGGTGACGTCAGGGTCACTTTGGCTCCCGCGCTATGTAAGCGCAGCGAGTGACAGACCGTTACCGGCAGCGCCTGGCAGCGCGCGCAACGTCATGCAACGCACGTCAGAATAGTATCCCAGAGGCAGATGAGACACTTTTGTCAAAGTTCAGGCTCATTCTTGTCGTGAAATTTCCTCCAGGATGGCGAGTGTTGAAGAGCCCCTAGGCGGCGGGCTGGTAGTACTCATCTTTTCGTGTGATCACTGACCGCCGCGTTAGATTGTTTCCGTGGACCGTTAGAACTTAGGACTGGCTTCGCACTTGCAAGGCGGCCTCACGAAATGAACGGGAGCTCCCCCCCTGCAAGCTCCCTCCAATGGGATGAGAAACGTCCGAGTTACCAGGAGCCATGGGCCTCCACGTCATCCGCGTCGGGCCCAGCAACCGTACGTCGTCCTCTTTCTCCAAGACCTTTCCTCACACAGATACGTGCCAGCTATGCGACGTCCTGGTATACTTATGGTACGTCCTCCTGTGATTGCTTTCTCTTCTTACCCCCACCAACGCGGAGTTCTGCAGCTCAATAAACCTACTCAAGTAGAAAAGTTGTCGCCGGTCCCAATCGTCCGAAGGACCACCATCATCTCTAGTAAGTACTTACTCTACAAGGCTCGCATAGTCCCTGGAAAAGTCACGGAGCGTCCGCAGGCTGGAAGTGCCAGTAGTACGTATCCTCCTTCTCTCAACCCCAAGTATATGTTATCTACGCGGGGAATACAGAAAGGAAACGACTTGGAACCGCCGAAACCAATTCAGAAACTGGCGTAATCCCTTGAATCATTCTGTCCTCCCACAGGGCGCCCTGGAGCGCGGCCGTGGCAGAGTCGTGATAACCCCAGGAGATCTGACTGTCCGTAAAAGGGACCATGTCTTGAAATATATCTATCTATCTAGGGAGGCCTCGTTTGGGGGCTGGTCAGTTCGAGGCTGAGCAGCTTGGGCTGAGCTTCGAGCCGGGACCCTTGAGGCCTCGAGGCCGCCGGCCGGTAGTCCGGGGCTTACTAAGCTACATCACGCAAGGCTGATTGAGTCATCAAGATTCACAATACAATACAATCGGCCAATCGACTGCTTGCTCCGGCCATCATGCATCAAGCTTCAGCTTCATTGCGCGCACCACGATGTGTCTCTAAGTCCATTGATGATTTTACACATCCAGCCCGCCCGGCTCCTACTTGACAGGATGTATATATATGGTCGTGCATATGATGACTGTTCGCATAGGTTCGCATGCATAGCGTATCCAGAAATTCGCTCTATCACATCCGCGATTTCCCCCCGGTCACTCTCCGAAGAGTGTTCCCCAATGAAAGGGTGGGGCCTACTTTCGGTTGTATGACTACCCTTAGGACAGAATTTCTTCGATCAAACGCCCCCGGCCCTAGTATGAATGTGGCGCATTTTGCGTTCACAACCAACCGAACTGGTATGTGAATATTAACTTGTGATTACAGCTCAAATAACGGACAGTCTGGTTGACCTCGTGCGTATTCCAGGGATAGTCGCACAGCAGTTTCCTGCCATCGAAGGACTTCAAGATCTTGGTCTGCACAACCGCGGCTCAGACGAGAAGATACGCGTGCCGCGAGGTCCTCTGTCCAAGCCGAAGGCCGGCGGTTATAAATTGGATGCAGAGCTAGGGTGGGATCGCGTCCAATATAAGAACGTGCAGGTGCGATGAAGATTCCTGCTACCCATTACCTCGCAGTCGTACGAGCTGATGTTAGAACACCTTACATGACATCGCAAAGTCGCAGCTCAATGTTCGCCTGCCGTATGAACAGCAACATGAAACTGCGAGAGAAAGATATATCGCATCAGTAGGAACTTCCTACAACAATTACTATTGCATTGCTCTTAAAGGTCTGCAGGCAGTTGAACACTTTCCCTTCTTGGACAACTACATTGACGCATGGCCTGCCCGCGATTTTGCCCGGATGTACCTCAAGAACACGTCGGCCGATTTTCGCCAAGCTTGTGTATCTAACAGAAGGTAAAAATCGTCAAGGCAGAAATGATGTTCAACTGACGATCAATCGAGGAAAGGCACTGTGAGGGAGCGCGAGGAGAAGGTACAAACACTATGGCGGGAGGAAAGGGGAAGTTATAATTGCTGAGTGCTGAGAGGGAATGTACAATCTTGAGGGCAAGGGTTGTGAGCCGCTTTTCTCTAGTGTGGAAATTTTGAATCAGAGGAACTGAGGGTCTCGCTAGAGTGTATCTGAACCGGGCGCTTAGCCCATATGACAAAAAAAGATACACTCTGCTGCGCATGAATTTGAGCGCCGCCGGAGTTTGCCGCCTACCGAGGGCGGGCGCGACTTTCGCGACCACAGTCAACATCCTCCGCAACTATGTGCACGTCGACAGCACTGGTCTCTGACTGGTCTCGGCGTGCGCCTCAAGATTGCGCGTCGAACGAACTGTCCGCTCGACGGTTCTCGGCGCACGCGTCGGGGCTCAGCACCGCGTAGGGACGACACCGTCGACACGTACGTATGACCTCGTTTCCCTCGCAAACCTCCCGCTTATCCCACCGCCTGTAGCGACGACTCACCGCGGGACCATGATCGATACTGGGATACTCAAACGTTCGCCCTCGCGACGGGTGCTCGGTACGTCTGCCCGTCGCCGACGCCGTCCAAGCGCTCACCGTTTTCCGTTTTTTTTTCACGTTCCAGAAGACGAAGGCGGATCTCCGGTGGAAAGGGGCGGCTGGCTGTGCAGCGAACGAAGGAGCTGGCAACAGGTCGAAGAACGGCGCCATCTCGACGGCTGACGCAGGCTCGACACGCACTCCAGACGGCGATATGCCATGCCGCGGGCGAAGGACAGAAGCAGATGGCCTCCTGGCAGGCGCAACGGCAGCCCTCGTCGAGCATCCGCTCAACGGTCCCAAGGTACGCGTCGTTTGTGTCCGTGCAGAACTTGGCTTGACAGGATGCGCGCATCTAGGCTTTCGTGTGCACCCAATACAACACTCCCAATCGCCTCGGGGACATGTTGCCACCACGAGGTCAGTAATGGCGCTCTGCCGCTACCATCACCTGCTGGTCTGACCTATCGCTCTAGACATGCGGCACGACAGCAGTTTCTCAACCCTCTCATCGACGCCCACCCCGACCTCACGTACAACGTCGATTTTGACACAAGCTCCAGCACCGGACATCACCCCCTCACGGCAGGATGTGAACACAGAAGCAAGAAACAACGCAATCTTCCTGGATTTCTGGCTACTCGTCGGTGCGAGTTGGTGGTTCGACCACCCTCAATTCTCCCTGCAACCAACCTCGGCGGGCATCTGCCGGCCCCAACCTTCCCGTCCCCGGTCTCGAGATGCGACGCGCTGAGGAACGAGTAGGAGGAGTTCCACACCGTCCCCGCGGGCAACCCTCACAGTATCCCTGAACGTTCACCGATCACCATCGTCGCCAACTGGCAGGCCATCTCACCTCCGACGAACGACGGTGACCTCCTCAAACTCGCTCGCAGCTTCTAGACCAGGTCTTTCTTGGAGGTGGAGCTCGTCTGCACACACACCCCGCCTCACCGACCCCAGGAAGACGCTCAAGGTGGCCTGAAAGCCGGACAGTCAAGTCTTCTCATCGGTCAGACGCAGCGGTCGGCGTGGTCCAGTCGAAGGAATGATTCCCATGGGCGAATGGCACGAACCCTACGAAACCCCGCAACCGGCGGTGGAGAAGGACGACTGTCTGAAACGGCGACATTTTTGTGCGCGACGCGTTCCCCAAGTGTCAAGTTATGTGGCGACTGTGCATCGCCAGTGTCTCGAAACAACATGGAGCGAGCCGGCCTCCTCGCCAAATGCTTGCTCAATCCGACGCCGCGCACTCTATCCAGTGTCCTTCTTCCAATGTCCACCAATGATGTATTTCCCATTCCACTCCTGGCATGTGGTCGAGCGTGGGGGTACAGCCACTGCGATGGGAAGGTCCTCGACGTCGGGCGCGAGCTCGTTCGGGCCCAGATCCACGTTTCCCACCTACTTACAACAACACTCGGCTGCATGCGCCATCTGCGTCGGCGTGGACGAACTTCTGCTCGCCACCCGCCGCCTCCCGACCGTTGACATCGTCAAGAGCAACCTCAACGGTTGTACCGAGGGTCGGGCCGGCAAAGGATACACGCGCGCGCCTCGATACGCCTTGGAGAGGCATCCTACACGGGTCCGCCCTTCGCAATCGCGCAGACCGCGCTCGCCATCACTGGACGCGGGTACTGCAAGCGTCGCTGAGCACCGTCGAACGCCTGTGTACAGTACCCCGCCGGCTTCCCTCCGCCACCTCAGCCTCCGCCGCCTCCGCCTCCGCCTTCCCTGTGGCTGCTTCTGCTGCTGCGCCCGCCAGGATAACTTCTGGCATCTGGCATCGGAGAACCCGCTTGACAAATCCCGTCCAAAACCTCAACCTCTCCGGGTCGCCTACGCTCAACTCGGCAGGAGGCTGCTATGGAAGGGTCGGGACTCGTGGGCGCTCCTTCAAGGATTATGGCGCAACTCCTGAGTCGGGCAGTACATCGACGCCGTCCGCGGCCCCAGGCTCATCCCGCGCATGGAATACGTGATCGGCCAGGTGGGCGAAATCAAGGGCAAGACATCCTCGCCGGTGAAAGTTTGGAGGAGGCGGGGTGCCAAGGGTCGAGTCGCAGAGTCTGCTAGTCGTACCATTGTCAGTTCCTCGCGATGTACAACATAGAGAACTCTTTTTTTGTGGCATGGGGTGGTGTCTGACAGGCGTGCGCTCGGCGTGCGCGATGGATGGGTCGACCTCGGCGCCGTCTGCACGTACTACCTCCAACCGCGACGCTCAGATCGTCGAACAATATGACCGGTTTCCCGCGCATCGTGCCAGTATCGTCTCAGGCTCTTCGATATCCAATGTTCATTGATGCATGCGACTCTTTTACGTGACTTGACGACCGTTCAAGCCACCGCCGCACTCACAGCGATGAATCCCACCACGAAATATTGCGGGGTTTGAGCGCTGAGTGGTTGAATCGAAGTGAAGATATCCCATTTCCACTGGGCTCGAATCCTTCACACCAATTTTCCCCGGGATCAATCAACGTTCATACATGACACTCCAGGCCGACATCTCCAGGTCGACAGTAATGTAACAGGAAGGGATCACAGAGAATAAAAAGAACTTGAGTATCGATAAAAGGCGTGGTGGTGCGAGATACGTAAGAGATGGGAATGTGTGACGAAGACTCATAGATAATGCGTGCACAAAGTACAGTAGCCATTGCCCAGGAGAAGGAAGAGGCAGAGTAAGGGAAAATAATGGATGTCACGTCACCTCTGACCGCAGGCGATCTCAGAGACCTGCATCATAGAAACATCCTCGTCCATGCTATATGCCACGAATATCCTCAAACGCTTCGGTGGCCCTGCAAAGACAAGACATTAGGGTCAACGAAGGATTGGAATTAGAACGACGACTCGGAAACGCACGGCGCTGTAGCCTGGGGCGGCTCTGCAGGATCACGGACTAGAGTCACGGGTGGCAACTCGTTTGCCGCATCCTTCCATTTCTTGAAATACAGCATGAGTGTTTTCGTCGGCTCTTTTGCGAACTCCATCAACTGCCCGTGCGCGGGCATCCCGAGGTGCTCGACACCAATGCTTTCGTACGCCAGGTATTTCTCCCGTCGTAGCGTATTCTGGGCTGCTGTCAACTCGGAGCCCATATTGCCCAAGAGAGGCCCGAGCTGACCACCCAACACTGTGTTATTGACCCACGAGGTGATACGAGACTCGCCACGCGATGATATCCCCGGAAAGAGCTGTCGATACGTAGAGCGATGGGTTGTTGGGAGCGTCTGAGCTGCATCCTCGGGGACAAAGACAAGTTGGAACCAGACCGCAATCCACCATATGGATTCCAAGTCATGGAAGACGTTGGGGACAAAGAGGGGGGGGGATACAACTTGCTGAGTAGCTTGTGCTGTATTGTCATGCGCCGAAGTTATGTGTTTTGCTTTTTTTGGTTTTGGTTCGTGTTCCGGGTTTATATATTCGACAGCATCAAGCATTTCCAAAAAATGGCGTTTTGAAGTAGAAGCATGAGCCGTTTCCGGCTGGAGAGGCGGGGAAGCCAGAAATGGAACATCATTGTAATTTTGTGCCATGACCTCAGTTGGAAGGAACGGGAGAGTGCCCTGTCCCATCACATGAGAATTGTTTCGACGTTAGGGGAAATTCAAGCACGTACTGTTCGTGCATCATGACGTGAATACGAGTCTGTGATGAACACAGCGTACTCGAGATCCATGAGAACACCTATCCGCTGTTGGTTTCTGATGATCAGGAGCACGTTTCCAGCACTGGGGTCACGATGAAGAGCACCTGCTTCGTGCATGGCGCTCAGAGCTGCAAGCGTTGATAAGTCGGGAGCTATCGTATGTGTAGCGACTGGACCTACCAATCAATGCCCCCAGAAGAGCAAGGAACATCTTTCCCGTTTCCCGTAAAGCAGTGACGGGCTCACCAACTTCCTCGAAGACAATGCGATAGTGGCAGCGAGGGAAGTCGTTGATACCCTGTAAGGTCCGATGACCTTTGCGAGCAAGGTCGGGGACGATGGGTATTCCACCAGTAGAAAGCTGGGTCCCTTGACGAGAGCGTGAATTTCGTCCTTCATCAGAGCTGGGCGACAGGACGTCTTCCCGGTAGAGGCGGATTTGAGTTCCAGCAACAAGATCGCGACCTCGGCGGATAATTGTCTTCGTGTCGTCCCCAACGTAGCTGGTCTTCGAGAGGTCGGGAGGATATGCGGGAACAACTCCGGCGATGAGGACCGTCAAAAAGTGTTTTGTGCCCGGGTGATCGCCAAGTCTTTCACGTATCCTTTCGAGCGTCTTGTGCTCCAGCCTGCGATCGTTGTTGACCCACACGTCCTTGAGAGCGTACTTCTCTGGAGAGAGGGCTCCGCCTTCAAGAATTTCTTGAACCTCCCAGACACGCGTCCCTCGTCCATGCAGCGCATCCGTACTGAAGTCCGCGAGCACCCTAACGGTGCGAAACCGCCGCAGCTTAGGCTCAGGTTCCTTAGAGTGTACATCAAGCTAGTACACAGGAGTGCGAGAGTTATCAATGAGACGGACGGACTCGTCGTAACCGAGTTCCGCGTGAGTGGCCGTTCCCAGGGCTATGAAGATATAGACTAGTGCCTTCCATTGCTAGAATATCCTGTTAATTGGTGCAATGAAGCCCGAGAAGGGGGGACGAACGTTGTGTATATCGAAGCTGGTGGAGGCCACGACGGTGGCCCTGTCATGAAACCATAGTCTGCAGTCTGTCTTCTCAACCGTAAGGCCAAATGCAAAGCGGCGGCGGGCGTCGTTGCGCATAATGTGGTGCAAAGACCACAAGATCTTGGTGTAATCCTACGATACACGCTATTAGCCGATATTATCCGGATTGAATCAAAGGGCACGCACATCCAACTGGGATTTTAGGTTGTTCTGGAGCTTAAACTCTTGTGCCCATACTATGCGCATCCAATCATCCTTCGAAGGCAGCGACATACTGCCCGCGGGATCCGAAAGGATGGAGGCGTATCCATCTGGGCGAGAGGTGTTATGTCTTGAGGAGGAGGGCGTCATGGATCCTGAGATAGTGACCTCGATAGAAGGGGCTTTGTTCCCTGGAAGATGGTCCATAGTGGCCTGGAAGATTTCTTTTATGAACTTGAACGCCTCCAGCTCGGTTACCTTGCCTGAAGGGACACTGGTCCACCGCTCGTTGGCAACGACTCCTTCAGATAAAAGGGCTTCATGGACTTTGTTACGAAGGTCTTCGGCTACCTGAGGGAGAAAGGCATGGATCATGGATGAAAGCGTGGCTTCGTGAACAGAAGGGACGTCATTAATCACGGCTAGTCGAGAAGATTGGACATCTCGCGAGCTGTAGACTGCGCTGTGAGTAGCCCTTGCTCTCGAAGGCGACGACATGATGGGGTGTGACAAGAGATGGAGGGACGGCGGTATGGAATGTGAATAGTAACATGTCACAAGTGACAGGGGCCTATGCATTCGTATGCTCACGGACCCCGACGCTGACGGGCGCTGTCGAGAGGAATGTCGAAGTTCTCGCAGTCGCGCCCAGCACGCTCCACCGCCGTGTGCGCGCGCAACCCATAAAAGGCATGTTTCTGTCCGCGCCATCGTCATCGACCATGGTGATGAGCAAGCCACCCCGACTGGCTTTCTTCCGACAGCGACGGGGACGGGCGTATAAAAGGTTCGCGATCTGCTGACATCAACATCAGTCCACCTTTCGAGTCCCGACAAACTGTCTGCTTTTCTTCCCCGCCGATTACCCATTGTATTCCTTCGAGGCGTTACAACGATGAGCAAGCCTTCAGGACCTGTGCAGCTGATCCTGCGTCCAAACGAGGAGCGTGGAGGTGGAAACCATGGATGGTTGAAGACCTTCCATACATTTTCGTTCGCTAAGTACGCTACTGCTCATATTCTCAACGCGCCGTCGACTGACTTTTGAACATCATCGACAGCTACGGCGATTCCGCGCACACATCCTTCGGGAGTCTTCGTGTTATCAACGAAGATCGCGTCGAGCCTGCAACAGGATTTGGCACCCATGGTCACCAAGAATTCGAGATCTTCTCGTACATTGTATCAGGGGAACTTCAGCAGTGCGTTGCTTTCGAGGGTGATCGTGTTTGGGCTGGACTGACGCTGGCCGTGGCCCGTAGTAACGACTCGATGGGCAACACCGAGGTGCTCAAGCGCGGCGACCTTCAAATGACATCCGCCGGCACTGGTATCCGCCATAGCGAACACGCCCATGGTTCCGACCAAGTCCACTTCCTTCAGATCTGGAGTCTGCCCTCTGAGTCGAAACTCACTCCAAAGTATTTCACGAGGTGCGTCTTCCTTTCTTGTCGTCTGTCCTCCTCCCTCCTTATAACCACATCCACATGCAGGCATTTCACGGACGAGGAGAAGAAAGACAAGTGGGCGACAATCGTCGCACCCGTGAAAGACCCCTCGGTCACTCTCGAACGTACCGCCCCTGGTCCCGCGCCCGTCCACTCTCCACTTACCCTTTCCGCGACGCTCCTCTCACCCTTTCAGACCCTGCCTTACGTTCTCTCGGGAGCTGGTCCCCAACGCAAAGCCTACGTCCATGTCATCCAGACCTCTGGATACAAGGTCGGTCCATCGACTGGTGCAACTGTCAAATTCGGCGCGGCGGGACAGGACGTACAACTGAAGGAGGGAGACGGGCTTTATGTTCATGCGCCGGCAGACACCGAATTCAAGCTGGAGAATGTGGGAGACCGCGTGGCGGAGGTGTTGTTATTCAACTTGGATTGAGTAGGAACGGTCGCGGTTATGTTCGCTTTGGTGTAGGATATTCCGTTGTACATGTGATGCATGTGATGTCTATATGGCTCTCACAGTATAATTGGCTATATAACCTGCTTTTTTTCTTCTGTCAGCGACATGTAGTGTATGGTAAGGTGACTTTTGAACGCAAGCGCTAAACGAGTAAGTAGACCGTGCCCTTAGACGCCCGCTTCTTCTAGTTACAGCTTTCACTCCATCTACGTCGTCGGTTACTCTGGGTACTTCTTCTCTCCTTGTCCTTAAACATGAGCCGTTCTCGTTCAGAGGGCCTTCAAGAACGTAATAAACTCCTCACGCGGCTAAGGAAAGATCCCTCTGGGGCTGTACGCGCTTTCAGGGAGCTTTACAACGCCAACAATGGGCAGCCTTATCAGAACCGAGAACTCATCAAATATTTGGAAAGCTTCCGTGACATTCTTCAAGATCAAAAGGGGCCGGAAGACCATGGACGCGATGTCTGGACTGCCATAACAGCGAACGACGCTCTGCCCGAGCTGTATTATGAAATGCTTATGGCGCGTAACGTTTTCGACCAACCCTGGGTGAGCCTACTTGTTCTTTACCACGGACTTGTTGTGACGGATGGTGGACCTCGTTCTACATAAACCAGGTATGGCCTATGATGATCTTCGAGAGTCTCGGCGCAGTTGCCCGTTTGTGCATAGATGACGGCGCGTCGGCCAAAGCTGTCGATAGGATGAATGCATTTTCGACCGAACTTTGGACACGTCTCTGGACAGACCATGTACGACTCCTTCCGAAGGGAAGAATCGTCAAAAAGGAAGACGGAGGGCTAGTGTGGTCGCTCTCTTGGATGATGTACTATTTCAGGAAGATTTCGGTTGACCGGTACGTCGTGGGCTTCAGTCACTTCTGCACGATATTTAGGTGGTGTGGCGCTTACTTTCCGGCCAGAAACCGCTGTCCCGTGCGACCTGGCTCGAAGTTTGCGCATCTGGCAATCCTTGCGTGGTTTCACTTGACGGAGGTTAACGACTGCCAGACCGCGATGGAGAATGCGTCGTACATCATCGAAGCCAGGGACTCCCGACTCATCTCCTTCAGTGAATTCGGCCCCATGGCGAAAGAGATCATCGATATCTTCGGTGCCGAGCCTTTCCTTCAGCGGTTTATCAAGGACCTGCAAAATACACAACTTCCGAAGGAGCACGTATATCTCGACATATCACTTTTCGGTCTGATGTACGAGCACTCACCTGACTTTCAACGACTCTACGGTCCGCTGGATGTAGTGGGATACGTGGTGGATACGCTGGGCAGGATCGGAAAAACAACATCGAGCCCAGAGGGCCAATGGGAGCTGTTTACATATGCTGATCTTACTCTAGGGTGCGTTTGATCCCCTACCACTGCCCTGAACACTGTCGTGTCTGCGAACTCGGATTTTGACGAAACACGTTTGGCAGGTCTATCATGAGAGCGGATACTGTAGAATCACGACCGTACGTTCGTCACGCATCACGCAGGATTTCTGGGGACCCTGCCGATGAGCTCCTATTAGAAATTGAGGCTCATCGGCGGGCGCTGCTTCCATTTTTTTGAGGAAGATGAACTTACGGTCATAATTCTACAGTATCCTTCGAATAGGAGATGCGGTAAGAGGTGAAGTAGTAGTCTCAGTGTTGGTACAAGGGGTAGAAGCATGTACAGCGGCAATGTCCGCAGGAAAATCTTGTGGTAAGCGTCACTTTTACACTGCCGGTCCATGATTCTCCCACCCTTGTCTCATCTCGATTCCAGAAGAACCGCAACGATACAGGAATCTCATCCGCCTCTTCATCGAAAGACTTCGCGCGGACCTTCCCCAAGACGATTTCATCCGCGCTATGCTTAAGGCGGCCCGCGCCAAATGGTATCCCACGATGCTGAAGCTTCGTGTTATGGCCTTCAGAGGATCGAGTTCGTCGAGCATGCTCGCTGGAATTCTTGCGATATGGGACGAGTTTGGACGTGCCGCTGGGCTTGAGGAGGAAAGGGAACGCGCGCGACGCGACAAGAACGTAGCCCGTTACTGTTCGTGGTACGAGTGCGTATATCATCACGAGGAATCCCCAGACAAGCTCCTCCAATGTCGTGGGTGTGGAGAGGTGCGATATTGCGGGCGCGATCACCAGAGGAAGTACGCGTATTTCTCGTACCCTTACAGTAGAAAGGAACTAATTGAATACTCATTTTTGTAGGGACTGGAAGGGGGATGCTAGTCACGTCGCTCATAAGACGATCTGTGGCAACAGGCTGGCGGGGTAGAGCTGTGGGTCTTGCGAGTGTGTTTGATTCATCTCTCTAGTGCATGTGGACTTATGTGTTCAGATACTGATCAGCCGTCATACACTCGTACTTACGTACTTCTTATTCAACACGTGACCGCGTTTAGGTGTGAACGATGAATCGGGCACTTAGCGCTTAGCAGCCGTCGCTTGAGTTGTGACTTGCCGTACTTATGTAGCACCCTCTTCAATCTTTCTCTGTTTATCTCCACCACGACTTCCTGCAAGCCGACTGCTTTGCAATGCTCGCTGTAGGTCCCTGACGTAGAACAAGTTTACGGGCCTGCGCTGTTAGTGCTGGATGGGCTGGAAGCCAAACCCGGGAACGCCCCCGTGGCCGTCCCTCTACAACCCCCTCATCGAACTTCGCAAGTTCGAGAATGGAGAGCCTATACATCCTCATGGGAAATATCTGACCGGGGCGGGCGGTACGTAACCTCGTCATGCGACGAACAGTTTAGTCCTGACAAAACACACAGATGTTTTCCGTTTCACGTTCTTTTGGATGGTGGTGCTTCATGCCCCTCTCTTTTTCATCGGCGGCTCCATCGCCGTCGTGAACATCATATACCCGCCCTCACGCCCTTGCTCTGCAGAAGATACTCTCCCCGAGGCCGACGAAGACCGTGTACCTCCCGTGCAACCATATTCTCCGGGCATTCCTCTGGCCTCCCTCAGTCCAATGTCTAACCTCTCACCCGCCTTCGCCAACCCTCGCATGTCCTCCACCATCCACCTTCAAGTACCCCAGTCCAATAAATACGCGATATTGCCCTCCCAATCTGACATCGCATCCGCCACGCCCCCATCCCGTCCGAAGCCCCAGAGGAACGTCCATCGTTCGCGCGCTGTGACTGCGTTTCTGGCGTTCGTCGTGTTTGGGATTGCAAATATAGCCACTGCGTTCGTGCAGAGTCTTGTGCTGGGTTATATATTGGCTGGCGTATACACCGCCGCGAAGTACAACATGTCAACGTGAGCGTGTTTTCATATACCGAGGATGCCGATTGATGTATGGCTTGCAGATGGGTCCCATTCATCTGGGCGGTTGTAGTCACGACAAGCGATGCTCTTGGGTATGTCACCCTCAGAGCCCTGCTTTTGCATTCGGTGCTGACATAAAACTACAGTGTTTTTCCTCTGGTCGCCAACCGCATCTAGCTCACAGATCATCGGTGTACTTGTGCAGTGTCTGTCCCGCGGTTCAGGCTATCATGGGCATATGATCGATAATGTTATATACATCGTACTGGTCAATACAGTGGACGGGATGCCGAGATGTTTGAGTGCGAGTGGGTACGGACTAATCATGCCCATTCTTGTAAAGCAACGTCGGCGTGAGCGGCGTCTGCAAGTATAATCTTGCTGATGTCGCCGTTTCGAGGGCGAAGCACGCATTCGAAAGGAAGCGGCCTCCTCGCGAGACCACTTGTGAATGCGTCAGGGTCAGGAAGGACTGGTTTACCCATAGAATCAGCAACAGGCGAAATCTGGAATGCCCACAACGTCCTACATGTCATGAAGAGTCAAGCACCGCCGCACAATCTGATCCTGTGGAAAAATCGACGAACCTCGCAATAGCGATGAACAAGGTCTGGTTCGCGACAAATCGTCCGGGGCACACACGGCGTCCGAATCCATAAGGCAGCTCGAAGTCCAGCAAGCGGGGGTCCGAGGTCTCTATGAATCGTTCGGGGCGAAATCTTTCGGGTTCGGGGAACATATCGGGATCCTTGGATATCACGCTATGAGAAACGTTATCAGGGGAATATACTCATGAAAGAAATAAGTGGGACTTACAAGACGTTCGCGTAGACAGTGGTGCCGGCCGGGATCGTGTATCCGTCGTACACATCCTCAGCAATCGTAGCGTGGGCTACGGCGGTGGGCGTGATGACTCTCCACCTGGAGAACACATTGTCAGATGGGCATTGGGTATTGCGTACCATTTCATACCTCATGGTCTCCTTGATCAGAGCATGCACGTACGGCAACGAAGGCTCGTCTTCAAAGGTAGGCATTCGAAGCTGCCCGACAACGTGATCCAGTTCTTCCTGAGCCTTGCGAACACATTCCGGATGGAGTACCATGGCGACTGTTTTGGGAGGAGGTGGGCTTCATGTCTAAAGACAATAATGGGTGACTCACGGAGGAACACCTCCAGCGAAGATAGCATCTGCGTGGATGTCGTGGTCAGGGGGGGGGGCATTTGTTGGGGTTGAAACTAAGACATACCGTAGGAATCCCCGCGCTGAAGGGGCCCGCGGCAGCATAAGCCATCTCCATTTCGCTCAGGCCGCTCGAGGAGGATTCCTCCAGAAGCTTGAGAGACATGGATGGCTTGGCAACTCCTTCGGCCACTTTCCGTTTAACTTCCCGAAGACAGCCTGTGTATAATTGGGCATCGATGATTCGCCTTTTCTCTTGCTCCCAGCGGAACCATTGCAGTGATTTCTATTTCGCTGTGAGCAATATTCTTCTCCGCCCGAAGGACAAAATTCCCACCGGAAGCCACAGCAAGAATGGCCACTGAATATGCAGAGGGTGGTCGGGAAAAGAGCGCTCGGGGGAGCAAAATTGGGTGGGCTCACCGATTCGACGATGAACCGACCCGGGATTCTTTCATTGCTCTCGTTATTCTATGTCTTTAGGCAGACAAAAAGCATACACACTGAGTTTTTCCGAAAGCTAAAAAGCGCACTGTAGGACGCCATCACGTTATGCAGAGATAATAACAAACACACCCATCGCTGCCTCCTGGTTGTCAATGACGATCTTTTCGTTCGCGTTCTTGATCCGAGTGCCGTAGCTGATACAGAATGCGATGGAAGTGGCAAACCTGTGGATTAAAGCTTAAGCAAGCGCGCGATTATGTGTGGCCCACTGGCGCTCACCGACGAAAATGCGCAAGGTGGTCGTTGTCGTGGAGAAGATCGCGCAGGAGGATCGTGGACTCCAGCGTCTGAAATTCGCGGTATGAAAGGGACATCTTCGCATTCAAACATGCATGTTGTCCCTAAAGATTTGCGTACAGCGTCATGCAACAGGACGGTTCGCGTGGGCAACATACCTTGCGCCATTGGCGCCATCTATCGCCATACTCCATAGGCAAACCCCTCATATTTGCTGAAAGTATCTCCTGCCTTGACCATAAATTAGTATTGTAGTTATTCTGGCCAGATGAGAGCAATGCACCCCATTATGGATCTTGGACGACTGGAATAAATATCGCCTCTTTTATCCAGCAGGTCCGAAGCTGCTTGGGGTGTATTGAGAACTACGATAGTTATGTGACCCGTCAGTCACCGCGATGGAAGGGTTGTGAGCACGCCTCACCAACGACGGGTCTTCTGCCTAGATAAAAGGAGAATAGTGGTCCTGTTAGACGGGTGTGAATTGGTCAACTGTGGCGAGAAAGGTAGCTGAGCGACGGTGACTTGCCGTATGTTTTCGCCCATTCTGCAAACTTCTTGTAGGGCTCATGATCCGGAATTTGAGCCCTGTTGTCGCCAAATAACCCCCGAGGTGGCCCAGGAGGTAAGTTTGAGGGCCCGTACTGACGCTTTCTCAGAAAAACAGCTGAAACGAAGAGAATAAAGAGCAAGGTGGCAGTCTGAGCAAACGGAAAATTGGCCAATGTCATGGTAGACGGCAAACAAGTTCAGGTTGCGGCACTGTTCAACAGAGACGTGAGAGATGGTCTCCGATATCATAAGCGGGCGATGCAGGCGTCGGGTTGCGCGGGCATCACCTCTCGATCTCAGGCTGGAAAATGGACCAATTTTGGAAACACGGTCATCCTGAGATACCGTCTTGAAACTGCCAGTACGGTGTCTCTGCGATTGGGAACAGTATGTTGGCCGTGCGAGTTGTTGGATGAATTACTGTGACAGGGCTCTGTGTGATATCCGTGGAGGCACATTTCATCCTCCTAAGTACTAGGTATACCTTTCGTTGGCGGGTCCGACGTCGGACGGGAAAACGTCGGACGGGAAGTCGTCAAGGATGTGGAGAAAATGATCTACTAGTATATGAGCGTTGCTACCCAGAAATAGTACACATGCAGGGAGTGAGATATTCTCGATTACTTACCTTCCCCTTGGAGGCTCTAGCAAGAAGATTGATAGTCGGCTTGAAGTTGACCTCTATGCATCCAGCTTCAGGTTCAAAATTCAAACCTCCAAGTCTGACTAGAGCTGCTCGTTGTTGGTACCAGTAGTTGGAGATGGTATTACAGATTTCGTTGGATGGCCCGGTGGCGTTATGTCACATTTGTGACCAGTGTGACATCACGTCGGCGAGAGGTGACGTGACAAGAGTCACATCCACACGGCGCAATATGCATACTGCAACCAAACGTCCGTGATCCACAGATAATTCATGATACACCTTGATGTACGCTCTTGGCTCTCGTTCTTGAAGAACAGTGACCGACGGATGCTGTTGGAAGACGACTACGCGTCCGTGCTGTCGGCACCGGAGGCATTGTGGACCGCCCAAGGTGCGTTCCGTCGTGGTTCGATGGTTTCTTGGATGTTGACAGGCGCGTCAGCTTTCACGGTGGATATCATACCGCTCTCTCGATCGGCACGAGGAATGGCCGCGTGAGCGTAAAATTACGAGTCTGTCACGCGTCAGCGACAACGTCTCGATATCACCCTGATCTTGATTTCACGAGCACATGGACAATCTCCCAAAAGGATCGTGGACCTCTTCTTTCCACGGGACTTTGTCCATCTTCAGTCTGGTCCGAGCGTCGTTACCGTCAGAAGGCTCCACTGCAGCGTGAACCAAGTGCCGGTCTCTCTCGGGGCACTACCGTGTCGCCCACATGCACCGACGTGTACCTGTGCGATCTCGCGTTATGTAGACATCTGTTCCATCCACGAACCAGTCTATTGGATATGGACGTTGCTTCCAGCCACGTTTCTCGGCCGGTCATTGTGATGCTTCTCTTCATTCTCAGACATCGACACGGCCCGCCCAAAGCTCAGCGCTTAGGCCTTTCCGGCCATGGTTTAAATGGAACGACGACTGGGCAAGTATTCTGTGTCCCTTTTCTCCTCTTTTTTCTCACCAAACCCACAACTGCAGGCATGCAACGCATAGCGTCGTCCTTAATGTTCATCGGGGCGGCCGCCTCACTGGTGCGATGTGGTCCTCTGTTACCACGAGCCCCTTCAGGTGACAAGAGTGAGTTCCCTTCCGAGCCCAGCCTTAATTTCTTCCACTGATGTCGATGTTTCGAAGCGGTCATCGTCCAGATGTTTGAATGGAGTTGGGACAGCATCGCGTCAGAGTGCACCAATTTCCTAGGGCCAGCGGGTACGTTCCATGTGCACTATTTTTACAACCATCTTCAACATTAAATCTCGATCGTAGGATACGGTTTCGTGCAAGGTCTGCCTGTCTCCCTAACCAGCTCAGTCACCTTCAAAGCTAACGCCCCGCGAACCTGTAGCGAGTCCCGCTGCCGAACATGTTGCGGGTAACTATTTTGTTGTTCTTGGTTTATCCTGCCAGCCTCATCCTTCCGCGTATAGGTGCTCAATGGTGGACCGACTATCAGCCTGTGTCCTATATCTTGACATCCAAGCGCGGGAATCGAGATCAGTACCAGAAAATGATTAATACTTGCCATGCTGCTGGAGTAAAAGTCATTGCAGGTGGGTGCCATCGTCTCTTCTGTATGTTCATGCGACTGACATAGAACCTGTAGACACTATCTTCAACCACATGAGTGGCTCCGACTCCGGTGAGTTACTTCACGGCCTGAACTTGTGTAATGTCTTAGCTTACGCGCATATATCCAGGAACTGGCGTGGCTGGAAGCAGTATGCTGTCTCATCCTTGTTTTCCCAACGAGCACTCACTTTTATCAAGCATACACTCATTACGTCTACCCTGGAATTTACCAGAACCAGGTTTGTTTCATCCTTTCTTGTTCGAACCTTTCCATAACATATGTTCTTAGGACTTCCATCATTGTGGTCTCGAGTCCGGCGATGACATTGTCAACTACGACAACGCGGTTGAAGTGCAGACCTGCGAGCTGGTCAATCTCGCCGAGTAGGGTTTTGTTTTCGGCACTCTTTCTCTAGTGTTAACGTATATATTGGACAGCCTGGCCACCGATACGGAATACGTCCGCTCCAGGCTTGCCAAATACGCCAACGACCTACTCAGCCTCGGCGTCGACGGCTTGCGGCTCGATGCCGCGAAGCGTGAGTCTTCAATTTACGTTGCGTGATCTTCCTTTGTTTCTTATCTCACGGCACAGACATTCCGACTGGCGACATCCAAAACATACTGTCTCGCCTCAATGGCACGCCCTACATCACCCAGGAGGTAAGTTTCATTGCCTTATTATCTATCCTTCACACTTTGACTCTTTCTCTTTCCCAGGTCATTTTTGGGAGCGGCGAGCCCATCACTCCTGCCATGTACACCCAGAATGGTACATCTTAAGCATTCGCTTCCTGAATTCCTCGTGCGATATTGATCATGGGTTTCTAGGCGATGTCCAAGAGTAAGATCCTCACGCGCGCCTTGCGTTCCCTCCCCTTACCGACGCACCTTAGATTCCGCTACACTTCCAAGCTGCAGGACGCGTTCCTCAACTCCGGGATTTCTTCCTTACAGAACCTCGATAACCAAGGTAAGACGGACGACCGTCTTCTTTGCCAGTCCTCTAACACATTGCCCTAGGGTGGATATCAGGCTCACAGGCCAATGTTTTCGTGGCCAACCACGATACTGAACGTGTATGCTCCACGTTATATCCCATATAACTATGATATTGACACGCTCGTCAAGGGTGGAAGTTCTCTGAATAGTAACTCTCCCTCGAACACATATGTTCTTGCAACGATCTTCTCTCTGTATGTCCACGGGTCTTCTTCTGTCTCATGCTTCAAGCGCTAAGTTACTGCGCTAGGGCTTACACCTACGGCACTCCGACGGTCTTATCCAGCTACACTTTCTCGAGCTCGGATGACGGATCTCCTAACGGTGGTATGCCCTCGCTTTCTGTTATGTCTCTGGCACGTCCTCACTATAGCATGTTCGTAAAGGCACTGGAACGTGCTCTGGCACCGGTGGTAGCAACGGCTGGTATGTTTACCCTTTCTGATTGTCCTCCCAGGCCTCACGCGTAGGCTTCATCGTAGGCTTTGCCAGCATCGTTGGACTGCCTTCTCGGGTATGGTCGGATTCCGCAATGCCGTCGGATCTGCGGCACTGACCAACTGGGTCTCGCCCTCCTCGAACAAAATCGCCTTTGGACGCGGTGCGTCTCATATGCCCTCTTTCCTCTAGTAGAACATGGGACTGACAGGTGTGGTCGCGTTCAAGGCACGGCGGGCTTTGTCGCTATCAACAACGAGGATTCCCAATGGTCGGCGACCTTCAAAACCAGCCTTCCCGATGGGACATACTGCGACGTCGTGCATGAGGCAGCGGTAACCGGGAGCTGCACGGGGACAACGTGAGGCTTTTCTCGACACCTTATTGAGGGCATGAGCTGACTGGCGTGCGCACTATATAGGTACACCGTGTCGTCCGGCTCATTTAGCGCCACCATCGCTGCCCGCGATGCTCTTGCTTTGCATACGAAGTAGGCTGGGCCGGACAGGAGTCTGTCAATGCTACTGAAAAACAAAGTTTGTATGGCCTGTTTCTTTTCTCAGCTATACCCTGTGTCCTGTTGTATCATGCTTCTGGGAAAATACTGATACTGTTGATACACGCGAGTTTAGTCGTTCATGATTATCCTATTCATCTGGGTTTCTACGGTCAATTGAAAGACATTGGATCATCGGTGTCATATGTTCGCTCCATACGTGGTTGGATCCGGGAAGGCGTATACGAGCGGCACAGCTAGGTTATCCATGCGAACATTGTGGGAGTCCGGCGACGTCAGGAAATGTAGACAGAAGATGTCACACCCCGTTCGATGCAGCGATCATCAATCATGGCCCGAGCAATATTATCTCGATTTTGATGTAGTAGTAGAGTGTACAACAAGTATTGGGTCAACAACGAGCCCAACAAGTCATTTCTTTTACGTCCAACTCTGACGCAAAGTCATTACCGTTCGTTCCCAGTCATGATACAACGTTCATCATCACATGTTTATTGTTCTTACACCTTGATCGTGCCCGTCAGCTTCACGTCTCGACTGCTCGCTCCAACGGAGATCCCAAACGTCCCGTTTGGCTTGACCCAGGACTGGTGGGTCGTGTCCCAGATCGAGAGGTCGTAGCGGGACAATGTCAGCGTCACTGTTTGCTTCTCGCCCGCTTTTAGCTCGATGTCCGTGAAGCCACGCAGGATGGATGGGGGCTCATTGGCGGACGTCGGGTGGTTCAGGTATAGTTGCGGGATCTGGCAGGTCGTCAGCGCGGAGAGGAGGCACAGCGAGAGAAAACAACATACCTCGGTGCCGGCAACCTTCCCGACGTTCTTAACGGCGAACTGGACCTTATACGCGGGCCTGTGCAGCCAGAGCGCCGTTGACGAACCGACACTGTGCGGGGTAGGTTTGCCTTGCGCCCAGTTGTTCTCGAACTTGGAGTCGGCGTCGATTCCACCGGTGACCTTGCTAATCGACAGACCGCTGTAGTTGAACTGCGTGTAGCTCAACCCATAGCCGAACTCGAAGCGGGGCTCGATGCCAGCCTATCATATTTGGGATGAGCCAATGTGGTGCCCGAAAGTAGAGCGAGAACGTACAGCATCAAAGTGCCTGTAATCGATGTTGAGGCTGCAAAGGTATCGTCAATGGATGAGGAAGACAAAGGTCACAATAACCAACCCTTCGGTGTACGGAACGGTCAAGAAGTCTGTGCCGTTGATAAGCTGGATGCCATAGTCGCTCTCAGCCTTAGCGATGGTATAAGGCAGTCTGCCGCTGGGGTTCACCGCGCCGTAGAGAACGTCGACGAGGGAGTTGCCCGTCTCAGTACCCGAAACGCCGGCCCACAGCACCGCGGTGACGTTTGGGTTCTCGATCCAAGGTTCCAAGACGAGTGGGCCGACGGAGTGTACGACCACGATCGTGTTGTTGTTCACTTGCGCGACAGCGTTTACGAGAGCATCTCCCCCGTGCAACGCGGTGAGGTTCGTCCTACACTACGCGTCAGAAAAGGTCGCCGACACAAAGAGGGAGGGAGACAGACCTGTCGCCCAAGTTATCAGCAATGTTCTCGCCAGAGTCCGACTGAAGGAAAACGATGGCGGCATCTTGCTGGCGCGCGGCAACCTGAGCGCCGACCAAGTTGAAGTCGTCGAAGAACCAGGAGAACATCGTATGGTCCTTGCGAGCTCGGGCTTGGATGGCTTCGTACGGCTAGTCCGATGTCAGACTCGCGAGATGAAAAGGGAGTCGATACGACGCTACTCACCGAGATCAGGTATGAGAAGTTGGAAGACCTATTAGGAGGGATGTCAATCGGGTTCGACCACCTTCATGGACGGCACCACTTACCCCGAACCCCAACCAACTCCAAGAATACCGTCGGTACCAATCTGGTAGTTGAAGGCGTTAGGACCAGCGGTCTTTGCAGGACCAGCGTCGGAGCCTGCCAGGGCGAAAAGTCGTCAGCGAGGCACCACATGTTTACCAGAAAGACGTACCGATGAGAGCAATCTTGCGGGGCTTGCCCAAAGGCAGTGCTCCGTCGACATTCTTCAACAGGACTGTGCTCGCCGCGCCGATCTCCCTGACGATCTTGTCGTGGTCGCCTTGCACATCGACGTGCTGGTTGGTCGCCTCGTCCAGGGGGTCGAAAGCGTTGAAGTTGACCGCGGGGTATTTGCCGTTGTCCTGTTCGAGGAGATACCATCCGGCCAGGATACGCGTCGCCATGTCGGTCACGCGCGTCTCAGGGATGGACCCATTCTTCACCGAGGCAGTCAGGTTGGGACCAAACCACGATTCGCTCGGGTCGACGCCGATGCTGCCAGGCATGGTCAAGTCGAGACCAAGGATGGCAGACTCGGTGGAGTGCGTGCCGAACCAGTCAGACATGACGTAGCCCTGGAAACCGAACTCGTTCTTGAGGATGTCGTTGAGCGTGTGGGAGTTCTCGCAGGCGTAAGTGCCGTTGACCTGGTTGTAACTGCACATAACGCTTGTGACGCCGGCCATGACGCTGCGAAGGAAAGGCGCGGCATAGAGCTCGTGCTCGGTGCGGTCGTCGACATCGGAGGTTTGCAACATGCGCTGAGCCTCTTGTTCACTGTTCACGGTGTCAGGAGAGTAGACTTCAGCGTGGATGGCAAGACATACTTGTTGATGAAGTGCTTCGCACACGCCTGCACGCCAGCCGATTGCAACCCAAGAATCGTCTCGTATGCTGCCTCTCCCGCAAGGAAGGGGTCCGCGCCAAAGCCTTCCCAGTTACGCCCACCGACGGCGAGACGCCCTAGGTTCATCATCGGCCCCAGCGCGACCTGGACACCCTTGCCATAATGCTCCTCTCCCATAGCCAATCCACGGGCCCGGATAAGGGAGCGTTTCCAACTACGCGGTCCGTGTGAGCAATGAGAATCATGAATATGAAAGGGGACTCACGTAGCGGCTGTGTTGACACCACTCGGGAAAGTGGTGGTGAAATCCGCGCCACGAACTGAGAGCGGGCCGTCCTCCAAACAAAGGCCAGGGAAATCGCCCACGGCAGGGATGCTGCCGACGCATTGGCCTACCATCCATCCAGTACCCGTCGTGATGTTGACCTTTTCCTCGAGTGAGAAAGTGTTCACCTGGGTGAAATGAAGTTAGCAAATCACGTAACGAAAGCGATCTATAGGTGGTGCGGGGTCGTGAAACGTGTGCAGATGATCTTTACCTTGGCCTTCGCCTTCTTGTAGGCGGCTGCCCACGCCGGGGCAAAATCCGGGACGATACCAGGGCTCTCAACAGGTGGAGGATTTTTGGGCGAAGTTGAAGGATAAACGCCCGGAATGGCAGCCTCAGAGGAAGGGGAGGGGAAAGGTGAGAACGTGGTGGGAATCGTCTGAGTGTTCGAGGGCAACACGATGGCGGAGCTACTGGCGGTTGAGGCAGCGGAAGTTGTGGATGCTGAAGCTGAAGTCGAGGAGGAGGAGGCAGAGGAAACGACAGAGGACGCGGAGGATATGACAGGGGACGCCACTGAGAGGGAAACCGATGTCGAGGTGGAGGTAGCATGGACGGACGACAGGGAGGCGAGCGAGCTCGACGCCGCGAAAGCGACGCCAGAGCCGAGGGTGAGAGCAACGATAGATGACCGCATCGTGTTGCGGGGTAATGGGGTGCGGGGTGGAATCCGTTTTATACACCAAGTCCCGAAAGTCGGGACCGATCGGTAGGCTTGGAGAGGTCGAAATGGCGAGGGCCGCTGAGGTACTTGGAGGCAGGTGACCGCGTTTGTCTGTTTACCCGAGCTTTTTCCGGTCCGCGCGTAAACTGTGTGCAAAGGTCCAGCGCGAACGTACGCAATCACGATTCACAGATCATGTACGCCCTCGTCGTCTTCTTCGTTTTGAATTCTCCTTGAAAAGGACTCAGCCACGTACGAAATCCGCCAGGATGATGCAGAACGTCACATTATTTCACTTCGTGCTGGTGGACGAGGACTACATACCGCATCTCAACCTCGTCTTGCTGGGTTTTGGGTCGATTGACGGCAAATGTCGTCCGGACCGGGAACCGAGACCTGTCAAAGTCGATATTCGTATCCCCCGCATTCGCGGGGGTCAGGGGCACCGGGGATCATCCATGATCCAATTGCATGAGCGATTCCGGGGCCCCCAAGGGGCCCCAGATTTTTAATGTGGGGCCCTGTCCCGTCCGGCAGGTTCATTGGTCATGAAAACACAGGCCACTGTGCCATCGCCCAGCTCGAACTTGATCCAGGCGGGTCCGCGGGGGAAATGATGCTGCGCATTCCCAATCAAATCCGACGAGGCAGCACGAGAGAGAGTGGCCAGATGACTAGGAAACAGGGGGTCTGACTAGTACTCAGTCTGTGTGATAAGTCAGAATGGAAAAATCACAACGCACCCCAAGTTCGAGCGTGCGTACACATCAATCTCGGATACTGAGGACTGAGGACTGGTACTGAGGACCTGCTCGTCATCCAAGGTACGAAAAGAGCAATGTATACGTATATATCTTCAAGGGGTAGGTTGATGAAATGCGGAGCTCCCGAGGACTCCCGTAGGTCAAAAAGGGAGAATGTTGTCCCAATTCAAGGGGCGACTCCGGCGACTCGGATTCCGGAGGAGGGTCCGGAGGGGAAGGCTATTAGGGAAAGGGAAACTTGAAAGTACTACTGCTAGGGAAAGCTAGAGTAAACATAGAGAAGGCAAGCAGTGAGGACGATTGACTTACCAATGACCCGGGATGTCACGGCGACAACAATGGACACGTTTACCCCACGTCCATTCCAAGATTGTAGGTAATAAGGAGGGACAAGCGCACATGTATACCTATTTCAGACGACGACACTTCGCTTTGTGTCCACCTTCCTTCCAGTCCCTACGAAACACAAGCGGGCGGGCGGTCGGTTTATCGAAATTCAATTGATGGGCTCGACGACGAACCTAGTCTGGCATCTACGGCCGCAATACCGCGCCTCTCCGCATCCCCGACACGCAGACAGCACGCTCTCCGGGGTTTCGATGTGGTACCTGCACAGCTTCCACGCACAGTGGCTGAGACCCTCGCGTTCATATCGATCCCGCTCCCGTAATTCTTTCAGGCCAAGCTGAGCGCCGAGGTCTGTCCACAGCTCGACGGCGTCTGGTAAAGATCGTCCTAGCCTTGTGGAAGTTCTCTGCTGCTCGGTCCGGAGCATTCGCAATGCTGGATACCATACCCTATACGCCTCCTTTTTAAGGTCTCGACGAAAGGCATCGCTATGTTGACCGGGTTTCTGCTTGCACCTTCGAATGACCTTGACGAGCGCCTGAATCGGATTTCTGAAGGGCATAAAATCCTCGAGCGTGCCTGAAAGAGTTCGGTACGTACGTGAATTTGCGATGCGGAGAAAACAGTTAAACCTACTTCGTTGTCTCCATATGAGTTGCTGGATACCGCAGGCCAACATAGCAAATATCTCTCTACCCACTGGCAGGAAACGGGAAGAAGCTTCAAACACTCCCGTTTTGAGACCGCCGTGCATGAAGTCCAGTTCACACCTAGCATAAAACGTGAATGATCTATGTTTGTCGCGAGTGACGGCGGGCCTTACCGGAGAAACGAGGAGCACTCCAGCCAGATAATCCATGCTTCACTGGATGGCGCCTCGCACAGGCTCCTCGACCCCACTTCGGCAAAGAGGTCGAATATCTTGTACCTCTCGATGAGAGGCTCAAACGGCGAATGGGCGATAAACCTGCTCAACAAGCCCAGCGACACACGAATGTGAACCCAAGGAATCGAACGGCTTCTTACATCCTTCAAAAAGCGTTTGACAAGGGGTTCTGGGCCGTACGCGTCCGCGCCGGCCTGGACGAACATCACCGACGGTTCTACAGCGTGATAGGTGCGAGGGTCTGTGAGAAAGCGCATGGCGAAGAGCCCCGTTTGCGCCCACGCGGATGTTTCCTCGAGGTTGAACCAGCAACACAGACCAACGTGCGGGATGAATGTCGCCGGAGTGACGGGAACAACTCCGACTCTGAGGGAGGTAAGCTTCGATGGCTGCCGCTCGAAGACAGCCTAGGGACGACGCCATACCTTTCGTAAAGGGTTATAAACCTTTGCAGGACCTGCCCGATACCGGTGTACACGGCCAGGTCGTCCCCCGTTGCGGAGGATGCAGCGCGTGGTATAAGGTCCCTATGTTCCCAAAACGACTTGAACATCGCCGGTGCGTTGTCGAGAAGCGCTCGCCGGGAGGAGGTATGCGCTCGCGCTTCGCATCGGGCAGCCATCTGCGATAGCCCGATGAGAACGCTCTCGATAAAAGGCTGTCGCGAAACACCGATTTGAAGCAGCGGTCAGTACGCCGGAAGTGTCTCCAGGGTGCGCCGTACCGGATACTCGGAAAGAAAGTCGGGGGCGGTAGCCATTTCTTGATACAGCTCTGGCAATCCCGCGGACAGGACCGCCTTCCAAAGACCGTGTGGCGTGTCCACTCCGTACTCTTTCACGCCATCCAACGCCTCAAGAAAACAGCCGAAAAGAGACAGGAGAGATTGGTTGTGCGCGAAAGGGATCCGTGCGGTGTACGCATCACGGAGGGAGTTGACCACTCCAGCTGGGTCGATGCGTATGCAACGGTTGAACTCCGCCACTGTGTTGGCATCGATGGGAGGTAGACAGCTCTCCATAGCCGAGCGTGTATTCTGAACTTTCAAGTTGGACGGAAGCGGCCTGTGAACGCAAACGCTGCTGAGGGCGAGTGGCAAGGAGGAGGTCTCGCCGAAAATGGAAATCCACGGACCATAAAAGGCAATTTCGGCGCAGAATCCCACGGGGGACGTGTTGCAGGTACTTTGACTCAGACGCTCGACATCGTTCCACATCGCATGCTGCATAACCGCAGAACGGCGCAACCTCCCGCTCACGCAACTCGAGCGAAGGTTCAGAAGACGCCCGTTGGCAACTGCCCATTTTTTGGTATGGCGAGAGTCACGTGAAAGCAGGTATCATGCCACTTTGGCAATAATTTATAGCCTCGACTGACCTCGTCCTGAACCAGCCGCGCCCTCGACTTCCCCTCGGCTCGTCGTCGTCGTTCACCTCCCGCTCTTTTATACGCCCACCCTCCCGACGCCGACATGGCCTCAGGAAAGATGTACAAGTCCCACTACGACGTCGTCATCGTCGGCGCCGGCGTCGCTGGTTGCGCCTTCGCACAGGCCCTCTCCTTGTCCTCTTCCTCTCGCCCCACACCCCTCCGCGTCGCCCTCCTCGAACGCTCCCTCGCAGAGCCCGACAGGATCGTCGGCGAGCTTCTCCAACCGGGCGGGATCGCCGCTCTGCGCGAGCTCGGGATGGAGGACTGCGTGGACGGCATCGACGCCGTGCCCGTCCACGGTTACTGCGTCATCAAAGACGGCGAGGCCGTGCGGATCCCCTACACGGACGACAACGAAGGTCGCAGCTTCCACCACGGCCGCTTCATCATGAACCTGCGCGAGAAGGCCCGCAAGGCCCCCGGCGTGGACACCATCGAGGCGACCGTCTCCGAGCTCATCGAATGTCCCTTCACCGGCCGCATCCTCGGCGTGCAGGCCACCCGCAAGTCCAAGCCCGACTTCAAGGAGCCGTTCTACGCCGACCTCGTCGTCGTCGCCGACGGCTGCTTCTCCAACTTCCGCAACACGGTCATGAGCCAAAAGCCTCAGACGAACACCTTGGGCCATTTCGTCGGTCTCGTCCTACAGGACGTCACCCTCCCGATTCCCCAACACGGCACCGTTGCCCTCGTCAAGGGACACGGCCCCGTGCTCCTATACCAGATCGCGGAACACGATACCCGCATGCTCGTCGACGTCAAGGCCCCTCTCCCCTCGGACCTCAAGGTGCGTCGTCCACTCTCCGTCTTTTCCCCCATCTGACATGTCCCTCTCAGAATCACATCCTCACCGAAATTCTCCCCCTTCTGCCCGTCTCCCTCCACACCTCCATCCAAAAAGCGCTCGAAGCCGACCGTCTGCGCCGCATGCCCAACACCTTCCTGGCCCCGGCGGAGCAAGGCGGGAACCACTCCAAGGAGGGCGCCATTCTCCTTGGCGACTCGTGGAACATGCGCCATCCACTCACGGGCGGCGGCATGACCGTCGCCTTCAACGACGTCGTCATTCTCTCGCGCTTGCTCAAGTCCGTACCTGACCTCTCCAACTGGGACGACGTCTCGCGCGCGCTTCACCGCTGGCACTGGGCACGGAAGCCTCTCGCGTCTACGGTCAACATTCTTAGCGTCGCGCTCTATAACCTCTTCGGTGCAGATGGTGCGTTTTTCCCCCCTCCCTGCGTCTTTGTCGGCCGTGTCTCACCATGCTTTCAGATGAGTACCTCGCCGTGCTCAGGACGGGCTGCTTCAAGTACTTCGAGCTGGGTGGGGAGTGCATCGACGGCCCCGTATCTCTGCTATCTGCGTACGGCGCCTTGCTCTCCCATTCATTCCCGTGCGCGCACTAACGACGAGCCCCCTTCCCTCCACAGCGTCAAACAAGACCCCGTGCTCCTTTTCCGCCACTTCTTCGCCGTCGCTTTATATTCCATCTGGGTGATGTTCGTGCATCCGCGCCCCGTAGCGTCCATCGACGGCGAAAAGCCGGTGTATGCGGCGCCCGGCCTGGACGAGTACCCGCTGTTGTTCCTTAAGGCCATCCGTGTAGTGAGTGCTCTCCGTGCAAACTCCACCATACAACACTGACGCAGTCGACGTCAGTTCTGGACCGCCTGTATCGTGTTCGGACCCCTGCTCTGGACAGAGCTTAGATGGTGGTAGTTTCTGCTCGTCGGTCGGCCTCTGCCTATCTATCTTACAACCCGGGACGTATAGAGGACGTGTGCTACTTATATGTATTTTGCTTATAATGAACGATCTTGGACCCCACCTCCACCAGCTTCTACCGAATTAGCGTGAAGTGTATCTTTGGTATGTGTGTATGTGCATTATAATAAAGTAGTGCGCGTATGTTCTCTCTCGTTATTCAATCTCCTGTATATCTTGCGAGTCGGAGTCGCTCAGCAGCCACGAGTACGGTCCGTTTCCCCCAGCACCGACAACCTCCTCTACCTCCGGAGATGCATCACGCATGCTACGGGTCCATCGCGTGCTGGTGGTACCCGCCGTCGGAGGTCCGTCCAGGATCCTAGGCGCGCGCACGCGGCCAAGTGAAAACGATGAATTAGGTGGTATGTAACGCGTTGGCTTACTCGATACTCTTATCCCGCAAGCTCGACGACGGTTTGCTCCTCGACGGCGGTTTGCTCTTCGCAGGAGGCGGGCCCGGCAGGATGCTCACCTCCGGCGACGACGCGCGCACAGAGCGCGAGCGCGAGCGCGTCATCCGCCTCGGGGCCTTCGGCGTCTTGTCGTCCATGTCCATGTCCATATCCATCCGAACGTCGCCGCCGTCGTCGTCCGACGGCAGGACGCCGCTCCTCGACACCGGCTTGGGACGCGGCTTGCCGGCGGGCCTCTTCGACGGCCCGGGGTCGTAGGCCAGGATCTGGATGCCGTCCGAGGATTCCGCCGTCGCGGCGCGTGCGGAGGGCGGTTTGGAGCCGCGCGTGGACCGGCGGGGGCCCGGGTTGGAGGGAACGTCGGAGTGGGCGGACGCGTCGCTCGCTTCGGACGTGGCGCGCGAGGCGGGTCCGCGCGTTGAGACCGGCTTGGGGCGGGGACGGGGCTTGGGAAGGGCCTTGGAGTTGGCCGGCGCGTCGTCCTCTTCGGTGTCGGTGAAGAGACCCTTCGTGCCCTTGTTGTCCGATTTCTGCCCGCGCTCTTCCTCTTCGGTGTCGGTGAACAAGCCCTTCGACCGTTTGGCGCGTTTCTGCCCGCGTTCGTCCTCGTCGGCCTCGGTCGTGCTGCCGTCGTCCTTGGTGCGCTTGCGCCCCGCGCCGGCCCTCTTGCCCGTGGAGGTCTTCCCCTTGTTCTTCTTCCCGGTTTCACGATTCTCACTTTCCGCGCCCTCCTTCAGCATCTTCTCCTCCACCCTCTCCTCCGCCGCGAGCTCCCGCCGTCGCACCTCGGCGCGCTCCCGCACGATCGCCTCGCCCGCGCCGTCCCCGCTGTCCGGAAACATCGTGACGCCGTAGGTGACGCTCTCGCGCATCGTCCGCCTCGCCTGCGCGACGTCCTCGCCCGTGTCCTCCATGATGAGCGCGAGCGCGGCTTCGGGCACGAGGATCTGCTGGATGAATGTCGTCGGGTTCAGCGGCGCGATGCTCTCCGCGTCGAACGCGGCGGGCGGAAAGAGGTTGTACAGCGTTTGGTGGAGGATCATCGAGCCTTTCTCCCCGTAGCTGCCCAGTCGACGTCAGCCCATTCGGTCACAGGGGAAGAGGAAAGCAGAAAGGACGCACTATCCCGGCTGGGTCCGCTCGAAGTTGTCGAATTGGCCCTTGACCCCGGCCACCGCGCGCGAGCCCATCGCGCGGACCTCCTTCATCACGGCTTGCCAGAACACGCTCGCCTCCCTCGCCCCGTCCTCCGCGTCCCGGATCTTTCTCAGCTTCTCGTACAGGCCCTCCACGCGTCCCTGGACCGCGTCGAAATCGATCTCCGTCGGCCAGCCCCGCGCACGCGCCTTGGGGATCTCCTCCGTCTCGAACTGATGGCGCGGACACATGTCGATGTAGGTCTCGAAGGGGGCCTTGAGGCCGCGGGGGTTGCCCGGGCGGGGTTCGGGGTAGGCGCGGCGTTTGGCCGCAGCGAGGAGTTTCTGGAGGTGCGGGGTGGGGTCGGAAGGGAGAGGCTGGTCGCAGAAGGGGCAGAGGGTGCTAGGGTCTGGCAAGCCTATGTGGGCGCATGTATGCGTCAGAAACGGGGATAGGATAGATATAGAACGATAGACTCACCGATGCCGTTCAGTCCGTCCAGCACACTGTCGTCCAGCTGCAACACATCGTCTTCCCAGTTCGGTGCGGCGAGTCTGCTCGGGCCCGCCACTGGCCCGTTCCCGACCGTCTTGAAATCGCTCGCGGCCATCGGGAACGGACGCAGGTTGTTGCGCTTGCGCTTCGCCGTGCGCTGCCGCACGTCCTCGTCGGAGTCTTCGTCAGACGCCTCGTCGAGCGCGGTGAGGCTCTTCGATGCCTTGATGCTCTTCCGGCGGGTTTGAGACTGGGACAGTGAGATGACGGGCGAGGAGAGTGGTGAAAGCACGGGAAACCCATTCCTTTTTTTGTGGATGGGAGAGACGCAGAGGTCCTTGGTCGAGGTCTGCGAGCTCAGAGGGGACAGCATCGCCATCGGGAACATCTCTATGGGAATTCTGGGCGCTTGTCGTGCCTTGCCTTTGCCCTTCTGCTTCTGCCTCGTGGTCCCGGGCAGGTCGTCCGACTCGCTTGAGCTGTCGAGACTCTGTGGCATTGTGATATTGGATCTTGGGGGTGGAGAGCATGGCGAAGAGATGACCTTGCGGCCTCTGACCGACTTTGAGGCCTTGGGCCGTGGAGTCTCGTTGCCTGTGTCCTCATCTTCGTCAGAGTCTAGGATGATGATAGGATTGGGCTTCGAGAGCGGTGGAGGCGAGTGACGGTTGTTAGTATTGCGGGCTTGCATGGGGTGACGAGTGGCGCGTTTGCTGGTGCGCGAATCGCCGGAATTGGTGTCGCTGACAGGAGGCGTCGGATCGTCTAACGGAAACGGCTTGGGTTTGACGACGGGTTTTGGTTTGACCTTCACAGCAGGCTTCTCCATGATGGGAGGTTCCTCCTTCCTACCCTTGTCGGATCTTCGATCGTCTGCCTTTGAGCGCCCTAGGGACATGGGAAATTCGGCGGGAACTTTCTTCTTGGAGGGCGGGACAGTATTGGACGGACGTTTGGGAAGATCGGCGGGTTTGGGACGTGGCTTCGTGACGGTGCCGTTCTCATTGTTGGTGAGGCTGGATAGTATACTGTTGCTAGCACTGCTGGTCCGTGAGGCGTTGCTGGTCTGTGTTGATGACTCTCCCGACTTCGGTTCCGCGGAGTCTGCCTTGGGTTTATTCTTCTTGAAATTGGGAAACTTCTTCTTGACATTGGGGAAGTCGGGATGGCACGGCATACCGTCCACGACCATCTTGTCTTTGACCTCCGCCTGCTTTGACGCGACCGACTTGACCATCATTCGCTCCTCGTCGGACGTGTGGTTGCCAGTGAGGCTGTCGATTTCGTCGTCGGACGACTCCAAGGACATGGCGCGAAAGATATCGCGACGGCTGGTCTGAGAGGAGGAGGAGGAGGAGGACGCGTTGTGCCGTGATTTGGATTTGGGACGGGTTGCGAAACTGGAAGTGCCGAGGTTTTCGAAGAGCGCGCCTTTGGAAGGGGACGGCGGAGGTGAGCGGGATGGGTGACGCATACTTCGGTCCGTGGCGAGGGTCACACCGGTTTGTCGCTGTCTTCGCTGGATGGCTTCCATGCACGGGCGGCTAGTGAGCGTCAGAACGGATAATGAGAGAGAACGCGACGCGACGCACTGTGGAGCAAACCTCGATGTCTTCTTAGAGGTAAACTGCAGGCTGTCTACGCAGCTCTGCACGCATATACCAGGTCAAAGGGCAGTAGATTGTGCTAAAGACGCAAACGCACCACGCGACGAGGGTCTTATCCTGCGCGACAAAGTCAGTGTCGGTAACGACGACTAGTTTGTGAACCACGAAGGAATTCTTCGCCACGGAGAAGTTGAAGTACCGCGCGTCACCTGCGTCGCTTCAGAGAGGTATGACACCACATCCGAGTACATAAACGTACCGGTCTCGATGTCAAAGCAATCACACTTTGCTCTCCTTGGCCTGTCGTTCCCAGGGTGTCGTTTGTCCGGGTTGTCTGTGAAGGAGTGGCCTAGTCGTGGCAGAGGCTTGGAGACGCTACAAAGGGTGGGCTGTCCGAGCTTTCGCCTTGAATGAGGCGGAGGCGGTGAGGTTCGGGCGGTGGTGGCGAGAGACGGCGAGGATGATTGTGAGAAACAGGAAATAATCAAAGAATTCACGGCGCGTCCCCGCGTCCGTCGCTACACGTGATCGCTCACGTCTTCTTCCCGTTTCTCATCCATCCTGTCCCATATCCCCTTCTACATCGCCATGCTGAGCACATGAACCTATCGATTGCCCATTTTCTACACCGTATCGTATTTTTGATGTTGGATCTATGTCAGATAAAGCTCCCATTCTCAAACTGCCGTCCGAGATCACATTCATCATCCTCGCTTTTCTCAGCGTCCCCGATGTTCTCGCCTTCCGCCAGGTGAGTGCAGGTGGACTTTGTAGGAGCGTTATTCTCACTCCAGGACAGGTCTGCAAGAATTTTGACTTTATCACCCGAGACCGCGGTTTTTGGCTAGAACGTGTGCGTTTACATCAGGCCACCTTACCCCTACCGGTCAACGCCCGCGATGAAGCCTCCCTACTTTCGCTCTCAACGAAGCACGTCGAGGAAATCGCAATATCATCGTTGAAATCCGAGTACAGTTGGCTCAGCAAACGTTCATCCTCGCTTCAACTGAATGGCACTTTGGAAGCTCGAGATATCCTGCATCTTGGATTCTTACTGGACAAGCTCGTACTATGCGTTTACAGCCAAGGAACGATACTTCTGTGGGATTTGCGTAGGGGGGCGACGATGGGGAAAGTCCCATTAGCGTTCTGGGAGCTATGGGGCCGGGAGCCTTGGACGTCTGCTTTTGCTTGTGCAGACGTTAGCGAGGACGCGGTATATGTGGCAGTCACCCGGGCACAAAACAGGTGTGTGTCCTCTCTGTGGCTGCTTTTAAATCGCTGACCTTCGGTGCAGATCACAGCAAGGGTAGGCTCGACTTTTTTTCCAGCCAGCCATCCCAAACTTTTCTCATCATCGAGTACCCACCAGCTCCACTACCGTACTCATGCGGATACCCCTTCCTGAACATGACTCCGGCGACGATGCACTGCACCCATCACTTCTCGATAACCAATTCAACGACCTCGACACCCTCTTCGGCGGGAACGACCAAATTGTTCGAACGTTAGATCCATCTCGCCATCTCGTCGCCTTTTCCCGGTCTCCCTTCATCGACGTCGTCCACTGGCCCTCCAATACCGGGATATCAATAGACACCCAGCGGGAAGAGCTGGATCAACTCGTAAGCAACTCATTTTCTAGCTGTACATGCGCTGACAGGATGCTCAGTGGAACGGTATCATTGGCCTTCATTTCATCGATTCCCACCTCCTCTGCGTCAAAGCACGATCCCTCGAGCTGTATCACATCACCGTCCCACTTCCATCTTTCTCCTCCTATTTCGTCCCTTCCAGCCTTGGCCTCGTCCAGACTACCCAAAGCACGGCGCCCTCCCCACGATCCAGTACCGCCGCAATTCGACCAGTGGCTATGCATTTCTTCCCGACGACAACATTCCGTGGCGCGTCCTTTTCCAGCCCTTCGACAGCGCCTCCTGCCCTCCTCAACACCACTTCCGTCTGTATTCTCGCCCATGATGTCCTCAGAGGGGTCTTCCACTACCAAGTCGACGTCACCACCGCCTCAGAGCCTTCTCCAGGACCCGGAGTTCCACCTTCTCTTCGCGTCGAACTCGTAGGAATACACGATATGGCCTATGGCATTCCTGGGTTTGTCAGCACCGCGGCTTTGGGACCGCAAAGCCGACGCGGAGTGTGGATCGAGCGCATGAAGAACACGACGACGAGGCGTGTTATGGCTTTCTCTACAGCTGCAGGGAAGGGTGCAACCGATGCTAGCGACGAAGTCGATGCGCCGGCACCGCAGGTGGAGGAGTCCGCAGCGCAGGACGAGGCCGGTTTGGACGAGGACGAAGAAGATGAAGTGCCCCGGATGGCTGGAACGCCAATCAAAGCTCGCACCATCTACGAGTCCAGCTCGTACGACCTTCGTGGTACGTCTGCTTCCATCGTCTACCCCAGGCAACTATGTTGATCTTGAGTTCTTCTCAGACGATTTACTGCATATGGCGTTTTCCGAGGTGACGGGGCGGATAGCGTTAGGCACGCGCTCGGGAGAAATACGTATCATATAACCAAGGAAGAAGTCTGGACGCTGTACATGTGTGTTCATTCGCACTGCCACTCCCCTGCAATACGGGCTGACCACAATACAGGTGTATATTAGTTTGAAGCACTGGATCGTTTTGACGCAATACCTGCCGACCCCAACACACGTACTCATTCCCTACAGCTCACCTGCCGCTCGTCTTCTCATCTGTCGCCAAGACATCCGCGATGTTCTCACGTAGAAGCCAATCATCCAGATAATACACATATATGTACAAGATCAACCCTTTCCCAAGCCTTGCGTGCCCTTTACTTCGCGACCGCTGCGATGCACTCGATCTCCACATCCGCGCCGAGCGGGAGCTTCGCGACCGCTGCGATGCACTCGATCTCCACATCCGCGCCGAGCGGGAGGGCTGCGACACCGATACACGTCCGCGCGGGGAAATTCCCCTTCTCGAAGAACTACAGTTCGTCCTACTCAACACCCAACGGAAGGGCATGGTATAAGCGAAAACGAGGGACGCACCTCAGCGTAGGCCTCGTTCATGGGGACGAAGTCGCGCTTGAGGTCGGTGAGGAAGATGTTGACTTTGAGGATGTGCTCGAGGCCGGAGCCGGATGCTTTGAGGATGATGGCGAGGTTTTTGAGTGCGGTACGCTGTGTGGATGAGATCGAAGAGCGGGCGCGGCAGTTAGAGTGGAAGGGGACGCGCGGGTGGAGGGTCGGGACGCACGGTCTGCTCCTGCACGCCCCCGTCGACGAGTTTCATATCACGGGTAATCCCAATGTTACCAGAGGCGTAGACATTTCCCGCTGAGACGACCGCTTGGGCTGAAGGGTGCGAATGCGATCAGTGCGCCACAGTCAGATGATCCCGTGAGCAGGAGGTGGAGGTGGAGGTGGATGGAGGCGGCACGCACAGTAGATGGGAAGAGGAGGGACGGCATCCTCAGTAAATACGATGGTGCGGTCGGACGACATGACTATGAGTTGGTGTGGACGGGAGCGCGATGGGGAGAAGCAGCGCCGGAAAGCAGGGATATTTATGCGCGATGATCTTATCTCCAAAAGGCGTCGGTCCGACGATTTCCGCTGCGTCAGCTGCGAAGATACGTTACGAACCACGACCGAAAGCCCGATTCCCGGGAATATGTAGAAAAGCTGCATCGGACTCGACGGCGATATCATTAACGAGTGTGGTGAATTACAGGTATACGACAGACAAGAAAAACCCGCCATACAACCAGTCATTGTCCGGTTACATAACCGCAGAAGATCTACCATGGCTACAACAACACTTGGAGCGATGGCCGATGGGCCGGAAACAAAAGTCCTAGGAGGTGGCACCACGTGGCACGGAAAGCTCAAAGCATCATCTTGACCACTAGCAACATGATTCAGAGGAGTCCAAACGTGCCGACGCTGTGCGAGTTGAGATGATTGGCGCCATTTACGAGCGGAACGGCCTGCCCAATGGTGGTGTTCAAACAATCCAGCAAAGTCGAGTCGACACCGGTCGGGAGAGCTGTGGCGGAAGCATTCACGTCGGGGCTGTAAACTGCCGAGTTGTTGTATCCGTCGAGGGTGAGGACCACGCTGCTCGCGCGGTAATACTGGATAGCCTGTTCAGGTTGAGGGTCCGGCAACGCTCCGATATACGACGCAGGCAACGTGCTCGTCGTTCCGTTGTTGAGAGACCTGCTACAGTTCGTCCTGATGGAGGTAATCAAAGAGATGACTGTCGCATTGTCAGCAAGGAGATGGAACACTGTCGGCGCGGAGCTGTTGGACTGGAACGAAGCCTGCATCATGGGTCCTCCCGGTCGACTTGAATTGGTTGGCGAGCCGTACTGGAAAGAGCAATGCGAAAATATGTTTGAGGAATAGCCGTGAAAGCGTCGAAGGGGGGGAACTTACTTCGTCCGCCTCATCCAGGTAGGCAAGCGTGCCAATGCCAACGCCGACACCAGTGCCCCAAACAAGGGGCCAAAACCAGAACGGAAATCCTTGACCTCGAACGCTACGACCGAACGGAAGGCCGGGATATCCGCTCCCGTACGAGCTATGCTCTCAAGCTCAGCATCCATCCCGCTGTCGCAGAACACGCAAACTGCTTACCTTGTTCCGAAAATCTGGCCTCGCGTCCCTCCCCCAACCGTGCGGTTCGTGAAAGGGCCAGAAGTGATTATAGTGTGACTACCACCTCCTGGACCGTAGGAGGTGGCGCTGGAAGACTTGTGCGCAGAAGTGGTAGGAAGGCCACTGACGGGGACAGAGGCTTTCTTGCCGGCTGAGAGGTGTGGCGTCAATGAGATAATGTGGCCTGATCGCGTTGCAGGTCAAAATCGCCCTTACCGTTGCTGTTGCTGCTCTTGCTACCCCCACCCCCTTTGCTACTGCCCCCACCGCTCTTGCTACCGCCCCCACCCTTGCTTCCACCACCACCACCACCACCACCACCTTTTCCACCACCGCCCTTTCGACGAGCAGGAGGATCATGAGGTGTGATGAAGGGAACGCGCATGATCTCCAACAGACAGGAAGAAAGCTGAAGGCGGGCGGACGGAATGGGGTGATCTGTGAAGAGGGAGAAATGGTGACAGGCCAAAAAATACAACGCGGTTAGCTTTTATACACGGAAGAAGTATGACTAGTGCGAGAACCAAGACCCCTAGACGCCTCCAATTGTTGGATCCCGCATTAAGTATCTTGTTTCCAACCATCTACAAAACAAATCGCATTGAGGCGGTGCTGGAGGACTTCAGGCCCACAGTACCTCGATGTGGCACGCTGCCAGTACAAGCGTCACCGCCCTAGGAGGCATTTTATTTCACAGCACGCAGTGCTTCGCCTATAAGAATGTGCTGAAGCCCTAATGTTCGTCTAGATTATAAGGTTCAGGGTCAGCATTCCATTACAGAGTCCGGATAACGCACGTTCAATCGAACATCCCGTACACCGCTTCGAATGCTTTGCCATACTTGCGCTAGGGTCCGTGAAGCTGTGAGGGCTGAGGGCTTCGGAAAACTTGAGCCACGACCAAACCGGATGCCGAACCGTGTTCTATGATAACATCGGCGCACAAAACGTAGTAGATTGCCAGTGCTGTGCAACATCGTACAAAAGAAACGGTTGAAGATTCTGCCTTCGAAAATGAGGAGACGTACCTTTTCAGCGTTCAGTGGCACCGATACGATGAATGTGGCGCATCGCTTTTGGTGGCTCTCGAGGTAGGACGTGGCGCGTGAAGTGAGTGGCAAGCCCAAAGCGTGCCAATTAGACCATCGGTAGATCGGGGTATCGGCACTATCGGCATTTGATCACGTGCGTATCATTGACTCCGATGCTTTTCGAACGAGCCCTTCGCCTTCCTGTCAATTCCTTTTCTTCTTTATCGCTATCATGTCTGAATCCAAAGGCCGTGTTCTTCTCGCTTACTCTGGAGGCCTTGGTATGCACCCGAGATTCAGTGACTGTGCAATAGCGAGCTGATGCCAATATCGCAGACACCTCCTGTATCCTCGCATGGCTCATCGACGAGGGGTACGAAGTCTATGCATTCATGGCAGATGTTGGGCAGGAGGAGGTGTGTCTTCTCTTTTACGGGTTCCATCCGATGTTCACTGAGGGATTACGATATCTAGGACTTTGAAGCTGCACGCAAAAAGGCTTTATTGGTCGGCGCTAAGAAGTTCTTCCTCGAGGTGCGTTATATCTAGGCTGGCATCGCCCGCATCTCTCATCCTTCATTATACAGGATCTTAGGCGTGAATTTGTAACAGAGCTGATCTACCCCGCCGTCCAAGCAAACGCAATCTATGAGGTGCTTACAGTCGCCGCTTCCTGAATTCGTTTCCCTGACATCTCAACATCTATGCAGAATGTCTATCTTCTCGGAACATCCCTCGCACGTCCGGTCATTGCGCGGGGAATGATCGATGTCGCCGATAGGGAGGGATGCGAGTAAGTTTCTTATCCTTTCCTCGTTCCCTGCCTCATGGTGAATGTTTAGTTTCGTCTCGCACGGTTGTACGGGCAAGGGGAATGACCAAGTCCGATTCGAACTCGCCTTCTACGGCTTGAAGCCCGACATTAAGGTCGTCGCGCCATGGCGAGTTCCTGGTGCGAACTCCCCCGTCGTTATCCGCCGTCTGTATCTAACACGGGCGTAGAATTTTACAACCGCTTCCCCGGCCGCCAGGCTCTTCTTGCCTACGCCGCCGAGAAGCAGATCCCTGTCGCTCAGACCACCTCCAAGCCTTGGTCCACCGACGAGAACCTGTTCCACATCTCTTATGAGGCTGGTATCCTCGAGGACCCCGACGTCACTCCCCCCGCGGATATGTGGAAGTTGACCCAATCCATCGAGGAGGCACCAACGACCCCTGAGCGTATCTCGATCGAGTTCAAGGCTGGCCTTCCTGTCAAGGTCACTTCCGGCTCGGACACTTACACCGATCCCGTCGACATCTTCCTGAACCTCAATGCGCTCGGACGCAAACACGGTATCGGCCGCATCGACATCGTTGAAAATCGTTTCATCGGCGTCAAGTCGCGCGGCTGCTACGAGTCTCCTGGCGCGACAATCCTCCGCGCGGCGCACGTCGACCTGGAGGGTCTCACGCTCGACCGTAACGTCCGTGCGCTCCGCGACCAATTCATCACCATCGAGCTCAGCCGCATCTTGTACAACGGCCACTTCTTCACGCCGGAGCGCGAGTTCGTTACAAGCGCGATCCCCGCCAGCCAGCGTACGGTAAACGGTCTTGTGCGTCTCAAGCTCTACAAGGGCAACGTCGTCGTCGAGGGCCGTTCCTCTGAGGAGGTATGTGCTTACGCATCCTATCATATCCTGCCGATGCCAAACTGCTTCTCATAGGGCCTATACGACGAAAAGCAATCCTCCATGGACGAGCTCGGCGGCTTCGAGCCGACCGACACCTCCGGCTTCATCCAGATCGAGTCGATCAGGATCAAAAAGTACGTCGATCTACGCTCTCCCGCTCGTGGATCTGTTGGCTAACTAGGCTTTCAGGTGGGCCCAGGCCAACGCCCGCAAGGATCAAACTGGCGTCGCACCAAAAGACGTTTATGGCGTTCGTGCTTGAATTGGACAGGAAATCCCCCAAAGTGTAGAACAGCTGTTCTTGATTCAGAACAATCCAATGTAACCTTGTGACGGATCTTTTAGACCTCGCGACGGTCCCTACCAGTTCAGCCCGATGAGATGTCTCGCGCCATTTCCACGGGATTGGCGTGGCGCGGCGTCTAAGCGATCCGCCCACATTTGCACGATTCGCGCTTAGATGCGTGCGGTGGTGTACTCTACTACTTTGTGAGTGCTTCACTAGCACTGCATGAATGTTGACACGGTAGTTGTACCGTCGATTATATGGGGTATGGGCGACTATAAACGAATGCTATCACAAGTAGACCGACACTTGTCTAGTATTCGACGAGACGTTCCCGATGGTCACGATCAAGAAGAGTAGTGACTGCGATGCCCCGCGGAAGATTCCACGGGCTCGACGTCGTATTGGATGATCTTCTCGACGTTGATATGGAGCTATTGGTGCAAACGAGGGCGAGCCCTTCTGAGTGAGTTTCTACTCACCAGCTCCTCCGACGATGCATGACCGACCTTGGCGGGCGTATCGCGCTCGAACTCTTCCAGCGCGGAGTTCGTCGACTGCAGGGCATAGACGTGTTGATCGGTTCAGAAGGGGTTACAAAAGGAAAGGGATGGGATGAATGACCGACCTCGGCTGGAAGACGCATCATAAATGACTGCTGCGTGCCTCTTCGGCGGAAGGCGTGCGCGAAAGACGGGAAGGGAAGGGATCCGGTGTCGTCTATCGGAGGTTGGGATTGTCCACGTAAAGAATGGCGTGTATTGAGTCTGGCAGCGAAGAACATATCAGGAATGGGTAAGGTGGGCTGGTTAAAGATCGGGCACGTGCGTTATAAGTAGGGAGTTGGCGTAGACTGCGTTTGAGGTCAGCGCATGCAGGTAGGAGATCCAGGAATGCCACGTACGCTTGGAGATAGCAAAATGTATTCCGAGAAAGACGAGATTATAAGGCATTGTAAGCCACTGCTTCAAAGCGTAAGGTATTGACAGGCCAGAAAGGTCGAAGCCAACTTACGCAAACCAATGTTACAACTGTAGCGATGCTGCAGGAATGGGGCTAAGACATCGGAGAGTGAGAAACGACAGCGTACGCACCAAGTAAGAGCGCCACCATTGAAGGAGTAAATCATAATCAAGTCAATGACATGGTCCATGCTGCGAAAGTAAGATCAGACCACAGTTTAAACGTGAAGAAAGAAGCGCATACTTCTCAAAACCCGTGCGACTGTTCCGCAGGTAATAGCACATGACCAAGGCGATCAGAATATCTAAAGCTGAAGAAAGAGCAAGACCGAGCGTGAAGACCCACTGTGCCATTGCGCGGGGAGTGTCAGGGAAATGCGCATGCGGGGGCAACCGGTTGGATAATACATCCTTTAATACAAATCCTTTAATACAAAGAGAGACGCGGTGGAGCGCTGCGTCACGTCACGACACAAACCGCGAGACAAGTGAGCTTTCTGATTGGTTGTGGGACAACAGCCACGTCATCGTAACGCGACGCGTGACAAGTCGCGTTGACAAATGCACGTGGCTGCTTGCGTCATCCTAGGCTTGCGCGTCGGCCGGGTCGCCGCGTCGCTCTTCGTCTTGACCTCCACCACGTACTTGGCCACCGTCATACCTTCCCACTCTCTATGGCACCTCTACGCACCGCCGTTAGCGTCAAAGTAGCCTCCATGGCACAGCCCTACTTATACCTTTTACTTTGTATATCAGAAAACAAATTCAAATCAATTTTCCTCCAAAGCAATGTTTGTGCAGCAACATGGACGTGTTTTGTCGCTTCGGTCACGATGACCGCGTCGCTCCCACCCCCCCTGATTGGATTTATTTATATATCTAGAGATTTTTCGGGAAATTTCCTCGGTGCTCGGATGAGGCGTGGTGGTCCCGAGCTCGAGTGATGTACGACACGACCCGACCCGACACGACACAGTACAGCACACCCTGTCATCTGCATCCAGTGCATCTCGGTGCGTTCATCTGGATCATGTGCGCATTTTCTTTCTCTCTTGCGAGACGAACTGACATGTACTATTTGTGCAGAAGAATCTATGCGAGTTGGGGGTGACATTGGCTGGCCATTGGGACGGTGCACCGAGCAGGAACGCAGGTCCACTGATTCCGTCCAAGATGCAGCCCCCAGAAACAGTGCCCATTCAACCTCCTCGCAAGCGAACGAGAACACGGCCGTCCAGGTATGACTGACCTTAACAAACTGATCAATGTCCTTGCTTACTATATTGTTGTCTACAGCTTTCCTCGGCTGACGCCATTGGCCACCGCCGGTCTTGAGTGCGAGCACAACGACATCCTCAGGATCCTGAAGGTCCGCAACAGCATTGTATTGTGTCGTCCACGTCCGAATCAACGACAGGTGACACGATAATGCAAGAACCCAACCAACCAGCAAGCCTCGAACGGAGCTTTCATAGATGGTACGTGCATACAGTATCAATCAATGTGATAGTAAAGGCTTTACTGATCCTTTTGTTATCCATATCACAGGTGATATGTCCTCATCGACATTGCATATTCGCAGGCCTACTCGGCCCTCGGCGACTTGCTTCCTACGCCCCCAAGGACTCCAGCTCTGAACCCTCAAGGAACAGAACAACCCACTCTGCTATCGAAATGGCAGATTGCCAAGAGAGCCCGACACGAGCGAGAGCATTTGGGACCGTCACAAACCCCTCTACTGTAGGCGGCTGTAGTTTGGCAACTCGCAACCGGTGTCACATGACCGTGGGAGCGGGTAGAGGAGGGCAACCCGGCCTCGGGGACGGGGGACATCCACTTTAGGCAACGCAACCTCTTGTGAGTGAGCTCTCCCAAAGGGCCAAAGCTGTCCTATGTAGCGTCGAGTGATCATCCTCACGCTTTGGCCCATTACACTGTACACGAATCTGTATATGAATACAAGGTTTTGTGCACACTGACCACCTTATTTGTCACTGAGTGCTGATTAGCTCAGGACCCCTGAAATTCCCTATAAATGATTCATCTCGGACCACCGAAAATTTGGGCCTTATGGGAACCTATGTATGGTACTCTCCACCGAAAATGGGCCCCGTAGGGCCGACATGTTGGAGCTAAGAACCACTGAAAAGGAACCCGCCCGTCCGAAGTCCCATCTTCACCACCGAAAATGGTAAGCATCTGAACACGCCGAGGATCTGTCAGTTCCAATCACAAGTATTTTGCATATTTTGCTTCCCATGGGTCTATGGAAGCAAACTAGGCATGTTATAGCAAGCTTGTGCATAAAATGAGAGTTCTGCTCTGGAAACCTCGACGCCGAAGGCGTGGGAAATTAGACTATTTTTAGATATGTATAGTCTAAGAACCACTGAAAACGGCTGACTTGAAAAAATCTATCATGTAAATCACCGAAAATGGCCCAAATTCTGTCCCAGCGCACCACCGAAAACAGGTCACCCTGGGATGAATGCTCTATAGGGAATTTCAGGGGTCCTATTAGCTCATGAGGCTGGCAGCGCTGCGGCGGTTTGTAGAAAACAAAATACAATATGAGCGAACCTCATGTCGATTTCGTACTTGGTGCCGCTGGTGACGTATTCTTGAGGGTTTTTGACCTTTTTTTTGCGAAAATTAAGCATGGGTAAGCGGAAAGCAACTCAGCCTCGGGGACAGGAGACAACCCGCAAATTAGGCAACCGCAACCGACCCCCGGGGACAGGGGACGTTGCCTAACGTCGGCCGCGTACAGTAGGCATCCCGGCTACAGTTTCCCTACTATCGGACTGCGAGTTGAATCTTCTACACTTCATGCTTAGTACTTAGTTATGCTTATTTGTTGCTTATTTGAATACAATCACCACAGCCTTGCTACTTGAATGAGTGCAATGCACGGGTCTATGCTAGTACACCTACAACGCGTACAAACCCGCTGTAGCTTTGTAGGGTGGCCCTGCATGACGTCAGTCACCGCCAACAGCTTACTGAATTTGCGCTACCCACATCTCCACGGTTGACGCGATAGCGGCCACTAGAATCGCATACAATGTGAGCGGGATGTTTACGGCGGAGTTGAATGAACACCATGCCTAGGCGCCCAAAGGTGAGGAGGATCTGGGATTTGGGGATCAGGCATCCGCAGCATCGCGAGCACATGTGAAGGAATACACACGAGCGGCGTCGTGACAAACCAATTTTGCTGGCTCACTGGGATTGGCGGTCAGTCACAGCCATTGGTCGTTGGTTTGCCGACGACGTACGGCGGAAGACACGATGGCAAAAGAATCTAGCGAGAGATGATTTAATTTTAAGAAAGGGGACCTGTGATCGACGAAAATGCTCACAAGTGCACGACAAATGTCATCGTTGCCTGAGGAAAAGGGGTGAGAAACAGGCGAACAGGTGTACCGTGTTGCCTACCGTGAATCCAACCGTCAACTATTTTCGAGTGAGCGTTGGACAGAGCAGGTTATGCAGAGATAGAACGTCCGCACCGCTATCTCCCTGTGGGAAAAGGTTATACGCGAGCGGAGACGAAGCAGTCTGCTCATGACGCACATAATAATATTGTCTGTGTTTGCGTTGCCATACTCTGTTACAAAGTACTTCCAGGTCGCAGAGCAGATGAGAATGGTATGGATGACATCGATCGCCCTGGAAGTTTCGGGTGTTAGGAGCGTTTAGAGTTGCGAGAGTTCGACGTTCAACGTTCACTCACCACACCAGTGCGACCTAACGACAATGTTTGGCTGAGCTACGTGGCCGATAAGTCTGTAAAGTCAATAGACGCACCAATGCCTTTAGCCGCAAGACGTCCATCTGGTACACGCGAAAGTACAAGAACGTCTGCACGGTCACCACCCCGGACAAGCTGGTGCGCCGACAGTGTTGAGCCCGTTGTACATGCACGGGAGTCAAGAATAACGCACGCCAATGAGGCCAGGCCACCTAGAAGGATCGGACCCAGCGACGTCTTTACGTTCAAGACAGCCGACATCTTGACGGGCTAGCGGGGAGGAGATGAGGCAAAGGGTGCCGGGGGATGTTGCGCTGGTCTATATACTCTGTAACTCCGCTTTTTTGATGTTGGAAGAACGACGATGGGGGTGAGAAGCAATGGGCAACCAAATCACTCTGAGACATGTCCAGGCTTTCGTAAGTGCCGGCGGCCGACCTTGCGGACCAGGTGCGCCGGTTCATCCTGACTTCAGGACGTTATGCAGTGCCAGGAAGGTGGAGCGACGGCTAAGCGACTTCGCGAAGACCAAAGGAGGATTTGGGTTGGTTGACAGGGAAATTTGGTTCCGTTGGGTATTACCTTTAATTGAATCATCGCCGTGAGTGTGCCCATTTGAAATACTAAGGCTCGCAAGAACCACATAAGCAAGACTTGCTGACCTTGTGCTGGCCTAGTCCACAAAGGCGTCGTCGCCTTTCACTTTCTCAAATAACTCGGACGTCGCATTTACCTGCTTCCGAAGCCAAGATGCTGGCGAAAGTTGCCGGTCACCGCCCGTTGGCCGCCCGGGCTCTGTACCAATCGTGTGGAGAGCAACGGTCAGAGGCGTATAGCACTGCAGGACCTGAAGCTGAAGCTTCCTAGACATTTTCTTACCCATATTCATCTGACTTACCTTCCTCCAAAAGGGTCTCGAACTGTATGGTGTTGGCTGGAGGGACTGGCACAGCACGAGACGACTCAGACGCGAATGGATTCGCATCACGTGCGTCGCGTCGCGGAACCGGCGCTAATGCCTCCCACTTCAATTCGACTCGGATCAAGCTTGCTCTCTCCGTCCACCGTCGCCTGCTTCCTGTTCGCATTTGCCCTGGCACTTTCACGATATACAACTCAACATACCTCGAGGAACAGGATAATCTCCTGTAACGGATGGATAAAGACAATAAGGAAGACTTCACGTTCGGAAGGTCCTGCGATCTAAAGGTTCCCGTTACATTCCGAATGTGCGTACTACTGGACTTTTCGCCAGGTTGTTGAAGCGAACCATCTCAGTTAGATCACAACTAGAAGGTATCCGTCATCCAAAGTCATTCACAGAGATCTTAGACAATCCGGAGCTACGCTTTCATGGAGTACAATCCTCGTACGTCGCGCCTCTCTACGTACTTCCCTCTCCGCCTGATGCAACGTACGCAGAACGCTGTCAGATCTTTACGTGACGTGTCAACTCGTAGCGGATAACAAACCGCTTACCATCCCCTTTCGTACTTCGTTCAAGGCATTCAAGCATGGCTATGCGTGCGCCCCCTCCTGTCGCTGTGTTACTTGCGTTGCTGATCGCAAGGCCGTGCGTAGATGGAATGAATGGATCACTTTCCCGATACGATACTGTGATCTACCTGTGAGCTCCCAGATCACGTTTACGGTGTGGGATATAGCGGGTCCCAGGGCAGCAGTACCCGTGGGTGGATCTACGTTCCGGTTGTTTGGGAAGAAATGGTAAGCAGCTATTGGTTCTTGATGGTATGCACTGACTTTGGCTCCAGGACACTCCGTAGGGGCAAGCATCGTCTGTTGCTGTGGCCGGATCAGGAGGCAGACGGGTCTGTCGACACATCGACACCGAGCAAATCAGGCAGCCGGGATGAAATGGGTCGGTTAGAGAAGGTGCGTTTACTGCAGTGGCATATGTTGGTTGATGTGCCAACCCAATTGGACGCAGCTCGTGAAGAAGCATGAACGCGGTGACCTTCCCAAGTCTGAGTGGCTAGACAAGCTTGTTTTCCGCAAGATGTCCGAGATACATGCTGTATGTGTCACGACAAAGGTTTGCATGATCCTTCCGCGCTGACCTCTGTAACAGGCGGAGACTGAGAAGTCGAACAACTTATACCTCTATATCGACCTTCCCCGCTTTGACTTCCCTGTTATCTTCAGCGAGCCGGTACGCTCCCCTTTGTCGTGGAAGTAGGATCACAACACTCACGCTATATGCAGCAAGAACCTGTTGCCTCGTCTTCTACTACAAACATTCCGCCACCTCCGACACCTGCACCCATCGTTCCTTCAATCTCAACATCCCTCGCCTCTGACCCATACCTGTGGGCGGTGCTCGACCCGGACGCACCACGAGACAATCCAGTAGAAGACAAACATCGCAGGCTTGTCCGAAGTCATCGTAGTAGCCCTTACGATCGTGAGCTCAAGCCCAACATCAAAATCCGAGACGAGCTAAGCGTAAGTCTCTGTATCTCCTCGAGATGCTCTTTCATCTCACGAGGTCCAACAACCGCAGGCTATCCTTAGTTACGCTCCCGGCCAGCCTCTCACCTCCGAAGAGAAGGATTTAATATGGAAATTCCGGTTCTACCTCGCGAGGGATAAACGAGGCCTGACCAAATTCCTCAAATCGGTCACTTGGCGGGATCCGCTTGAGGTGAAGCAGGCGGTCGAAGAGCTTTTGCCGCAATGGACGGAGATCGATATGGACGATGCGCTCGAACTCCTGGGACCGACGACGGTGGACTCGCGTGTGCGGGCCTTCGCCGTGAAGCAGCTCTCAAGAGCAGACGATGATGTGATTTTATCTTCTGCTTAGTCCTGTTTGCATCGCTGACAAACCGAACCCTAGGAACTACAATTGTATCTTCTGCAATTGGTGCAGGCGCTCAAGTTTGAAAGTGCGGCGAGCGAGACTCGTTCGTCACGGTCCGCTTCAAGTGCGATATCTTATGACGACAGCGGACTGGCCGACTTCCTGGTGGCGCGAGCCGTGCAGAATTTTGCTTTAGGAAACTCATTATACTGGTACCTCGTCGTCGAAGTGGCCCTTCAGAAGGACGATCGCGTCATGATGAAGATGTACACCAAAGTCATGTTCAAGTTTCAGGAGCGGCTAGAACTGGTCAGTCGCACCCCCTCCTTCATGATTTGTATGCCGACCATATCATTGGCGTGCAGTCTACGGACGAGAACGTGAAGCAACGGCGGGAAATCATGAAGCGTCAAGGCGAGCTCGTCGCCACCCTCGCAAAGCGAGCCAACGAACTACGTCTCTCAAAGGACGGCCGCCCCAAGAAGATCGAGAAGCTGCGCGCGATTCTGTCCGACTCGAAGAACGGCCTGCTCTCCATCGCACCGTTGCCGTTGCCGCTGAACGCGTCGGTGGCCGTGACGGGCGTGGTCCCCGAAAGGTCAACCGTGTTCAAATCGAACATGTTCCCGCTCCTGCTCTACTTCGCGTGTGAGGACGGAAGCGAGTTCCCGGTGATCTTCAAGGACGGGGACGACCTGCGCCAGGACCAGCTCGTGATACAGCTGTTCACGCTCATGGACCGCCTGTTACGGAGGGAGAACCTCGATCTGAAGTTGACGGTGTACAACGTGCTCGCGACGGGCCCGTTGCAGGGCATGGTGCAGTTCATCCCGAGCAAGACGATACGCGCGATCGTGGAGGAGAACGGGACGTTGTTGAACTATCTGAGGGCACACCATCCGGACGAGGGAAGCGTGGGCACGTATGGGGTCGAGCCCAGCGTGATCGATACGTTCATCCGGAGCTGTGGTGAGTAGTGCTAGCTGGTATGCGCTTAGAAGGGCTGGCTGAACGCGGCTCTATAGCTGGGTACTGCGTCGTCACGTACTTCCTTGGGGTCGGAGATCGTCACTTGGACAATCTGTTGGTAGCTCCCGACGGTGAGCACTCGACGTTATGGACTGAGCCGCGGCTGATAGGGACGTCATGCACACAGGTCACTTTTTCCATGGTGAGCGCAGTCCAAGCTCAATTTTCCTGCACAGATGAACTGATCGCCACCCTCCTCCACAGTCGACTTCGGCTACATCCTAGGCAAAGACCCGAAGCCCTTCCCGCCCGAGGTCAAGGTCTGCCAGGAGATGATCGACGGCATGGGCGGCGCGCAATCCGTGCACTACGCGCGTTTCAAGAACTACTGCTTCACGGGCTTCACCGTCCTCCGCAAGAGCGCGAACCTGATCCTGAATTTGGTGACGCTCATGGTGGACGCGAACATCCAGGACATCAAGGACCGCAACGTGCACGAGCAGATCCGGGACAAGTTCCTGCTCGAGATGTCCGAGGAGGAGGCGATCAAGCATTTCGAGACACTGTTGAACGAGAACTCGTACTTCACGAAGGTGGTGGACGCGATTCATAATATCAAGCAGCAGTACTGGTAGTTTTGTCGTTACATTTTCATACCGTTGTCGCGTACTGAAATCACATACGTGTTCGAGTTCCGTGACAGGCAAGTGGCAGATGTGTACAGAGCCTCCGAACTCATTCGAGATAACAACAGAACCGATACAGTGAAATGCTTCGTACACCCGAGCGAGTGGTATAGACTAACGTTATAAATATTGTACAACCTTACCCAGCAAGACATCGTGTTTCTTCCGGCGTCGCGCCCGCACGACCCTGTGCAATCCTAATCCTCGTCTTCTTCAGTCCCAATCCACGCCTCCGTGTCCGAATTGGCGTATTGATCTGGCCCATCGTCGTCCGCGCGCACCAAGCGCGTCGCGATCAGACCGTCCTCCGTTTCGTCGACCTGCCAGCGCTCGGGGCGCTCGCGCACGTCCTCGAGCACCCACGCGATGTAACGCTCGCCTCCGTCGTCGTCGTCCGCGAGGTCGATGTTCCAGCCGAGGTAGAGCGTGTACCCGCCCGCGTACGCGACGAGCCCGTTCGCGTGGGAATACTCGAGCTCGTAGAGCTCGGTCATCTCCACCGTCGCACCGCGCCGGAGGAGGCTGTCCATGTACGGCTCCGCGTGCAGCGGCGCGAGCTGGCGGAACAAGGGCGGTTCCCAGGAGGGTTCGACCCATTCGCCGTCGTATTCGTCGTCGCTCGTGTTGTCGTAGTCGTCCAACATCCCGACCTCGTCGTCCGAGTACTCCTCGCCGTATTCGTCCACGTCGTCCTCGTCGAAGTCGTCTATCGCGGGGTCCGTGGGTGAGAAGAATATGCCCGCCCACGGGTCTGCGCTCTCGGGCGCGGGGGAGGGGCGGGGAAGGCCACCGGCGGGTTTGGCTTTGTCGAGGGTGGACAGCAGGGTCTTGAGAACGAAAAGGGGGAGCGGACGGGATTGTACGCGGGTGCGGCAGACGGGGCAGGTTTTCTTGCGGTGGACGAGCGGGATCTCGCCATCCATGTCCATGTCCTCCGGGTCGATCGGTGCCTGACGGAACCAATCTTGAAGACAACCCTGGCACAGAACATGGCCGCAGGGTCCAAGACTGAGATGGAGTCACTAAAGGCGAAGGATGGCAAGTGAAGAGGGAGGGACACACGCGAAAGGCTTGGTCAAGATATCCATGCAGATCTGGCATTGTAGAGTGCTCTCTATGCTGCTGACGAGCTGGCAGACCGTTACTTAGTACTTAGGTGGATGTACGCGCTGAGTGAATGGCGCACCTCGACGGATTGCTTGCTTTTCGCGGTGAGTTTTTCGAGTTGCGATTTGTATTCTTTCTGGCTCTGAAAAAATATCAGGAGATGCATGTAGCGGAATAAATCGCGCCTCGCACCTTGGTGGCAGCAAACAACTCTCGTCTAAGTTCAGTGATTGTCTATCCGGCCTACGGTGAGATAAAGCCACAAGTATTGGAGATAAGAAAACGCACGGCATTCTGTTTTTCTACGGTCTTGTCCTTTATGGCGAGTTGCTGGTCGGGAGTGAGCCGTGGAGACGCGTGTACATGCAGCGACACGACGTACCTTTTTCAACGCGTCGATTTCCTTCTTTAACTGAGTAAACTTAGCTACTGCGATGGGACCATGGACTAGATGCGGGGTATCCGTTTCAGCCTCGGACGGGGTGGCCGGAGTTGGCGTCCGCGCTATCGGGGGGCGCTTGACTTCGCGCGGGGGTGGGGGCTCCTTCTTGGTCCTGGTGCGAGCATGGTCCAGAGGTGGCAGTGGTTTGTTCAAGTGGCGATTCTTCTGATTGGGTGTCTTCTGCGCTCTCTCCGCGGCCAACTCCATCGTGCGCGAGGTGCTTGATCCTGCAATCGCAGATGTGGGTGCGTGTGGGCGTTTCCTTCGTGGGACGACAACGTCGGTGCGGGAGGTCGTTGCACCAGCATCGTCTTCGGAGGTGACCATGGAGTCACGCGTGCGGTTGTTGGAGAGAAAGGGACCGCGGGTAGTGCGATCGTTCTCTCGCATGCGGGATTGAGGGCGGTGTCGGCTTGAGCCATTGGAGTTCATTGTCGAGCGGGGTGTGAGGGGGGATGAATCGCCTTCGTTCTATGGAATCAATAAGCGCAAAATGGTTGAAAGAGTCGACGGGGGTTTTCCTGCGAAGCGTGGAGGGAAACCGTGAAGGACGAAGACAAAGGTGAGAGTCGAGCGAACGCAAGGCTTCCTGCAAGAAGTCACAGAACGAAGAGAAGTGACGATTACGTGACGATAAGCAATAGATAAATGAATATCAATGTCACGGATTTACTGTATGTAACTAACAATAAAGGGTTTCACACGCGTGACGGCGTACGGTACATGTGTACATACGTTTTATACACATTCCGGCCATCCTCCTCGACTCCTGATCAGTACTATCGACTGTTCTGATACCCCTCTGTACTCTTGTAAGTAGTAGCTGTGGCTGGGACAGACGGACGTGGGGAAGATGTGCATGAGGTTTCAGCCAGCCCGAACCTCCGGGCCGTGCTGACTCGGTGTTCTTCGCGTGTCCGTACTTCGATATATTTCCCTCGGTCGTGTTGCGGCTCGCGGCGACAAGAATGCAAGTACTCTCCACCAGTGCTCTTCTACGCATAGGACACGCGAACCTTCACCGCGTTGAAAGCACTGAATCCACCGATCAACTCGGTCGTGTGCAGAGCTCGGACAAGGTCAAGCGCCCAGGACGGTGGGAAAGTCGGAGTGTGCCGAGTAATTATCTCGATGATGATTGACGGCAAGGCCATCGTTCGGCCAAAGTGACCCATCTCGCTCACAAATCCCCAATGTCCATCTTGACGCTCGTCGCTGCTCTGTGCTCTTTACCACCATGACCCACACCTCGCGACATTCGAGGTCGTTCACCGTGGTCAGCCTCGACGTGGACGACGACGACGACGACCGCTCCCGGTCCCCCGAACCCGTCGACTATTACGAGCAGACATGTACGTCGCGTGCCCCGAATACACGCCCACCTCTGAATCGGCCGTTGTTCCCCACAGACTGCTCCCGTCGCCTGCCTCTCTCCTTGCTTTTTTTCTGCGGCCTCGCCTCTCTCTTTACTTTCTATTGGCTCGCCCTCGGTGACCTCCACCCAACCCGCACCGCCGTCCGCGCCATCTCCAACGCCGTCCAGCGGTTCGACCTCGCCGACGGGCGCGACCTCCGTTCTGGCGTAGAGGTCCTCCCCCACACCTTCGGCCTCGTGAGCCACAAGGAGCCCAACCGCGTCTTTCACTCCGGCGGCGCAGGCTGGCACAGCGAGCCCGGAGAGCCCGTTGCCTTCATCACCCGCGACGTGCGTGCCGTATCCACCCCGCCCTATTGCATTGATTTCTTCCCGCCACCACATCTGATCCGTGCACCCACCTGTTGACCTCCTCCAACAGATCTCGCTTATAACCCAAGTCCACGAGTCCGCCCGCCGCTCCGCCCGTTGCTCCATCCTCTTCACCGTCCCGCGCGACGCCCCGCACAACCCACCCTCGTCCTCCCAGCCCCCCTCCCGCCCGATCGACATCCAACTCTGGGCCCTCGCGGCCTCCGCGGGTGAATCGGACCTCCGCGGGCTGTCCTGGCGCACCCGCCCGAAACGCACCGCGCTCCTCGCGGACGTGCCCGTGCGGCAGGGCCGCACCCCGCACTCGATCGAGTTCGACTGCTCCCCGGGCCAGCTGTTCGAGTTCTCGTGCGCGGGGCGCAAGGCGGGGGAATGCTACGTCGAGTTTTGGCGCGAGCGACCGCGTCGGGAGGGGGATGGGGCTCGGCAGCGGGCGTGATCTGACCGTACGTGTCTTCCATTCTGTCCCGCTCCGGTCATTCCCGTCTGATTCGTGTCCTGTACAGACCAGCGGCTTGCTTTTCATTTTATGTGCGTGTATCATAGGGGCATTTGATGTATGTTATCCTCGTCGTCGGCGACACCTGTACGTGTGCGCTGCGGGCGTTCTTATCCGATATATTGCCTGCTTTGGCCTTTTAAACCCGACATGTGCGACTGACCCACGCGCGTCGCGCGAGGCGGCGTCTGGAGCGCGCTTGCAAAGTCTTGCAGGCAGCGGGCCAGACCTGTCCAGAGTGGTGGTCACGACAGTCCGGCAGGAACAACATACTGAGGGACTACTGAGGGCCGGTCTCATGTACCCAGCCCGGATCTTTTGGCATCTCAGGCCTCAGGCTCCAGGCCCGGGCTGGTAGTACGAGTCTAGGTGTGGGGGCTCTTTACAGTGCCTTGCATATATTTCTGGAGGTCGCGTCGGAAGATTCTTTGTTTGTTCGACCAAACACTTCCATATGAGGCTGCAGTCGTAACGGGTGACTCTCCGTGACTATTACGTGATGCCTGGCGAGAGGCTCACTGCCTAAATCCTTCCTTGACATTGTTCCTCCTCCCTCTTCCCTCCGACACCCTCTTATCATCATTTGAAACCACTCACAAATCCAAGGTTTGTGTTACCTTGTGAGCATGGATCCCTGCAGGACGTGAGCATGCATGTAACACCCATCACTCTTCAACTCGGACCGTCCCGGAGTTGCCTGTTAAGGATTTGTTTGGTCGTAACAAACAAAGAATCTCGAGGACGCGACCTCCAGAAATATATGCAAGGCACTGTAATGCCACCGCGAGAGAGTTGCTGAACTCGCTCACGAGAGATATCCGGTGGTGAGTGCATAAAACAACGATATATTGGAGCAGAAGCCCCCATAAGAATTTCTATACCGAAAGCAGGTAACCGTACACGGCGATGGACATCGCAAACAAGTAAACTGCATTATAGGCAGCTAAACCACCAGCCCGTCGAACGCCCGCTCGAAAATGTCGTACACAGGCGTGACGTGCGTCGGCGACCGGAACACCGCGACCACGAGCGCGCCGAACCACCCCTTGAACTCGTCCTCGAGCAAGATCGCCCTCATCTCCTCCGCGACCTGGGCCGGCGGGCACGCGTATACGCCGCACCCCATCGGACCTGCGCACTTCCCCTCCTCGCGCCGAGCGTCCCACAGCAATAGACAAGGACGCACCGAGGATCAGCGCATGCGCGCCGTATGTTGCCGCCATGCGATAGACCAGTCGGATCTTGCCTTGGAGATCTGCGAGGTCTCGAGCGTTCGCGAGGCGTGAGCCATCTTCTGTGAGTTGGGGATTTCGGGGCGCTGCCACGCTGATGACGGAGAGGGTTTTTCTATCGGACGTGGGGAGGTCGCCGCAGTCGTGCGCGAGGTCGTCTTTGAAGACGACGACTGCGGGGGAGAATATGCCTGCGACAGAGCCGGGACCGAGGTTCGGCCATGGGTAGTACTCCTCCTTGAGAGTGGCGTGGAGAGTGGACGAGTAGCACAGGGCTTCTTCCTGAACAGACCCGTACCCAACCTGTGATCAATATCATCTCCCGGGAGGCAAAGGGAACGCTCGCCTGTGTACGCGTCAAGTACTCCAGCCACCCACCCGCCCTCCGCTCATCGCTCGCCATATTCAGCACCGCCGTCCTCCCTGGACCCGCGTACCTCGCATCGCGCATCACCTCCCTTGCGACCGTGAGAGTGTCGCGCCCGTCGATGCGCACCGTCGTCGGGGGGAAGCCGGGGCATTGGGAGGGGTCGAGCGCGGGGAGTTGGGCTTTGATGAAGGTGCTGTCGGCGGATGCGCCGGGGGTGGAGGCGATGATGGACGGGGTGCGGTGGAGGGTGTCGTGCGCTATGTCGTACCTGCCTTCGTGAGTGGCCATCGAGAAAGCCCTTGCGAGAATGCGGGAGGGAAGAAGGCGCATGCACCGACAGATGCAAACGGTAGCCGGCCACGTGGCCTCGCATCCATCGCGCTTCGCCAACCACCATCCACCAACCTTTCCCCCTTCCACCGCAATTTCGTCGGTCCACGCGACGTCCACACCCGCATTATCCAAACCATTGTCGGCCACGGCTTCCGTGGCGACTACTATGCTCGCTTCGTTCCCACAGAATCTACCGCCTGCCCATGCGGCGATGCTCCTGTTCAAACCCGTGATCACATCCTCGCCGATTGTCCTCTCTTCGAAGATCAGCGGCACTACCTTCGTGCCGTCTCGCGAACCTTATCAACACCTTTCATCCTCGGTACCCAATCTGGCCTCTCGGCCCTCGCCAAGTTTGTCGGCGCCTCTCGCGCATTCGCAAAAGTGCCGAACGAGCTTCCCCCTCCCCCTGAACCAGTCGATGTGGACCCAGGATAATTTACCAGTTTACTCAGTTTTTGGACTACATCTGACCCCCCCCCTCGATACTTTGACCCTCATGCCCGATTGTCCCACTCATGCATCCCACCTCACGCTACCTACCTTTACCCACTGCCGCATTTAGTCTCAGGCACTTGACGCGGGATACAAATGTATATAAAATAAAAAAATAAAAAAAATAGCCGGCCACGTGGCGACGATTGGCCCCGGGCCTTGGGCGATTGGCTGCCGCCAACTTCCAGGACTCGGACCCCTTCTGGCAATGTGTTTTATTTCTGGCCCAACGCCCGTTTGCTCCCCACTGGGTCATCTCTTCTGACTTCGGGATCACAATTTCCAGACACGGAGTCGTGCACGACAATGCTTCGAATAAGTATCGACATACTTCCGGCGCGCGGTTCACCGATTCATTCAAGTGCTCGTGCCACAAGCCAAATAAAGGCGAGGTGCTTCAACTTTGCATACGGCGGGGCTAAGTAAGTCTGGCTCCTCCAAAAGTAGTAGCGTATGAAGAAAAAGTTGTCAAAGTCCTTGAACTTGCCACCATCGATATCCGGATCGTGCGATGGAGAATGTATGGCATGTATGGTATGACCACACGGTCCACGCCTGTCCGAAGGGTCGACCAGAGGTTTGCGTAGCGACCTCTAACGTTCGCCATGACGTATCGCGCAAGCGGCATCTAATGATCTACAACCCTTCAAAGCTTCGAGGTTCACAGGCCAGAAAAGTAAACCCGCCGCGATGACCATTGACCACCTCGCCGGGTCTTTAAATTGCTAAAACCCGGAATAACCGTTGGGGTTGAGTGCAGCCACAGGGAAGGTTCTCGCCCCAGATCTGGATGCTGAGCGCTTGAGCAATGAGCATGGCCATCATGTTTTCTCCGAGAAAGAACAAACAGGTCTTCCTGACCAGCATTCAGTGACAGGGAAGATACGTGCTCACCGGCGCACCCTAGCCATCCTCCTCCTACATGTATCACTTGCCATACTATGCCCTCTCATCAACCATGTGCCACATTCCTCGTGTAGCATCTTCGATTCTTCCTCCGGCGTCGAATCGTGTCCGAGTTCTGTCGATGATTCTAGTCGAGATGATTACTTCCTGACAGTTATTTTTAACACAGGTTAGACAGGCCTCAAAGTACGGGGACTTTCAAGGGATTCACACGGCGGCTTTGAGTTGGGGGACTAGGAAGCGGAGGGCCAAACTAGAAGGCAAGAGGCACCGTAGCCTGGCAGCAGTGGCAGCGAAAGGGGAGAAATGCTGCTTAGTCAGCCCCACGGCGCGGTCATTGCGGCGGCGGCACGTCCAAGTGGCATCCACGAGTCCACGACGACGAGTCGACGACGGCCTGTCCACGTTCCACCCTCCGCGCTTTGTTCTCTTTGTGATCTTTTTTGTACACACGAAACGTCGGCCCCTCTCCGTCCTCGGTGGCACCGCCTCAGGCCATCGGTATATCAGGACTCTACAGCGCTTGCCTCGCTCGTCACTGCCTACATCCAACTATCACTTTCCACCCCCCATGGACGCACACGACGACGGGCCAGATCTCCCTCTTGCAGAAGACGTTGATGGAGACGTCGACACTTGCCGTATCTGCAGCGCGCCCGCGGAACCAGATGCACCACTCTTCCATCCGTGCAAGTGCTCGGGCACCATTCGTTATATACACCAGGAGTGGTGCGCCTTATTCACATATGTCCCTTTGAAGATGGCTCATGCATTCCTGCAGCTTGACTACATGGCTTGCTCACAGCAAAAAGCAGTCCTGCGATGTGTGCAAGCATCCGTATTCGTTCACGAAAGGTCCGTGACCCCATCCGTTGTCCACCTCGACCGCATCGCATTGACGTCCGCGAGTAGTATACGCGAAGGATATGCCAGGCCGTCTTCCTACCTTTCTTCTCATTCGCCGCTTTATCCAGCATATATTCTTCGCTGGGTTGCTCGTCGTGAGGGGTGTATTGGTCGGCTTCATCTGGCTTGCTGTTCTCCCGTGGATCACAGTTTGGACCTGGAGAATGTACTTCGCCATGGGGAACTCCACGTGTGTCTTTTTCTCTCTCTCGTCAATTTTTAGCTGACATGAGGCACGAAGCGCGTGGTGGATCAGCGCCCGTCCCAAGGCGGCGGCGAATGCCTCTTCATTTTTCTACAGCCTGGCACTCCGCAACCTTACCGCGGAAAATAGCACCCTGCTTGCCTCTAATCCATCTAATACGTCCCTAGCTTTCACCATCGTCTCGCACCCCCTCTTCAGATCCGTGTCCGCCGACATTTTCACTGGTCAGATCATCGCCACGTTGATCGTCCTCATTTTCATCGCCATCTTTCTCCTTCGCGAGTGGATCTCGCAAAACGCGCGCCCGGGTGTATTCGAGGACGCCGTTGCTCCGGAGCAACTCGACCGCGAGAACCGTGAGCGCGCGGCGGAGCGGGAGCGGGAACAGGAAAGGCAGAGGCAAAGACACCGGCAGCGGGAGCAGGCGCGCGAGGAGAGAGCTCGGGCGAAGGAAGTGCTTGGGCGTCCCCTGGTCAAGGCTCGCATCGCGGTCCCGGCCTCCGGTTCTCATCTCCACAGAGAAACGAGGAACCTCCCCGCTCGCCCACCGTCGGCGCAGGTTCGCAATCTCGAACGCCCGGATGCTGGGTCCAATGTCGCTCTGTACATGGCGGGCGCCGGTGACCTTCCTCTTCGGCAAAGGCAGGCCCTGCTCAGGGCTAGGACGATTCCTACCATGCCTCTGCGGCGTCGAGGCATGGAAGGCAATATGGTGGGGCCACCTGTCGGCGAGAACAAGGGCAAAGGCAAGGCGACTATGGAGCCATCGCTTGAGGACATTGCCCAAGGGGGACCCATGCCAATCATCGACAACGCCGACCGCGCGGACCTCTATGGAACAGTCGAGAAGTTCCGTTCACCATACGCGCTCCTGAAGGCCCATCGTGTGTGGGGCACGCCCGGCGCAGAGGACTGGAGCCTTTTCGATTTCGAAATGTTCGAAATGAATGCGCGTGGGATCGTGGACTCAGTCGCGCCGACGCCAGAGGACGAGAAGGCAACCGAGGAGGGTCCGGAGACGCTCTTTTCTCGCGCTGAACGTGCGCGGTTGAATGCGGAGGAAGAGGCACGGTGGATGGAACGATGGGGCACACCCAAACCAGCGAACATGCCGCATTCACCCACGGCATCCCAACCTCTCAAGGTTCCCGTCAACTGGACAGACTGCCTTGGCGGTGCTGTGGTCGAGGCAGCGCGATGGCGAGCACGGCGCCAGGTGCTGTACGCTCAATTGAACGAAGAAGCGGTGCGCGACGGCCTCCCGTTGATCCTCATCCCGTGGGATTTGAGTGACGAGAAGGACGTGGACGGGGAAGCTGGCCAGAACAGCTCGCAACGCCCGTTGAAGAGATACAGAGTCACGCTCGAGGATCCAGCCAAAACCAAGCGTAAACCGGCCCCGGACTTTTCGTTTGCACCCGAGAATGGCTCGACAAAGCCGCTGTTTGCTACCGCGCCGATGTCTCCCCTCCCCTATCCTATAACTCCTACGTCCATGTCTGCACCATCTCCCGCGCCTGTCCCTAGGTTCGCGTCTGCTCCCCCGCCCAGACCTCTTCCGTCGCTGCATATGCCTGTTGGACCAGGAGCCCCTCCACCTCCCTTACTGGCGCCCGTATTCGCGCCTCCGCCTAGACCAGCGTCCTCAGCTTCAACGTCAGCGCTCCTTCCCACATCCGCCACAGCGTTTAGTCACACTACACAGGCCAGCACACCATCTGTCGAATCTGCACCGCGCCCTATCCGCCCACTACCAATTTCCAGGTCGTCCGCACCAGGTCCTCCACCAGATCCGTTTGCTGTTCGCTTGCCGCCCTCAGGGCCTCCTCCGGACTACTCGCATAGCTCTCGCGCTCCGCCCCCTCAACCTCCAGTCTTCCAATTCGCCCCCCAAATCCCGGTGTTCCCTGTCAATGATCCATCGTCATCCACTGCCGTGGCGCCTGCACCCTCATTGACATGGCGTCCGTCTAAGATCTCTGTCCCGCGTCGACCACCCATGGTCAGCTCGGCGCTACCCACACCGACGACGCCTCCAGCGGGACTTGCAACAGTGTCCAGGCAGAAAACGCCACTTGCTTCGCCAAGCTTGGCGACGTACCAACCTCCTGAAGAGTTTCAGGAAGGGTCGTCCAGTGGGGCGGGATACTTCGATTCGGTGAAAGAAGAAGACGTCGATTCGGAGGCGAAGAAAATGGCGGAGGAGCATGCAAAGTATTTCCGCGAGGTTGGGCCGACGGAGAAGGGGAAGGGGAAGTCGACTGTGGTAGCGGAAGAGAAAGAAAGGTTGGCGGCGAGTACGGACGGAGATGCGACTGAGAAGCCTGAGCCTGCGGGTACGGAGGACGATGACGATGAAGACACCGAAGATGCGGACGAGGATGAGGAGGAAGACGGGGTTGAGGACGGTGAAGACGAAGATGAGGAGGAGGAAGAGGAAGAGGAGGACCCGGCCCGTATACCGGCAGTGCAACCTGACCGTGTGCGTGGGCCCGAAGGGGAACTCGGCGCGATAGACGTTGCGGAGGACGGTGAGGGGGAGGGGCTTCTGGCGATGCAACTTCCAGAGGACATCGAGATGGGGGGAGAGGACGACATGGAAGGTGCTTTGGAAGGTACGCAGCTTGTCTTTTTCTTTCTGCGTCTCCCCTTGTCTGACTGGTCGGTTGGTAGCGATTGGCATGCGTGGACCTCTGTTCGTTGTAGCCCAGAACGTACGTCCACAGGTTCCCTGTCCGAAACATCACAGGGAGGCTCACCGATCGTTCAGGCTGCCCTTATGATTTTCGTTCTCGACACCGCCATCGGGCTGGGTATATGGTTACCTTTCACTTGTGGCAAATCTGCCGCTCTTCTCTCCGTGCGTTCTCTGCGTGATCCTCCGTGAATGGTCTTCATCCTAATGCCTTTACTAGCTCGATCCACCTCGCGCCTTGCAAGTCATGCACTTCCCTATCCGGATTATACGCTATGCCACAGATCCTATCGTCGACTCGGGGTTATTCGTCGTAAACCGCATGATATTCCCTGCGATTTGGTACACTGTGTGCGCCATTGTCGAAGCTGGTGTGTGGATTGCGAAGCAGGTCCTCTCGCCGTTCATTGGTCGGGCTAGTGTGGAGCAAATCACGAAGCAGTTGTCCCAATACCTTCGTAACACGGTCAGTAGAATACCCTTCCCCTCCGGAGATAAACCCACTCATGAGTGATTTGGTAGCTCGAACGCCTCGCTGACCGACCAATGGAGAAGACATTGACGTACCTTCGCTCCTTTTCATCGTCATCAGCAACTTCCGAATCCGATTCTCCATCCATCCTTCAAAGGGCCCTCAATACCATCGCAGAGAGCAACCATCCTATTGCCATGTGGGCCAAAATGCAAGTCGTCACGGCGCGTAACAATGCCAGACTATCAGTCGTCAACTTCAAGGAAGCATGGATCCGAATGGCACTAGGCGACGGCCCATACGAGAGAACCCTCGCCGTCGCCCTTGGCTATGCGGTCATAGGTCTGGGCCTGTCCTTCTACTTGAACGTGCTCAACGTGGGCACGGTCAAGACGGCTGGAAGAGCTGTGCGAAGTGCCATCCGACAGCAGCTCCTCGTTGTAAAGGTACGCGGTTGTTGGCATCGTGTGTGCGTTTACTAATTGCGACATGTAGGTGGCGGCTTTCATCGTCATCGAACTCTTCCTGTTCCCTCTGGGTTGTGGTTTCAACCTCGACCTGTGTTCCATTTGGATGCTCCCCGGAGACACCACCTTTGACACGCGGATCGCCTTCTTCAGGCAATCGCCTTTGACCTCAGTCTTTTACCACTGGGTGATCGGGACATGGTTCATGTGAGATATTTCGACCAGTGCTATGTCGTTTTTAGCATGTTCATGTGCCTCTTCTCTAGGCATCAATTCGCCTCTCTCCTCGCGGGCAGTCGGACCATCATGCGACCAGGAGCAATGTGGTTCATCAAGGATCCCTCAGACCAGAACTTCCATCCTATCCGTGATATCTTAGATCGCTCTGCCTTGGTGCAGTTGCGCAAACTCGCAGTCAGTGCGATGATGTATGGTTTGGTCGTTGCATGTGGCGTCGGTTCCGTGGGCGGCCTGATGAGGATGATGAGCAGCTCGTTGTTGCCACTCCGCTGGAAGCCTCGGTGAGTTCCCTTCAAGGAAGGTTTTACGCACATTGCTAATGTCTTCTGTTTGCGCGCTATAGACAACCCCTGTCGAACGTTCCCGTCGACCTCTTATTTGTGCATTTAATCATGCCCTACACCCTCCGCTATTTCAAACCAAGGACACTCATCCGATCCACCTGCATTCACCTGTGGAGATATCTGTCGCAACATCTCCGGCTGTCTTCATATATGTTTGGGGAGAGGATCGCGGCGGAGCAATATACCCCCGCAGAATGGCCATGGCAGCGTCCGCACACAATCGGTGGTAGAATCCGACGCGAGTTCGACGGCAGTCACCGGAGGGTGCCGGCGTCAGACCTCGTCGTAGTCCCGACCGATATGCGGGCGACGGCCGATGTGTATTCAAACGGAGATCCGATCGACGAGGAGGCGGTCAAGGTCATAGCGGCGCAAAACGTCGAGGCGATCAGGGCGAAACGAAACCCGCAGAAGGACTACACAGTGGTCTACATCCCACCCAACTTCCGTTATCGCGTCATGGCCTTCATTGCCGCATTGTGGGTGCTCGGATCGCTCTTCATGGCCACAGTGGTAGCGGTGCCGATCCTGCTCGGGCGGAGGATCTTTGGCTTCATAACGGAGAAGGAGGTCCATGATGGCTATTCGTTCATCGTCGGGTTTTACCTTCTGTGGGCGTCGTGGTTCTTTGGCGTTGCATTCCAGAAAACGCATGCTCGACGCCAGAAGGACTCGCCAGACACTACTCGTTTGCAGACGTCAATGTTCTTCTTCAAACGTGGCAGCATCTGGCTTGGCCAGGTGGTTTACCTGGTTGTCATGTTGGGCGGCGTTATCCCTGTCCTTTGTGGTCTGGTCGTGGAGGTCTATTTCGTGCTCCCCATGCGCTTCGACCACGGCACGCAGTCAGTGACGCAGATTCGCATTGTCGACATGTGGGCACTCGGTCTGTTGTACGCCAAGATCGCCATGAACTCCAGACCGCTACAACCGAGGGCCAACCCGATCGCGAATGGGATCGCAACGGTGAGCATTTGTTGGTGTCGTCGTGGCTGGAATGTGGACTAAATCCTGGTTTGCAGATCAAACATCGCGGGTGGACCAACCCCGACGCTATTCGCGCGACAACAGATGTGATCATACCGCTTGTGTCTGGGCTCGTCGGTATGCTGGTAGTTCCGCCCATCTTCACCTTGCTCGTCCAACGCGCCACTGGCATGCACGAACCACAATCCATCTCCCGTAAGTTTCGCATTCTGCTCGAAGGTTCCGTATATGCTTTTCTCACAATGTCTCTACTAGTCATGAAATCGTATCCCGCGCTCTTCTTGATCGCGGGCCTCACGCACTTCCTGTCCAGCGCGGCGCACTATTTCGTTGCGTGGTCGCAGGGTGTACGGGACTTGGAGTTCCTCGTGGAGTTGCGCTTGCGGAACTATGATAACAGGGGACGGCGGAAGGCTGTAGAAGAGAGGCAGGCAGAGGAGGTTGAAGCTGAAGTGGAAGAGGTGGAAGAGGTGGAAGAGGTGGAAGAGGTGGAAGAGGTGGAAGAGGTGGAAGAGGTGGAAGAGGTGGAGGACATGGAGGACATGGCCGATGCTGATGTCGAGGTTTTGTGGAATGTGGTAGGCGGCGACCGCGGCCGCGCGCTCCTCGCAGGAGACGACGTTTAGGTGTGGCACCTATTACTCAAATATCCATCGCAACGCTGCTCTTTGCTTTCATTCACCGATATCGTACATAATTGTGTATATTATTGACACGCATCCGCGTTTACCATAATGTGTATCTTTGGAACTTTCTCTCTTGACCATGGGTTTGTACAGTACGATAGACAAATAGAGTCTGGAAGTGCCTATGAGCTAGTACAAGTCACGGTGTGAAGATGCCAAAATGAACCAGTTGTACATACTGAGATATTGTGACAATGGGGACGCGGTCGAACTCGCCGTCACTCTACGGCCGAGCAGTCGTCCACATGCTTGTGAAACTCAATGCTGATCCTGATGTCCACCGCATTTGACTGTGATTCCTCATCCCCTGCCTGCGTCTATCCGAAGATGAGCAGGTCGTGTTTGAAGAGAATCGAAGGATAATATACGAACCTGTCGTATGCTAATGCCGTCGTCGTCCCTGGGCAATACGATGTGCTACCTTGGGGAATGAGCAGCGGTCAGCACGATTTGCGAAAGCAAGCTCACCGTCTGACGAGGCGTGCCCGCCATGGTTGGACCTACGCGACGTAAGGACAGGGAGGTGCTTATTCTTCCACTGGAAGGCTGCTGGCCTGCGGTACCGTATCGCATGATCTCCCTTACGTTTAATCTGTGCAACGATCGTCGTCAGCTTCCGTTCATACGCATCCGATGGATACGGGAGACGTACGAGGCCAGCACAGAGTTCGAAGAAACTGGGTGGCGTCAAAGGAGTCGCGGTTATGGGCAAGGCAGGAACAGAGAACGTACGTTTGCTCAAGGAAAAGTGGAAGATCGACCAGACGAGGTTATTAGGGAATCCGAAAAACTGTGGGAATATTGTGGGATCGGCCGGGTCTTTGACGGAAAGTGTAGGAACACACGAATATGGTATAGAGAACCTGAACAAGCCTAGCATGATTATGAGCTTTTCTGCCGTCGTGAAAGTAGGGAGAGCTTACCCCAGCACAAGACCACGCGACAGCGCAAAGACGATCAGGCGGTTGAGTATGCTGTCCGTCCTACACTGCTATTTGGAAGTCCGGCCTCTCCTCGTCAATTTTAACACGATACCTGTGAATACCGTGCCGATGCGCTCCTAGAAGGATGCACATTCCGACTGCAATGAGAACTTCGACCAGCGTCGCCATCGTCTTCTGTGCAATAAGCACTTTCTGCAATGATAGTGATTGATCGTGAACCGAGCGGAAGGAACGGTAGTAGGGTAGAGCTTACGTTGATTGTTGGGGATAGGAGTTCATTCGTGCGGAAACTGCGTTACAAGTCTAGGCATCTTATTCACGGCTGGACCATGAGGATAGGGAGCTTACAGGATTCCGGTGATCGCTACGTCGAGATTGATGTTAAGTTACTGGAATGTACGAGGTAACAGACAGTGAACGGCTACTGACTGACGCCAAGTACTGGCCAAATATGTTTGGATAAGCCGGAAGAGTAGAGATGCTAGTATGACCCACCCCATGCAGAGATCGCAAACAATGCCTAGGAGCATTGTGAATAATCTGAAGCGGATCCAAGTGGGCACACACACCATTATTACGCCCACGAAGTGGTTCTTGGATACTGATCAAAGTACCATGTGAGTAGTGTGTTTCTGGATGGCACAGAAAGCGAGCCTACACAACCAAATCTTTTCAATGAAAACCCTGCAGAAGGTCAGTATCATATCATAATCAAGCCAAGGGATAATCAAGAACAGACATTGATGCTAACAGCGCAACTGTATACTACAGAGATGGCTGAGGGATGCTATTGAAGGAACATATAAAGAAGGAACATACGGTAAACGCGGGCTCTAGCTGGGCCGTCGCGTAAGCCACCGAGTCAACAATGGCACGAGGAGACAATAGCACACCTTGAGGGACCTGCTGTTGTGTCAGATGCCATCCATTAGTTGTAGGGGACGACTTACCAAACCGGATGCTCCAGTGCGGCAGGATTAGCATAGTTGACGGAGAAGTACCACCACGTCGTATAGAGCTCTAAGAACCAGGTCACAGTATCGAGAACGCTGTGGCGTATGTCAGCTGTGAATAGCTTGACTCTCTGGCAGTAACATGGAAGGGCCTAAGTATGCCATACCATAACGTGAAAACCTGCTCAAACATATATTATGAGCAAGGGTTCGACGTCGAACAAGCTTCCACTTACAAAGATGGATGTTCGAGTACTCCCTTCTCGAAGTTTCCCAAAGTACAGCCCCGTTTGCAGGAGCGTTATACCATAAAACCTGCGTGTCATGTCGCACGGTCAATGGTGAATAGAATTACCGTGAAGCAAAGCAAACTTACAGAGTGGCAAGGTTGACACCGATGATGAACGTGCCAAACGTGTTCCTAATGTCGGGAGCGCTGGGACAGACAGCGTCTGCCATCGTGCGAGCTTGAAGACTTGTCTATGGGAAAAGAAAAAAAATGGGTTCGAAGTGGAGGGGCTCAGCGAGCCGCAGATGGGTCTTCCTCTCATGATAAATCCCGCGTACGGAACACCAAGGGTAAAAGGCTGTTCTCCGTCCGGTCATGAGGTAAGATTTCCTGTGAATTGGAAGACAAAAGTGCGAACGCTACGACGGCGAGACATTAGATCTCCGCCGCGAAGGAGGAAGGAAGATGGGAGCCTGAGAGCCATCGCTCTGGATATAGCCCGTCGACAACATAACAAGTATACTTGGGAAAGAAGCTGAGGCGACCATGTGCACAGGCAGCGCAAGTTGTTCTTCCACCCATCTCGATAGCATCGACCATCGACCAGATGCACCGCTTACCCGGTCTACTGGGTAACCTTCTGATCCGGCTGGGAAAGGCGGGGTATGAGGTCAGGAGGTATCACCCAACACGATAGATCTGGGTTTCAGAGTTCATTGTTCGAAATAGGAGACGCAGATGAAGGTGAGACGTTAGGTTGGACTGTGAAGTCAACAAGAGTCCACACCGGAGCTCGGAGACGTTGGACTCCGCCGCGGCCCTACGCCGGGTTTCTGTCGCAGCCAGTTGTCGCTCACTCTAAGTCTCCAAGTCGGTTCCTCGCTCCTACATAAGTACTTTTCCTTCACCGTCATAGTACAAGGCACTGGATTCAGTGAACGTACGTATCCTGTACAGTTTGTTTTACGTGAAAGGTGACAGCACTTACCTTATTTCATTCAATAAATTTTAGACGATTGAACTGTCGGACTGCCATCCCTTTCCACTCAGGCCTGGTACTCAGGAGTTGGCGTCGGACCGCCTGTCGGACCCCGGTAAGACAGTCTGTCGGCGCGCCGATCAGGTCCTTCTGACATTTCAAGCAAGAGCGTAGGCCGATGGCAAGACGATAGGCGATATTAGTTCTAGTAAGGATCCGGACCAGAATACTTACCGCGTCTTTCTCTTTGTTGTCGGACCATAGCGCGCTCAGTCCTTCAACATACCAAGTACACTGCGATGTTTTTTCTCCTCACGGAGAGGACATCCGACATCGCATGCGACGGACACTTCGGCACCTCCGCCGCGCGTACGCAACTCATCCCCGGGTAAGTAGTTGGCGCGCCGTCCAGGCGGCTCTCCCGTGAAACCCAAATCGAGCCGGACAATAAAGCCCCACCACTATTGTGCCCTGGAGCATCTCGCCTTTTCATCTAGCCGATCTCTCATTGCCCCCTCTATCTTCTTCGTACTTATAAGCGATCGCGCGATTGAGCGATCCCTCTTTAACGCATACCTTCGCCATCCCCCACACCTCCCATACGTGCATTCTCAATATCGAGCACCCGTCGACCAGTAGTACTTATTCGAAGGGGCACAAAACAAACATGGAGCACCACTCTGACACCAACGCACAATTGGAGCACACGACGCGCTTTTCAACACGCGGCGCACCAGTCCCAGACAGCCGCATCTCCGCTATCCCACGATTTCAACAACCTCCAACAGTACGTCTTCCCCCCACCCTCACGCCTCCCCGAGTCGTTGACCCACAAATGCGCGCCCGCCAGCTCGTACCAAGCACCCTCTCTCACCTCCTCAAATCTTCCGCCTCCCGTCTTCTCACCCCGCTCTCCACCTTCTATCTTGGACTCTCTCTCAAACTACCCACCATACCCACCATACCCTCTCTACACACTCACGTCCACGTCGTGCTCCTGCGAATCCTAGTACCCTCGTTCGCATTCCTACTCACCATACACGAATGCCTCGAGAACTGGCCTTTCCTGTCCTGACCTGACCATTCCCCCACCCTCTTATCCTAATAGCATGTCCCCCCATCTGCCTACGCCCTCGCGCTCTTTGTGGTCTTAAAATGCCCGAGGCGAGAAATCAAATATGTGGAATGTACATACATTGCTTGTAATCGAATTGTTCTGCACGAATATACCACATGATTGTATCGCTTTGTGCATACCTCCGTACATCGAAGGGACGTTATGAACCAAGGAGCATACATAATGAGACAGCGATTCGGATGGGGGGCGGGGAACTCGTACGCACATAAGGACAAGTGGATAAATGTCGCAACTCTTCACGCGGGGAGGCGGGGTATATACAGATGGTGTGTCAAGCGACGATCAGTCTGTCGAAACAGGGAGAAAAAAAAACCCCCCGAACAAAGAAGAGAGCGGATACACCGTACAGATTTTGAATGGAAACACAGGCTCATATCCCGATGTGAATAAACGGCACCCATCGTACGAAGTTTTTCTCCCCGACCTCACCGCGCAGACGCCTCACCGCCGCATGGAGCGCGTACGCCACCTTCCTTCGACCGTGCCCGCCCTCCATCAGCCGCGAGTAGAACTCCTTCGCAACTACAGGCGCATCCTTGTCCTTGATCGACCACATCGTCGCCACGACGCTTGAATACCCCGCCATCAGCATTCCCGCCGCGAGATGGACCACTTCCTCCGTCAGTTTCTCGTCGCCGGTCGCAGTTTGACAGGCCGACAGGAACGCGAGCTCGGTGTGCTTGAACGAGCGTTGCATGATGGAGAGGAGGTCCAATTGGCTGTCGTGGAGGATGAATGCGCTCTTCGTGGGGTCTTGGATATCCTGATGTGCGTGACAAGCCAGATGTATCCAGTTGTGGTCCGCCATCGCTGTCAACACGGAATCCTTCGTCGCGTTCTCTCCGTCCAGATGCAAGCCGTGGTTTCCAACGATCGTCTGGATAGCTGCAATCTCTCCGACAGTCCCTGGCAGCGAATGTTGACCTGTGCCGAGCTGCGATACGGCGAGAACACTAGGAGTCGGCGAGTGATTGTTAGCACGTCTTCGAGCTTCGAGCAGTGCGGAGAGCGTTGGTGTGTATGAGGATACGACATAGTCAAAAACTTTAGGCCCTCCTGCCTCGTCATAAATGCCTGCTGCGTGGAGGGGAAGGAACGCCAAAGGACCTGTCGCACACCAGGTGAGGTGAGGGAGATCACCTGCTGTCGGCTTATCTCCCGACGACTAAGAACAGCAAATCATTTGTGAGTATCGGTCGAAGAGATATAGTGATGCACAAACTTACATGGCCTAGCGCAAAGAGAACGGGCTGCACGATTTTCGACCAAAGGTTAGTGAGGATAGTCGACATAATGCTATCTTCCCCAGCCACGGGACGCCGCCGCATTCCACGGGCCCGAACACCCGACCGCTGGAGGTACTTCAACAGCGCGTCTTTCCAAGCGGCCACATCTTCGTGATTAAGAGTGTGGAGGGGGATATGTAGGACTGCGTCAGAAATTTGAAGCAAGATCATCGCGTCGCATCGAGTTTTGCTGATGTTGACCACGACTACAGGACCTGAATCAGCAGCGGCGCGAAAATGTGCGAGCGTCTTGGGGCGCAGGAAATCTTCGCATCCGGGAAGTGCGCGAGCTTTCTCAATCATCCGCCCATATTTGTCTGCGAGACGACGATGCTTCTGCGCCTCGTCCTCCATTGATGTCTCCACCTCTTTCTCGCTGGGCTGTGGGCCTTGGCTTGTTCCCGCAATGTCCAGCGCGCGCGAAGTGCGTTCCAAGTCATCTGCAAGCGCTGAGTCCACGGCACGCAGGTCATCGAGCGGTGTGCGGAGCTGAAGCATCTGTCTCCAGATGACACACCGGCCCTCCTCCAGCCATTCGAGAGCGCATGCCAGATCACCGGCTGCGATTGCGGCGGCAACGGCCTCACTCACCACTTCCGCTATGGCAGGAAGCTCCTCATACCGACGATGAAGGCTGGAGCCTAGCCATACTACACGTGGCACAAGTGCTAGGACCACCTGGTAGGCCTCCAAGGGTGAGGATGTGGAAGGCGGAGAAGACAGTAGCAGAGCCCATTGTCGCGATGCATTGAATCTGTCTGATGGCGGGCCAGAAGGACCATTTGCGGCTTCCCTGAAAACATCTACCGCAGCATGAAAGTCGGCCATTTCCCCCAACCACTCAAATCGACCCCTGAGGGAGATTCCAAGGTTGGTGAGGTGCATAGGCTTGGCGGCGTGGCCCTCGAGAGTGAGATCGACGGCCTCGCACTGCGCGCGGATGGCGCTGTCAATGTCTGCGATGTCTCCCAACCGCTCGAATCGACGCATGAAGGAGAGCCCCAGGTTGTTGAGGTACATGGGTCTGATGGCATGGCCCTCGGGAGTGAGATCGATGGCCTCGCGCTGCATGCGGATGGCACTGTCAATATCCGGGATGTCTCTCAATCGCTCGAATCGACGCATAAAGGAGAGCCCCAGGTCGTTGAGGTACATGGGTCTGATGGCGTGGTCCACGGGAGTAAGATCGACGGCCTCGCGCTGCACGTGGATGGCGCTGTCAACATCTGCGATGTCTCCCAATCGCTCGAATCGACACCTGAAGGAGCCCCCCAGGTTGTTGAGGTGCATGGGCTTGTTGGCGTGGACCTCGGGAGTGAGTCTGACAGCCTCGCGCTGCATGCGGATGGCGCTGTCAACATCGGCGATGTCTCCCAAGCGCTCGAATCGACGCATAAAGGAGAGCCCCAGGTTGTTCAGCCACCCAGCCTTGTCGGCGTGGCCATCGGGGGTGAGATCGACGGCCTCACGCTGCACCCGGATGGCGTGGTCGACATCTGCAACGTCCCCCAACCGCTCGAATTGACACGTGAGGGAGAGCCCCAGGTTGTTGAGGCGCATAGGCTTGTTGGCATGGCCCTCGGGAGTGAGATCCACGGCCTCGCGCTGCACACGGATGGCGCTCTGGATATCCATGATGTCTCCCAACCGCTCGAATCGACGCATAAAGGAGACCCCCAGGTTGTTGAGGTGTATATGCTTGTCGGCGTGGCCATCGGGAGTGAGATCGGCGGCCTCGCGCTGCACACCTATGGCACTGTCAATACCTGGGATGTCTCCCAATCGCTCGAATCGACGCAAGAACGAGGTCCCCAGGTTGGTGAGGTACATGGGCTTCTTGGCATGGCCCTCGGGGGTCAGATCGACGGCCTCGCGCTGCACACCTATGGCACTGTCAATATCCGGGATGTCCCCCAATCGCTCGAATCGACGCATGAAGGAGAGCCCCAGGTTGCTGAGGTACATGGGTCTGATGGCATGGCCCACGGGAGTAAGGTCGACGGCCTCGCGCAGCACGCGGATGGCGCTGTCAACATCTGCGGTGTCTCCCAATCGTTGGAATTGATGCATGAAGGCGCCGCCCAGGTTGTTGAGGTACATGGGCTTGTTGGCGTGGCCCTCGGGAGTGAGTTCGACAGCCTCTCGATGCACGCGGATGGCGCTGTCAACATCCACGAGGTCTCCCAACCGCTCGAATCGACGCATAAAGGAGGTGCCGAGATTGGTGAGGCACATCGGCCTGTCGGTGTGGCCCTCGGGAATGAGGTCGACGGCCTCGCGCTGCAGGCAGATGGCACTGTCGACATCCACGACATCTCCCAGCCGCACGAATCGACTGAAGAAGGATATTCCGATGTCGTGCAGCCGCGCAGGCTTGTCGGCATGGCCCTCAGGAGTAAGATCGAGAGCCCGTTGCTCAAACGCGATGGCTGTTTCGATGTTTAGCGGATCGCCCTTCTCCTCAAATTCGTTGTAAAAGGAAAGGCCGACGTCGGCCTGTGATGAAGGCTCTTGAGAGATGAACCGAGCAGAATAGTCCAGCCTTGCTTGGACTGTATCGAGTTGGCGAAGGTTAGAAAGATGCTGCACGTCTTCGTCTGCCTAACACGCGGTGTCAGCAGTGGGGGAGACCTGCATAAAGAGCCGCATTCACCATTATTTCTAAGTCGAGTACCTGCGTGGTACGTCAGAGACGGGCTTCAAGTCCTGTTCGCCTAAAGAGCCTTAACGGGGATATGAGAGACCGAAGTCTGGCATTGGCAGTCAGTCAGTGGCTCTTCTGGTTCGAGTTCACGGAGACGTACTGCGAGTGATATTAAATAATAGAAGACCAAGGGTTTTTGACCGGCCGATGTTGATGTGTTAAAGAAGGCGATCATACGGATAGTTGTAACCCGAGGGAAAAACTAAGAATAAGACCGACAATGCAGTCTGAGTTTAAAGAAAACCGTCGGAAGAAACGCGCACATACGGGTCCTCTCTCTAGCAGAGCAGAGTGTGCGAGCGCGGAGGGAGAGCTGGACGGAACGGATGCTGGACAGGAGACGGTGCAGGTGGGGGCAGAAGATGGGACGCCTGCGCGCCGTCGCCGTATTTTGAGTCTCGCCGGGGATTGTTGTGCACGGGCCAGAGGAACCGAAATTGAAGTCTGTATGTGGGTATAAGGGAGGGTTGACGCCCACGCCATCCCATGTGACGCACATGTTGATGCTATAAACCCTGATTCACCGCCGCACAGAAGTATAAACAGATCGCCGTCATGACGTTTCGCAAGAGCACGATATCATACACAATGACCGGGGGCACAGTCATGCAGTAGACAGTTGATTTGTGTGTTGCGCAACGAGATAATGCCTTGGGAGAATGGACGTCAGCATCCCCCGTACGAAAGGATACCCAACAAACACCCTTTACTCACCTCGTTTCCGTCATAGCGTTCGATCACCACGTTCCTCGTAGTATCGCACTCCACCAACATCCGCTAGCACCTCTCTGAACACCCGCCGCTTCGTCTCAGATCCCGTGCCGAGATCGCATAAACGTCGTCTTGGGCGATAAGCTGTGGGGAAGGGGCTTGCAAGAGAACCGCGTGAAGTTCCAAGATTGTGACTGTAAGGCAGGTACACCGTGACGATCGCGGGGGATGGGGATGCGCGAGAACGTGTCTTGCTGTGTAACGGGGAAAAACAGGATCTACGGGAAGTCCCGTACGTTAGGCTAACCCGAGGTGGACAGCATCCAGGGACAATCCAAGGAGGCCAGTGGGTTAGGACTCGGACTTTTAACAAGAAAGGCAGGTGCGGGAAAAGACCGTCAAGATGGTGACGAGGCCTTCTAATTGTTTCGACAGACGCAGCATCCTCGTGCGCATTTGTTGGTACTCAGTGGGGTACGTCAGGGTTCAGGGATAGGATCGCGGCACGTTGGTGTGCCCTTGACGAATAACGATTCGAAAACGGCCTGAGATACGAGACCGGAAAGTCAGTATATGTTCTGCGTATAAACGCGTGTGGCTCACCACCGGTCCTCCCAGAGACACGTCCATGGCTCGAGGGGCTGTCCCAATGAAGACCGGGCCTACATGCGACGGATTCAGGTGATGTTGGAGAAGGGCGTCCACGTTCACATCCAGATCGCGAAAGCGCCGAATCACTTGGCTCCGGGCGGCGGGGGGAGACACGAATTTTGTGTATGACTCCGAGCGGTGCTGGGCACGAGCCGATGTTGGTGGTGGCATGGTCGTGGGCGCGGTCATGGGCGCGGTCGTCCTAGATATTATCGCGTGTTTCTCGGGCGTCCAGTCGATCACGATGAAGAGCGACGGTCTGTTGCCTTGCAAAGCGGTTCGAGTCCATCCTGCGGGCCACGGTGCACAATCTGCGTCATGTCTTTATGCACAACGCACGGCCTCGCTTCGTCGGTGTGCTGCTTAAGAGGAGGTCCACGGCGAGGCGGGGCAGGGGGGGAAAGGCCGACCAGAGTTTTCGATCATTTTGCTTGATCATGAGACCTGGGACGATGGAAGACCGGGTCCCGGAGGGCTTAACAAGGCGTCGTATCCGGAAGAGGAGGGTGTTTTTGGTCTCCAAGGTGGAGTACAGACTTGGATGGTCCTTCAGGTCCTCAAGAAACCCGCGGACGTGGGCGTTGCGTCTTGCACGCGGCCATCTGGAAATCAGTCTGCGACGTTAGATGAGTCGTCGAGTAAATGGGAAATAAGCACTCACGAGCGGAATGGAGCTAAGCAGACGGTTTTCGTGACTGCATGTCGTCGCTAGTTAATGCCTACGAGATTTTCGCTTCATCTCTCGGAACAGGGTTGGAAGGGGAAGGGGTGAGAGGTAGAAGAGACCGGGGGTGGAGGTGGCCAGTGCGGTGAGCCACTTGAAGTGTAGTGGAAGGCTGATAGTGACGAGAGGAACGGATGACGGTTTGTTCGACTTCAAGTTTCAGAGTAACGAGTTCATTGTCGTCGTCCGGTAAACGGAATCTGCCGAGCAAAGTCTCGGAGATTGATTTCGGTCCTCGTCTCTCCTCCAGTTCTCGTGAACGGCCATTGCAGCAATTTGCAGAACCTTGTAGCGGTCCCATTTCAAATACATTTGTGGGAGTTTGATCACCGACGGGATGCCGATCGATGCCGAGGTGGGTCGCCCCGTCTGGGTATCACGTGACTTGCCGACGCTGATGACCCCGTCACGTCCCCGCCCTCCGCTCACCGATGACCGCGTTGCCCATCGCTCGCTCCCGCCACTCCATCCCCGCTCCCCTCAACTGTATTTCATGTCGGAGAGAAGGCACGTACACTCTGCTGAAGCTCAATACAGAAGTTTGCGCTGAGGACGAGATTGGTGTGCCGTTGACGTCGAGGATGACGATGCCGCCGCGGTGCGCTGCCGCCCAAGTCGGGCGAGATGTCGGGCGGGGGGGGCCCCGGCGGCGACAGCCCCTGGAACTCTTTTCGGCATCACCCGGTCGGATCATGAAACCCGTGCCCTCGAGTTCGAATCACGGCCGCTACAAGGTTCTGCAAATTGCTGTGACCTCTCTCTCGGGTATCCTTTCAAAGGCTTTGGTCAGCTCACATCAATTTTCATCCTTTTCCGCCTCACGACGCATGGACGAATGTCTATGGAATTGCGGCGGTGGAGTGCTGGATGCGATGGAGAAGTTGCTCGCCCTGCTACGGTGCGTATTCCTTGCCGCACTTTCTCTCATTTCTCCGGCTCACCAGGCATACAAATCACTCAGGCTTTCATTTCCCTCTTTGGGGCCCCGCTTCATCTCGACAAGATCTCCCCGCAGTCGGCGATGGCTCCTCCCGCTCTCACCCAAATCCGCTCCTCCGGTCACTACTTTTCGGTTCCGTCCCCAGCGTCTTTTATATCCCCCAATGATCTCTTATAAGTTGCGTGCTTGCCAAGTCTAGGCGTCCCCCCGGCGCACCACCATACCCATCTCCTCCTTCCGCATACCTCTGCTCTGGTTTCAGACCAGACCCTCACGAGTGCAAGACCCCAAGTCCGATCAAGGCCCCGTCCTGTCTACGGCGTAGGACCTGGACCTAGAACTCCGGAGGACGTATGGGAGGAGTGCATGGCCAAGGGACGCGAGGGGGATGGATGATGTTCAGCTGTACGAACAATGTGCTCTCTACTCGTGCGCGTACGTATCTTCTTTCTTTCTCGCTCATCCTTCAGGCTCATGTGTCACCTCCAGCTCTCACCGTGGTCTCAATATGAAACTTCCAATCAACCTCATTCACGCGCCGTCTCGCCCCACTCTAGGCCTTTGTCTGTGGCCTCAAGGATCCCAAACCGAGCCGCTCAATCAAAGGATCCGCTGAAGGCCATTTGCGGGAAATTAAACGCCACGGCGACCTCAATCGGACCCCTTCGTTCGGCCTCCCCGATACAGTCGCCCTCTCGAAGAACATTAGCAGCCACTTCGAGGAGGAGACGGACAAGATCGCGAGAACAATGAACATAAGAGCAACACCGGGCTTGTGCCTCATACTTACCACGCGGCCCTCGATCTACCTATATCGGACAGAAATCGAACGAGATAGAGGCAGTAAGGAGGACCTTTGTTGGGTGCGAGTGAGCTGGTCTACCGTTCGTTGTTCCGCGCAGCGTTCTCCGAAACAGTGAAACCTAAACTGTTTTGTCCAGTCCCCTCCGCATTATCTCCCAATCCACAGTCGGCTCGACGGTTTCATTGAAGGAACCGTCCATCCCGTTGAAGACCATCGTCAGCATGTCGAAGGCTCGCCTCTACAACAATCCCCGCTAGTTCGCATGAGGACTCGCGTAGACTTCACTTTGAATACAATACATGTACAACGATGCATCAATGCGGAACATAGTGCATAGAGGCGGAGGTGTCTGACAGCTTGTATGCGCGTATGAGGAACGACAGATACACATCGCGACTCACTACAGGTGGGAGGCAGTCTGTCGAAGGACATGTGCGTATGTACGGTGCATCGATCCACGAATGTATGCACAGGTCTTCAACGAAAATCCGAAACCAGCGGCATGAAACGACGGAACAGAAAAATGGGAGGATATGATGAAGAGGCTTGGAAATACAAACATAGGCTCAAATCCCAATGTGAATAAAGGGCACCCATCGGACGAAGTTTTTCTCCCCGACCTGATCGCGCAGACGCTTCACCGCCGCATGGAGCGCGTACGCCACCTTCCTTCGATCTTGCCCGCCCTCCTCCATCAACCGCGAGTAGAACTCCTTCGCAACTACAGGCGCATCCTTGTCCTTGATCGACCACATCGTCGCCACGACGCTTGTATATCCCGCCATCAGCATTCCCGCCGCGAGATGGACCGCCTCCTCCGTCAGTTTCTCGTCGCCGGTGGCGGTTTGACAGGCCGACAGGAACGCGAGCTCGGTGTGCTTGAACGAGCGTTGCATGATGGACAGGAGATCCAAGCGGCTGTTGTGGAGGATGAACGCGCTCTGCGTAGGGTCTTGGGGATGCTGATGCGCGTGACAAGCCAAATGGATCCAGCCGTGGTCTGCCATGGCGCCTAGCACGGAATCCTTGGTCGCCGCCTCTCCGTCTAGATACAATCCTTGGTTTCCGACGATTTCCTTGACAGCCGCAATCTCCTCGATGGTCCCAGGCAATGAACTTTGACCTGGTGTTCCAGGCTGCGATACAGCCAAAACGCTAGGAGTCGGCGAGCGACTGCAACCGCGTCGTCCAGCCTCGAGTAGTGCGGAAAGGGTTGGCGTGTAGGATGAGACGACAAATTCGAAAACTTTTGGCCCTGCTTCATCGTAGATCCCGGCCGCATGGAGGGGAAGGAACGCCAAGGGACCCGTCGCACACCAGGTGAGGTGAGGAATATTGCCTGTGGACCACAAATCACCCGACGACTACGAACAACCAGAGTCGGTGAGTATACGTGCTATGAGTACAGCGATGCATAGATCTTACCTCGGCGAGCGCATTGAGAACCGGCTGCACGATAGCCGACCAAAGGTTTCCTAAAATTTGTGATGGCTTGTCGCTGGCCAAAGGTGTCCGCGCCGTCGCACTGCCCCGTTCCCGCACGCTCGCGTTTTTGAGCGATTGGAGTAAGGCTTTCTGCCAATGATCTACAGTTCCATGGGAAAGCGTGGGGAGCGGAATGTGCATGACTGCTTCAGAGCACTGTCGAAGAACCAATGCATCACAACGTTCCTTGGCGATGTTGACTACGACCACAGGACCGGACTCAGCAACCGGGAGAAGATGTGCGAGCCTCTTTGGTCGCAAGAAATCTTCGCATCCAGGGAGGGTGCGCGCCTTCTCAACCATCCGCTCGTATTTCTCTGCGAGACGACGGTGGTTCTGCGCGTCATCCTCCAACGATGTCTCCTCTTCCTTCCCGTTGGACTGGAGGGCCGGCCTTGTTCCCGCAACGTCAAGCGCATGTGCAGTTTGTTCCAAGTCATCTGCAAGCGCTGAGTCCACGGCACGCAGGTCATCGAGCGGTGTGCGGAGCTGAAGCATCTGTCTCCAGATGACACACCGGCCCTCCTCCAGCCATTCGAGAGCACACGCCAAGTCACCGGCGGCGATTGCGGCGGCAACGGCCTCACTCACCACTTCCGCTATGGCAGGAAGCTCCTCATACCGACGGTGAAGGTCGGAGCCTAGCCATACCATGCGCGGCACAAGCGCAAGCACCACCTGGTAGGCCTCCAAGGGTGAGGATGTGGAAGGCGGAGAGGACAGGAGCAGAGCCCATTGTCGGGAAGCATCGAATCTGCCTGACGGTGGGCCAGAAGGATTATCTGCGGCTTTCCTGAAAACATCGATGGCGGCCTGAAAGTCGGCCATCTCCCCCAACCGCTGAAATCGATGCCGGAGGGAGTGTCCAAGGTTGTTGAGTAGGGAAGTCCTGTCAGCGTGGCCCTCGGGAGCGAGACCAAGAGCCTGACGCTGAACATGGATGGCGCTGTCAATATCTGCCACGTCTCCTCTCCCGTTGAATCGACAAAGGAGTGATCCTCCGAGGTTGTGGAAGCACATGGGCTTGTTGGCATGGCCCTCGGGAGTGAGATCGACAGCTTCGCGCTGCACACAGATGGCCCTGTCGATATCCACAAAATCCCCCGACCGTTTGAATCGACACTGTAGAGAGATTCCGAGGTTGGTGAGCCATCCAGGCTTGCTGACATCGCCCTCGGGAGCGAGATCGACGGCCTGGCTCTGCACGTGGATGGCATTGTTGATATCCACTACATCTCCCAACCGCTCGAACCGACGCATGAGGGATCCTCCAAGGTTATTGAGGTACATAGGTTTGTCGGCATGGCCATCGGGAGTGACGTTGACAGCTTCGCGCTGCACACTGACGGCACTGTTGATATCCGTGATGTCTCCCAACCACATGAATCGATGCTGGAAAGAGGTTCCAAGGTTGTTGAGATACATAGGTTTGTCCGCATGGCCCTCGGAGGTGAGATCGACGGCCAAGCGCTGCACACGGACGGCACTGTCGACGTTGACCACATCTCCCAACCGGTCGAATTGACACTGAAAGGACAGGCCAAGGTTGTTCAGCAACCCCGGCTTGTTGGCGTGGTTCTCGGGAGTGAGATCCACGGCCTGGGTCTGCACACAGATGGCACGGTCAATATCCGCCATGTCTCCCAGTTGCCTGAATCGACACAGGAGGGATCCGCCAAGGTTGTTGAGGTACATGAGCTTGTTGGGGTGGCCCTCGGGAGTAAGATCGGCAGCCTGGCGCTGCAGACGGATGGCGCTGTCGACATCCAGGACGTCCCCCGACCGCTGGAATCGACACATAAAGGAGTTTCCGAGGTTACCGAGCCACCCAGGCTTGTCGGCGTGGCCTTCGGGAGTGAGATTGACGGCCTCGCACTGCACTCGGATAGCGCTGTCGATATCCGCCACGGCCCCAAACCGCTGGAATCGCCGCATCAGGGAGTTTCCTAGGTTGCTAAGTAGGGTAGGCTTATTGGGATGACCCTCGGGAGTAAGATCGATGGCGTTGCGCTGCACGCAGATGGCGCTGTCGACGTCCACGACATCCCCCGACCGCTCGAATCGACCCCGAAAGAAGTTCCCAAGGTTATTGAGCCATGCAGGTTTGTCGGCGTGGCCCTCGGGAGTAAGATCGACAGCCTTGCGCTGCAGACGGATCGCGCTGTCGACATCTGCCACGTCTCCCAACCGCTCGAATCGACGCAGGAAGGAGTTTCCGAGATGATTAAGTCGGATAGACTGGTCGGCGTGGCCTTCGGGCGTGTGATTGACGGCCCGTTGATTGAAGATGATGGCCGTTTCGATGTCTACCAGATTGCCACGTTCCTCGAACCGTTCGTAGAAGGATATACCGACGCGGGACAGTAACGAGGCATCCTCAGGCATATGCTGAGCGAAATACTCCAGCCTTGCTTGGACTGTATCGCGTTGGTGAAGGTTGGGGAGATGCTGGAAGGAGGTTCGCAATATCATCGCAAATAGGTGGCGTATCTCTTCGAATCGCTCCGACCCGGGATTCAGACTGAGAACCATTGACAGAAGCGAAGTGAAGAACGTCGGGGACCCCATGGGAGCGAGCTGGCCGATGTCGGACGAGGATCGTAACAACGTGAGTATCTGGTCGTATTCCCCAGTGCCAGCAGCCTTCGATTGCATAATTTGATCCGCCTAAACGTGTCGATGTCAGTGGTAGGTCACAATCACTCAGCGACCCGCAACTCACCATTATGATTCGTGGATTTGCGGGGGGATGCGCTTCGGTCGCGTTCGAGTAAGGAAAGGAACACGGGATACTGAGGCTCTAGGATTGGCGATAGGCCAGTGCACCTTCTACCTTCAGTCCAAGGAGAGATGTAGGTATCTTGAGGGCAAAGGGCTTCGGCAGAGCGAGTATGATGAAGACTCCTTGACGAAGGCAAGGACAGGGTAAGTTGGAATCCGGGGATGGGACTATACATAACGCCGACGAGTAAGTATGTTATAGTTAACTCAGTCGAAAGAAAGGCGCACATAGGGTTAATCTCAGTGCACTTGTGTCATAGGGTACGAGGGGACAGGGCTCGCGTCCTGGACGGAATACGATGGTGGGTGGAAAAAGAGACTTCTGTGCGCCGTGGTTGGTTTTGTAGTCTTGAGAGAGATCAGCGTGCACGGGCCAAAGAAACCGAGATTGAAGTGTAAAGATAGATATAGAAGGGAGAGAGTATGGCAACGTTGGGGATGTGCTATCAGACACAAGGGCCGGGGGTACACCAATGCGGGGTGCATTTGCACCGATATGTCGACCTAAGTGGACGGATGTCAGCACACCGCGTGTGAAAAGATACCCAAGGGCCAAGACGAACCGTTTGCTGGCCTTGCTTCTTTTATAGCGTTTGATCACAACGTTTCTCATCGTACGGCAGTCCACTCATATCTGCCAGCGCCCCCCTGAACCCATGTCCCATCTTCGCCCCGAATCCTGTGTCACGCTGCATGAATTTCGTCTGAGGCGATGAGCTCCAGGGAAGGGGACTTGCGCGCGGCTCGCGCGATACTACAGAATAGCAAGGTCTGGACGTCAAATGTCGATCGCACGGGATGGAGCAAAGGCAAGATATGCCGGGACACAGGTCCACACGCGATATGCAGGCAGGAAGCGGAAAGGCAGCCTCGAAAAGGAGCATTGAATTGGAATCTTCACAGTGGGAGAAGGCATGCAGGACAGGGGTAGGCGCGGGAGATGAAGGTCGTGATCAGATCGATGGTTGCTTCGGCAGACGCGGCTCCTCGAGGTTAATTAGTCGTAGGTGTGTATTGAGTTCCTCCAATTCTTGACGATGTGGACTTCGCACGGACGAACTCGCAGCCAGCCTAAAAGACGAGAGAACACGACGGTCAGTATACGTTTGACATGCATATACCCATGGCTTACCCTTCTCAGTCCTCCCAGATACAGCCCCATGGCTCAGAAATGTGCCCGTCACAATGAAGGCCGTGTATACACGCGATGCATTGAGGTGACGATAAAGGAAGACGTTTGATGCCCATGGTTATCACAGCTATTGCGCGGAGAGAGGTGTTGCTCATCCGCAATGAGTGGAGAGCCCAGGACGGAACGAAATCGTCGTCGGACGCGATGGGTGTTAGACATGTGGGTCAGGTCGTGGGGGATGCCGCTGCGAAAAAGAGGTTTATATCCAGCATGAACGGGTTGAGGTAATGACGTGCCTTTATCCTTTCAGCACCAACACGATAAATAGCTGTGAGCACTGAGTACAGTGTTGAGTGAGAGCGCGACCACGCTCATTCCGACCATCGTGGCCGGTCCAGAGACAAAAGAAGACCTTTGTTTGGAAAAGGCCAGCCATGCTGGGAATGTTGTGCTTACGTCGGCGCGACCATGGGACATCCGAAAGCTAGACCCCTCTGCTAACAAAGAGTTAGTTGAGAGCACAGTCAGCCGTGGATAGGAAAAAAGGCGACCAAGTTTCTTGTGTTCCGCTCGCAATTCTTCGGCAAGCCATCGCAGGCCGTATTAGCGCTGAGGATTCAGAGATATGAGGCCTGAGGGAAGAGAGGCGTAAAATTGGAGACAGTGAGACCGGTCATGGACGTTGTAGACAAGCTGCGTGCGGCGCCTATGCAACAATTCGAACTTTGATTTCAACCATCAACCATGATCTTCATACCCTCCTGTCCTCACCTGTCCTCGTTCACCTATGGATAACGGCTGTAGAACTCTATCTGTCAGGTGAAAGCAAGCATAGCCATGGAATATATTGGCAGGGTACGGACTTTGACGACAAGTACGACGCCATCGTCCCCCGATTCCCGGAACTCGTCTCACTTGCACAGTGCGGAGGAAGGGCACCCTCAAGAGCGCAATCTTGCTAGAGGTGCGCCTTTTTTTACGTCGCACCCATCCTCATCGCATGTACTTAGGCTCCGAGTGCTCACAGGCTGACGCTGAAGTTCATTACGATCGAAATTACCGGCCTTGCGCGCATCTTGCCTTCAACCACAACAGTTACGATGGGCTTCGCAGACTCGTTCGACGCGAAAGATACTACTGTCGAGGTATGTGCTGTGACGTGTGTATATATGCGCGTACTCAATCTTTCCAGTTTACCGGATGGCCTGCCGACGTAACGGGTCTTGAGCGCGTCATGCTCACCGCTCGTGGCGACCTCCAGCGCCTCCTCAGGCAAGCACACCTGACACGTTTCGCTTGTCCCGTCGCAAGCTAAAAACACCCATAGCGCGTATTTCAACCACACGATAACTATCCAGCCCATCTTTGCAAACACCTTTCCGCAAGGCGTCGACATGGACGCCGTCTCGCCAACGAACCCCGTCACCCAACACAGGCAGGTGCATCTCCTGTGCTCCAAAAAAGTGACCTGCGTCGCCACGTCGACCGTTCGCGTCACCTCGCCTCCATGCGCAAAGCTCTTCCTCGAGGACAAGTTCGCTATCGGGCAGATGTTCCGCAAGCTCGGGTGCGCGCCAAAGTTCACGCTGTGTGAGTGCGGGGCGGGGCTGGGCGAAGACGGAAAGCGGACGCTGCGGAGGAGGTACTTGCTGACGACGGAGGGGTTCGAGTGCGACATTGTGGAGGAGTTTCCCGACCGCGACATGTTCGACCGAGGCGCGGCATGGCTGGACACGATCATGTGACGTGATCGCGTCGCGTCCCTCGAAGAGTCTCACCCACCAGCAAGTGGTATGCTAGATTGGAGGACACTCGGATACCACAAACAATGAGCAAAATAGATCACTCATAGAAATCACAACGCGAAAAAATCCGTCAGTTTTGTCCCCTGCACGTTTCGCGATGCCTTCCTTCGTACCAATCGCTGTGGAGGGTGCATCAGAGACGGGCGAGGGCAATAGGTAGAAACACCGACTTTTTCTGGCATGCACGGTCGCAGTACTGGACCGACCTGCACCCTTTGCACCTCATCATCAGGTGTGGTGTCGCCGATGGATTTCCATTGAACTCGCATGCCTTGTCGTAGCACATGCGGCTCGCCAGCCTTGCCATCGACCTCCTGTGACGTTCATTTTCTGCCTGGAAACTGAGCCCCGCCTCGTTCCCAAGCCGCGTCCACGCGTTCACCAGATCTTGATGCAGCGCTGACAAGCTTGGGTCGGACGGACGTCCTTGCCGGAGAGCGGAAAAGATGGACAGCCAGTGCTCCCGCGCGTCCTTTTTCAGCGCGTGTCGCAGACGGGTCTTCCCCTTCGGAGTGGACGGGCCAGCGAGCAGCCGGCAGGTTGCTTCGATGAAATCCGTGCAGACGCCTACGACCCCGCGTGAGTCTTGAAACCTACATTCTGTCCGAGCCCGAATGCGCGCGTACGAGTGCTCGGAGAAGGACAGCTGTCGTCCACGCAGATTGTCGCTCCGTGCGACATCGTCTTGAACAGCCCGTAGCGTTGTATCAGGGGCGATAAACACTCAGAGACCGGCTGATTCTCGAAAGCGCCTCTGTCAAAGAACCTCCAATGAGCTCCCCGTGAAGACGCTGGATGGTATAGGATGCCTACCTGATGTAGGAAAATACGGCAACCGGTGTATTTTGTTTATCATACTCTCGCTGTCCGACTTCCCCTTGACGCCGAACTGCAATGGCGAGAGGTCTAAAGATAGGGCCCTGCATGATCGCCGTCACGATTTCAGGGTGCTCGGCCGTGAACCCGAACATATGAATGAGGAAGAAGAGGTGCATGTCTACCACCCACCCTGGGGTCCTCGAGCTCCCGAGTGAACCGTTGGAGGACCTTGGTCGCGCTAAACTGAGGCACAACGGCGCGCTGGGACCATTCTCGCATCTCGGTCGGCGTGAGGGGCAGTCTTCTGGTAATGAAGTAGAAAACCTCCGGGCACCGGGCGCTCAATCGCTCGACAGGCGCATGGTACCAGAGGAAGAAAATGAGGTCCGCGGTGCGGCCTGATAAAAGCGTCGCACTCCTTCGTCTGCCCCAACCACGACCGGTGAGTAGCAGGTATGTAAACAGTGACAGAGGCGACACACCGAATATTGTAAAGCCTCTGATAGTTCTGAAGGAGCTCGGCGAGCATCGCCCGCATTTCTTCCTCCGCGACCACATCGACACCGCGCATAAGGTCGCGTCTCCTAGCCCACAACGTCTCCCAGATCGCATCCGAGCCGGTCAGCAGCTCGTCTACAAGCGGCACGGATGCGTCTTTGGAGGCCCGGCCCACACACATCTCCGCAACGTCCACAAGGCAGGCTAGAATGTTGTGCGTCCATCCCTAAGTACATCGCGTTCAGAAAGGGCCGTCATATTTACTGATCAGAGCGCCCTGGTATCGAATAGAAGTCGAAGGCACACACCGGATCTTCGTCCACAAACCCGTACTCTCCCACCACATCGACGAACACCTTCGGTAGTCCCGCCGACACCATCAGCGCCACGCCATCGCGCAGAAATGCCGACTCCCTCGGAATGACCACCCTCGTGTTCGTGCGCTCCTTGCGCAGGTCGTGCGTCCTGGCGAAACATTCCGCGAGCTGGCAGAACGTGGGGTCTCTGTTCCTCCCGGCGCCTTTCCTCTTGGCTCTGTAGAGGGTTAAGAACCACCTCTTCACTGCAGGTGGATCCTCGCGCAGGGTATTGACGTATTTGGAGATGACATCGTCTGAGGATCTCGCAAGCCACGACTGCACTGAGGTGAGGGTGGATGAGCTCGGGCTCCTGTTGCGGTCTTCGTATGTGACAGCTATGACCGACGGTGACATGGGGGTTGGAATCAAAGGAGGTATACTTAAGCGCCGTCAAAACGCTGGTGACTGCTGCCGAGGGACCGCGCGAGTATCAGCCATGAGCGCATTTGCACGGGAGAACATCACATTGAACGCCGAATATCGACCCGACTGTCAGGTTGATTCTTACGTCCTCCAACGCCCTTCAATTCTCGGGGAAGATCCCAAGCAAAAATGCGTTCCATTGGTACAGAAGTGTACATCCTACACCCGAACCACCCATTTCCTTCCGAAACAAGACAAGTACACCGCTCAGACGAGCGACTGGAGCTTGCCGAAGTTGGGGGTCCCGAAGCCGGTGACGGGGTCCCAGCCCTTGACCGCGGTGAACCCGTTGGTGTTGCAGCCGGGGTTCGTGCCGGACGTGATGTCGTTGAAGCCCGCGGAGGCGGACGCGTACAGGAGGGGGTTGAGGAACCCGAGCGCGGACTTGCCCTGCGACAAGCGGTAGTCGTTCAGGAGCGAGACCACACCGGCAACCGTCTACGCGGGAGGGGATGAGCATGCGGGCGACGGGGCAAGAGGACGGAGAAGGGCGCATTACAGGAGAAGAGGCGCTGGTACCGTCGACGGACGCTACGCTGCCGTCGATGACGATCTGGAATCCCTCCGCCTGGGCGGAGACGTCGGGGTACGCACGGCCAGAGGTGCTAAGAAGGCGCGTCAGGACCACCGTCAATGACGAAAACAAGCCAACGAACTTGTAAAGGCCGGAGTAAAGAGTGCCGATGCTGCTGACGAAGGCGGGGACGACCTTGTCTTGGTAGCTGGGGCGTGCAAAGTAGTTCGAGAAGCCACCGCCGGAGAGACTGGCAGCGCGCTCGGGCTTGATACCCGTAGTTCCTCCAACGGCGGTCACGAAGGGGCCTATTATATATGCAACGGTCAATAATGGAAGCAAGGAGAGAACAGAAAAAAGATGCGCGCACAGCTGGCCGGGAACGCGGGGAGGAACTGGCGAGTGCTCTTGCCGTCGTTGGTCACGCAGTCACTGCCGACACCGGAGTCGCCGCTGCTAAACAGCACGGTCGTTCCCTGGGCGCCCAGCTGGGCGAAGAGGTTGCATACATTCAGCGCATAGTCGCGGGGAACGGTCTGCTCGTCGTCGCCGTAAGACGTCGTGAGCGTCTGCGGGATCGTGCTCTGTGCCAGAAGGTAGTCGAGGAAGTCGAGGTAGGGCTCGTTGGAGTTCGTGGGCGTGTTCTCGTCTTTGTTGAAAGGAGGGGAGCCGCCCGTGCTGTAGTAGATCTGGGGGGTGGGGAAAGACAGGCCGGTCGTGTACTGAATGTCGAGGTTGGCCTCGGAACCAGGGTTGCTCTGGTCGTCGCCGCCGCCGTTGATCTGCTTCACGGTGAATGCAGCGCTCGACGCGCCGGTGAGGAAGCGCGAGGCGAACTTGGTGAGGTCGGAGTGGCTCGCATACTCGTCAAGGTATCCCGCGACCCCGAGGACGTTCTTGGCGGTGGCCTTGGGGGTGTAACCGGTGGTGTTGTAGAGCGCCTTGAGGCAGGCCGGGGTGATGGTGTTGGCGCAGCTGGACGGAACGGCGAGCGACCCAAGCGCGCGATGGCTGTCGATCGAAGCGCGGATGGCCGAGTCCTCCTCGATGGTGGCCGCGTTGCCGTTAACGTGAGAGGTGGCCTTCGCGGGGCGCGGGCTGCCGAAGTACGTGGTGGGGGGCGACGACGGCGACGTGCTCGTGGAGAACGGCGGGGAGGGAGTAGGAGGTGGTGCGCAGGACCGTGTTCTGCGTGTCCTCGTGCGAGTAGAGCTGGTAGGATGCACCGAGCAGGGCGTCCGCGGTATCGACCGGAACGTCGGCGATCATGAGCCAGTCGCCGGAGAGGGATGGGCGGACGGAGCTCGCGGGGATATCGTGGTGCGCGAGCCACGCCGACACGGCGTCGTGGGTGTCCTGATGCGGGGCGACGAGGGCGGCGACCTCCTCCTTGGAAAGGTGGGCGCCGTAGCTGCCGTCGACGATCAGTGAGAAGGCTAGGATAAAGATAGCAAAACGCGCACCGCTCGTGGGCAGGATCGCTGACTTCGTAGAGAGCCTTGTGGAGGGCGCCCTCGTCGTGGGACTTGAGCTTGATGCGCAGGTCGATCGTCGTTCCCTCAGGGCGCGGTACCGACGGGCACCCAGCCCTTCGGGACGTCGTACCACTCATGCTTGACCTGGAGGTCGTTCCAGCGGGGCGACACCGGCTTCGCGAGACCCAACGGGACGAGGGACAGGAGGGAGAGCGAAAGCCAGTACATGGTGTACGACGTGAACAGTGGAAGGAAACCGACTGGTTGCTCGACATGGTTGGGGAAAGGACGACTTATATAGCCCGCGGGGGGTGGACCAGGAGCAGGCCCAAAATGCGGCTAAAATGGCGATTATCGTGCGCTTCTCGGGGTAAAGAGGAGCAAGGGCTGCAAGGCATGGCCGATGCCCGTGGTGGCTTCTGGTCCACACGTCGACGGCGGCTCCTGCCCACCTTCATCCAGGTCGGACATACGTTTGCCCGTACAATCGTATGGGGAGCAGATGGAGGAAGGGGAGGCCAGCACATGGCGGCGTGACGCCATTTTCCGCGGAAGCACTTTGCGACGATATCCCAAATTCCAATAACTTATCATTGATCAGCGCAATCAAGTAGGCACGCTGCCGCACGCACCGGTACCGCGTCCGCCCACTGAACGTACTGAAGTACTGAACGTGGACATTGGACGTTGAGCGTAAGTAACATCGGACGTCGAACGTCGAACGTTGGTTGAACGTCAAACTGCTTCCAAGTTCCCTACCACCTTCAGATCTCAGACCTCGGCGTGGATATGTGTCCCAAGCGGAGACGTGTTCCATTGGTACAAAGTGTACATCCCAAACCCAGATAACCCATTTCCTTCCACAATACACCTTTAAACGCACTCACCCGACGAGCGACTGCAGCTTGCCGAAGTTAGGCGACCCGAAGCCCGTGACGGGATCCCAACCTGCGACAGCGGTGAACCCGTTCGTGTTGCAGCCAGGGTTCGTGCCGGACGTGATGTCGTTGAAGCCCGCGAAGGCGGACGAATAGAGGAGAGGGTTCAGGAACCCGAGCGAGGACTTGCCCTGCGAGAGGCGGAAGTCGTTCAGGAGGGAGATAACGCCGGCCACCGTCTACAGCATAATAGTCGATAAGCAAACGGACGAAAGAGGAATAAAGAGCAGGAGAGGAGGCGTACGGGAGAAGAGGCGCTAGTGCCCCCTACGGAGCTTACGCTGCCCCCGATGACGACCTGGAATCCCTGCGCCTGAGCGGAGACGTCGGGATACGCGCGACCGGACGTGCTACGAAGGCGCGTCAGGATCGTCGTCGGTTGTAAAGGAAAGTGAACGCACTTGTAAAGACCCGAGTAGAGGGTACCAATGCTGCTGACGAAGGCGGGGACGACCTTGTCCTGGTAGCTGGGGCGTGCAAAGTAGTTTGAGAAGCCACCGCCGGAGAGACTGGCAGCGCGCTCGGGGCTAATGCCGGTGGTTCCACCAACGGCGGTCACGAAGGGGCCTGGACACAATATATGGTCAATATTGGAACGACGAAAGAATGGGAGGGCATGTACGCACAGCTGGCCGGGAACGCGGGAAGGAACTGACGAGTGCTCTTGCCGTCGTTGGTCACGCAGTCTTGGCCGACACCGAAATCACCGCTGCTGAACAACACAGTCGTCCCCTGGGCGCCCAACTGCGCGAAGAGGTCGCACACGCTCAACGCGTAGTCGCGGGGGACGGTCTGCTCGTCGTCGCCATAAGACGTCGTGAGCGTCTGCGGGATCGTGCTCTGGTCCAAGAGGAAATCGAGGAAATCAAGGTAAGGTTCGTTGGTGTTCGTAGGCGTGTTCTCGTCAGCGTTGAAGGGAGGGGAGCCGCCCGTGCTGTAGTAGATCTGGGGGGTAGGGAAGGACAGGCCGGTCGTGTACTGGATGTCGAGGTTGGCCTCAACACCAGGATCGCTCTGATCATTGCCGCCACCGTTGATCTGCGCGACCGAGAACGTGGCGCTCGACGCGCCAGTGAGGAAGCGCGAAGCAAACGTGGTGAGATCGGCGTGGTTCGCGAACTCCTCAAGGTATCCCGCGACGCCAAGGACGTTCTTGTCGGTGGCCTTGGGGGTGTAGCCGGTGGTGTTGTACAAGGCCTGGAGGCAGGCGGGGGTGATGGTCCTCGCGCAGCTGGACGGAACGGCGAGCGAGCCAAGGGTGCGATGACTGTCGATCGAAGCGCGGATGTCCGAGTCTTCCTCGATCGTGGCCGCGTTCGCCTCGATGTGAGAGGTGGCCTTCGCGGGGCGAGGACGGCCGAAGTACGTGGTGGGGGCGACGACGGCGACGTGCTCGTGGAGAACGGCGGGGAGGGAGTAGGAGGTGGTGCGCAGGACCGTGTTCTGCGTGTCCTCGTGCGAGTAGAGCTGGTAAGAAGCACCGAGCAGGGCGTCGGCGGTGTCCACGGGGACATCGGTGATCATGATCCAGTCACCGGAGAGGGATGGGCGAACGGAGCTCGCGGGGATATCGTGGTGCGCGAGCCACGCCGACACGGCATCGTGGGTGTCCTGATGCGGGGCGACGAGGGCGGCGACCTCTTCCTTGGAAAGGTGGGCGCCGTAGCTGCAGTCGACGATCAGCGACAGGGCCGAGACAAAGATAACAGGACACGCACCGCTCGTGGGCAGGATCGCTGACTTCGTAGAGGGCCTTGTGGAGGGCGCCCTCGTCGTGGGACTTGAGCTTGATGCGCAGGTCGATCGTCGTTCCCTCGGGCGCGGTGCCGACGGGCACCCAGCCCTTCGGGACGTCGTACCACTCATGCTTGACCTGGAGGTCGTTCCAGCGGGGCGACACCGGCTTCGCGAGGCCCAACGGGACGAGGGACAGGAGGGAGAGCGAGAACCAGTACATGGTGTACGACGCGAACGGTGGAAAGAGTTCGACTGGTGAGGCGACATGGGTCAGGATGGGCCGTTATATAGCCCGCTGGGAGTACTTAGGCCAAGGAAGCCGGATTATCGTGCGCTTCTCGGGGTAAAGAGTAGCAAGGCATGGCTGGGGCTTCTCGTGGGTAAGGACGGGGTGTCCAAGACCATAACCCACACGTCGATGGCGGTTTTGCCCACGTTCATCCAGGTCGGTCATGCGTGTAGGCTGTATTCTGTATGAGAAAGCAGATGGCGGAAATGCGAACAAGGGGGTGCCAGCACTTGGCGTGACGCAATCTTCCGCGGAAGCACTAGAAGGGGAAATGTCACGTTGACGATATTCCGGTATGCTGGGTTGTTGAAGACAAACTGAAGAACCCTTCTTCTCCACCTCGGCCTCTTCCACAACGGTGGGTCCATCTCAAATAGATCGACGGGAGTACCCATGTTTACGCTCCTATGATAAGTGTTGTTGCGACTATGTCAGAGAAAGTCAAATCTATCTGGGAGGCTAACGCAACAATCGAGCATTACGTACGCACTGATACGGATTTTGGCCAAGAGGTCTATCAGAATTCAGATATATCAGAATTCGCGTGCGCTCACACTCTGTAGATGTGCTTCCTTATTTCCCGGAGGACCTGAGGGAAAAACAACGGGTCGAGGTCCTGGGAGCCACGAAATGTGACTCCGGGTCCTTCGAATTGGAACGATGGGCGTGGTTTGAGCGCGGTAGCAGTTCCTTTGAACCGCGAGGTATACTCGAGAGCCATGCGCGTTTATCCGAGAGTGTTCTCCTGGGCCTTGTATCACGCAGGGATTCGCCTTGATTGCGCGAACTTAGTTCTTCTGGACGCTGTACAGACCACCGATGAGTTTAGATTGCGAAGGCGATCAATAATATGGCAATCAACGGAACTTAAGTACGACCATTGGGTGATCCAAACGGCGCGTCCACGCACATCCACCACCATACCTTTGTACAGACTGTGTGGGCCTACAGTTCCTACAGTGCATGGTCAGGAAGTGCCCTTCACAATAAATTTGAGCTGAATGCAAAACGCACCGGATCCGGTACTTCGACATTGATACCAGTGAGCCGGTCGGTGCCACACTCCAGATGTCGACTAAACTCAAGATTTCCCACAAAGATTCTTGCGCGAGATAGAAACTCAGTTCTTCGGCGAAAGGCTTCGAACAGGACTCGAAAAATCATCAGTTGAGTCTTGTGCATACATGACCGTACTGTGATCATGTCTTGCAACTATATGGGGACATTGGACAGTCCAGGCGGTTATGAAGGTAAGGCGTTCCGTCGCCTTAGGGTAGCACTAGCAGCACCGCTTGATATATGACGACTCCGGTCGGATCATCGCGAAAGCGTAAAGATACGACAAGAACAGATGGTCGCGCTGAAATACCCCCATGATATTCAACGACGGATAAAAGGATAGAGAGGAATAGACATACTTCAAAGCAAGATCACAAAACCATTCCCACAATACAGACACCGTCTCACAGCTTGAAGGAGCTCCTCGACGACCCAGCTCCGGGCCGCGAGAGGAAGATGCTCGTTTCCTGGACTCTCCTCCGCGTTGTCGAGATCCATCGGTATTGACGACGGGTCCTCTTGATCTCGAGGGACGGACATCGGTGGAAGGAATGCTTTCCGCGAGCATCCCAAACATGTTCGAACCTTGGGCGTTGATAGGATGAATGATGTTATCGAGCATCGTGCTATAAGACGTGATAAGTCGCGTTTGACGCAGGCCAGCGTCATGCAAAAGGACTTACACCAGGTATGGCCGTTGGGACAGACGGCGCCGGTGATGTTGTCCAGTGGCACTGCAAGACCGCATGCTGGGCAGTTTTCCTCCAGCTCGTTCGTCGGCCCATCTCCTGCGTTCGCACGCGCACTTGCCGAGGCGTTATTTGAAAGCGTCTGAGCAGCCGTTGACAGGTCTTCGGGCGTTCCAGGAAGCAAGCATTGTAAGACGATTCGAAGGACAAAGGGCATGTCCCGTCCTGTCCGAGAAGGCGTCCAGTGAGCTAAACCCGGACGGGTGCATCGTGAAACTTACCAGTCAATTTCCCTGACACGGACGACAGATGGCCGACGAGGACGCGATGTATGCATTGGGAGATCGCCGTGAGGATGCCTTGAGCGACGGCTCCACATTCGTTCTGAGCATGTGGGTTCGGCGCATGCTTCTAATCACTTCTGAGTAAAATACGTCAAGCGAGGATGACGGCGTGCGGGAAATTACCCAGCAAAAGTCGGCAATGGCCAGCTTGAGCCTCAACGAGAATAGAGTTTCGCAGCCAAGCAGGTGCCGCGCCAAGCTCCCGCGAACGTCCCTCCGGAATCCCGGGCTCACGGCGCCTTCAACGACGGGAAAGGAGGGTGTCGGTATCTGAGGGTACGGTCCTTGCAACGCGCTCATGACGTGAGGGAACAGCGCAGCAATCGTGGTCTCGTCGTACAGACTGAGAAAAAGAGGGCGCAGGAGATCAATAGGTGATCTCTCCAATGCTGTTCAAATGCGTAAGCCGGTCTTGACGAGAAGGGAAGACGGACGCTGGTATACTTGTTTTCGTCTCGCCGAAGACGCGATGCATCGTCCGTAAGACAGCCTCGCCGGTGGCGTCTTCCCACATGTCCGCGACGACGAGGATGCTCGTAAGCTTGGCGTCTGACTTGTAACTAAAATCCGAGGGGCACATATTCCTGGCACGGCACAATCATGTTCAGCTCAGCTCAAACCCGCAATGGGCGGAACAAAGACGCACTGGTATACCCAAAGGAATGCCCGTGCGGCATCGTAGGAAACCATCCCGTCGATGCGGTTCATGTCGACTCTTCGCACGGGTTTGTTTTCGGAACGATGGAATATTGCGCGAGAGAGGGCCGAGAGACTGGAAGATGTTGGCGGCGACACTGTATCCACGCCGGAAGGTGGATCGAGCGATGGCCCCGAAGAAATGCTGTAGATTGTGTGAAACGAGCCATCATACAGAGACAAAACGAGGGTATCGATCTCCGCGACGTATTGTATCCCAGAAACTGGGTGAATGGACGAACATCCTGCTGATAACTTTTGTGTTTGAAGTCGGATTGTCTGGGAACCTTGCCAACTCCCTGCATCGCCGCTAGACCACAGATTGACTAGCCCGGGCTTGCAATGGACGAGAATGGGCTGTGGAATAAATTAGAGGGTGTCGTAAGGGCAGCTGGATTCCGTACGTTTCGGGACGATGGCACAACCCACGCCAGACCCGTGATCGTTTTTTTATCAGCGGAATGCGGTACTAGAGGCGACACGAGGCTCTCGGTCTCCAGTCGACACACAAATGCGAAGGAGGGCCCAAAATCCATATGAAGAGTTTGAGTGACGTCGACCAGGGATATGGACCCGTCGGCCATGCCGCATGCCAGAGTAGCTCTACCTGGGATGAATACGTCATTTAGCGATCCCGATGGCAATCATTACCCATATACGCGGGTACACACATTGCTGCGACCCTGACGGCGTCCATGCCGTCCAAGCTAGGTGTGTGATCCAACTTTCTGACATGTGGACGGTCCCGACGTGTGCCAGGCGGTCCTGCGGGTGTTTTCGTTCCTTCAGCCTGTGCTGCTGTGAGAATATTCCTGGTCCGCTGAGACGCCCGCAACGAACCTGAGAAGGTGGACCGCTCCCGCTCTCGTTCCGAGAGCCAGCAAAGAGCCTTCGCAGAGCGGGCTCGGGGCTATGCCAAAGACAGCCTGGGTTGACCATGAACAACCTGCCTCGCCATCAGCCCTGGTATACTCATTGTACGCGCGGCGACAATCAAACCTACATGTAACCTGTGCCTGCAAAACCCGCTGAACAGGGGAGTTGGTGAGGTTTGTGGAGGCCAGATCATTGAGCAACGCCGTTCCTTCTTGCACCTGAAACAAGATGAACGCCGGAACTGATAGAGGAACGACAAAGCGTCGCGTACCTTTGTCCATTCACCCTTCAGATGGTTCTTGACCGCCTCCCATAAGATCAACTCCAGGTTCGAGGTGATCACAGCGAGAACGCAGCTTAATGCAACCACAATATGAGCTTCGAGCGATATGGACGTAAGTGACGGTGATGAGTCCTACCCAAAGTCCGCAGTGAGGTTGCTCGGCGAGGCGGTCACAGCACGGAAAGAGAGATCCAACGAGCCCAGAGACGCGGTACTCCACTCTGTGTGCCGCATCAGCACCTACAGCCTAAACTGCGTGACTATATGCGCGCTACCTTGCGAAACGGCGGGCCAGTGGTAGTATACGCGCTTATCGAACGCAATAATGGTCTTCAACCAGCCCAGCGGTCGCGCCACGGTATTCCCCTTGGTGGGAGCAGAGCTGATTGCAGATGAAGTGTCTATGTTGATACCAAGATCGGGTGTCTGCGGATACAATCCTCCGTCAGCACGATCCTGCATCGCAGTCCGATGGCCCGGAATACAAGTCTCACGAGGATGTATATGTCGGTTTTCGTCAGAAAGAGAAGCTGTCCGTCGGCGGTCCATTGGAGACAGTTGATAGAAGGATGCGAAGCGGAGACTGGGACGCTGAAGGCTGTGTGGATGGCTACAGAAGACATGTCCCGAGGTTTTTTTTTCTCGTTCCGTGTACGACGGGGCGAACTTGCACGGGTTGCTATTAGTCTGTATGAAGGCGGCTGTAGTTAGGTTTCTGCAATTACCTTCTATTCACAATCGATTCCCTGGATCACCGATAGTGGTACTCAATGGAATAGGCCGGCAACGGATCAAGTCGTACTTGAATTGCAGACGTCGTCACACTATTCCTCGTTCTAGCCAGGAAAGGTTGCGCCAGATAAAAAGTTATATCTCTTTTTGATTCAGGTTAGACTCGTCGGGGGTTCTAAGTGGCAGAAAAACGTACCAGTGAGAGAAAATAGGTGAATCATGTATGAAGGCAGCCGGCAGATTGAAACGCGTCGCGTCCCTGCACGCGTCGTTCCCACGGTTCCTTTCTTTTCGCCATCGTCGTCGCCTCGTCGACAACGCTGACTCCTGACCTTTCCCTATTGAAAGGCTCTCGCCTAGTCTCGCCCTCGTCTTGTCGTGTACAACCATGACTGTTCGCCTCACTCCGCCGCCTGGGTCTCTCGCTTTGTTCACCATTGACCCTCTCAGGACCTTACGTTTTGCTACTTGCACATGACTCCGAACGACTTCAAGGTCCTCGACACGATCGGCACCTCAGAATATCTAAAAGGAGACCTCTCAGACGATGGTACGCCGTCCCTCCCACCGCCCGCGGACTTTTATGGACTTTCATCCACAGAAATGGACATCCCGTCGCATATGGTGCCGCCAAATCCGGACGACTCGGAAAGTGCGTTTGCTGCCGATGTTCCCGAAAGCCCGGTCATTCTAACCCGCTACTACGCAGTCCTCCCCTCCCAAGTCCACCCCTCTTACCCTTACGGAAACCCCACCAACATCAAACATCCAGCATCAAGGCCGCGCGTGCCATATGATCCTACTTCCCGCGCGCTTTTCGAGGATATGGGCTATGCAGGCGGCGGCGTCAACGGGTCCCTGCGCTGGCGAGACCTTGCTCTAGACACACTGTTGCCGGTGGATCACGAAAAGGAAGAGGCAGAGCGCGCCGCCCAGGCTAGGAAGATGGCGAGCGGGGCGCAGCAGAATCATCACGGACAGCCGCCTCCTCAACAGGTCACCGCGATGACCACGATGACGGCGATGGACGAGGAGGACGCGGACGACGAAAACGACGAGAATGACCTGGAGAACGACGAAAATGACGACGACGACGACGACGACGACGATATGGAGGACGACATGACGAGTTTCGAGGAGGAAGAGTAGGTGTATCTTTTGTGCCGTCGATCGTCCATGTTCATTGTATTTTTATCCTAATGTAATCCTTAATGTGAGAACCCGTTTCGCGATCTCTGACATGGAGAGTGGGATTTGGTCGTGTCGTACACTGCGAATGTACCTCTACCGTGCAGCTATCGCAGCGACAAGTGCATCACTGTTATCCTTCAGTAACAGCTCCTTCACGTCCAACTCCTGGTCCACAGCCCATTCGTATGCTTCCAACAACACGATGTCGGTCAGCGGGACTGAGTGCGCGGCCAACACCCTGATTATGTTCGCCGCTCGTGATATCGCGATCCTAGTCGCGTTGTCGATAATCTGCATCACCAGTCAGATCCAGCGTCTATGCAGTCAACCAAAGAGGGACCATACGTCGTTTTTGTTGGAGTACACGGCCGCCGCGTCGAACCCTTCCTCGCCTTCTTGCTCGCTGTCCTTGACGTGCTTGCTCACCCATATATATCCATTGAGCCCGAGGATCAGATCCACTCCGCTGGGGAGCGTGTAAAAGTGGGATTTTAGCCTGCGTACGAGGATAGGGGGCACCACGACGAGCTGTCCGTTCCTCAACTATAGCCAAATGGGTCAGACCGCACCCCTCTTCGCCGCAACTCCGCCGCCAAATGAAGCGAACGCACCTTGCCATACTTCAAGGAGCGTGTGTGCAGCGACATTGCGCCATCCGAGAAGAACGCTTGGACCTCGGCGACGAGCAGATCTCCCTCCTCGAAAAAAGTCCGCATCTGAAGCTCGTCGCTTTCCAACTTGCGTCGCTATAGAGACAACGTCCGATACGAAACAGAGAGGGGGGATCGATCGTCGGCGTTTTTTAATGTAAGAGATCGAGCTTAAGCTCTTAGCGGGGTGGATGGCGTACCTGGATGCCACCGGGGAGGTTCACAGAGGAGAGCATCAGGATGGCGTCCTGGCGCGAGTTGGCGTCCACCTTCCAGCGTTTGGGCTGGACCTGCATGTGCACCCGCGCAATTCAGTGCCCCGCCGAACAGGGTCAGAAATATGCAGCGCGACGGTCGTGGACGCGCGCATTTTGCGGCGAGAAAAAGCACCCGTACCTCCGTAATACGGCCCACGACGAGATCCCCAATCTCTGGATTATATCTGTACGACGTCGGGAGATACAGAGATGTAAAGCAAAAGGACAAATGCTATACCTTGTCCGCAACGCACGCACCGTCACTAGTTTATTGACGCGTTCGATAACCCCGGCGACTGACGCGATGACGTCCTCTTTATCCACGTACGTTCCATGGCCGCTATAAGAAGAAGAAAAATCGGTGTCCCGAAGAATTTTCGTATGTATCTTGTAACCTACCGCATAAATGCCTGCGAAGAGGTGATAGGTTCACCAGGACAAGCCACTTTTGCATTCCCCGAGTCAAAGTCCTCTGTTAGATCGACATCCATGTGCAGGTCCTCGTCGTCCTCTTCAATCGGCGGATCAACTCCGCCCATGTGATTCCCCGGTGCAAAAGGAGAGTTCGACGAGAACGACGTAAAGGCTATCATGGCCTGTAGGGCTGTGTTGGTGAGCAAAGAAGAGCTGGAACAGTCAGACTCGGGCTTTGTCATATTTAGGCTCGTAAAAAATCTCTGCCGGTCCAGATGACACAGAAAGCGGGTAACCTTGTGACACTTACGTTTTAGCTTGGGGGGGGGGGGGCGTCGGGGGTGGAAGGGGATGGAGGAGGGGCCGCTGTATTGAGAGATTGAGGTCGTCAAGAGTTGGTCAATGTTCACAGAATGGGTGCCAAACACCGGAAAGGCACAGCATTTGCAGCACGTGGACCAACATTCTGGCATTTTTTTCCGTATCAGGATGGAATTAGCATGCAACAAATACCCTCAAAGTTGGGCCGCAGTCAAACCACCCACGCTCGAACGAAGTCCGGAGCCATGCAACCGGGTTCTTTCCAACCGTAGTCGTTTCCGCGACTTATCGGGTCAGTTGAGTGAGCTTGGGGGAGATTGAGCTACAGCGGCACGTTTGAGGATGCTGTATGAGCCCCGACGCGTCTGTGGCGGCTCATGTGGCGATGATAGACCAGCCTAGCCTCCACTCTCATGCAGTTGCAACCCTGCACGCTTCCCCAGTGCGATACTAAACGCACCTCCGCCGAAGCCTTCTACCATCCACTCCGAATACGCGTACGTACATCAGAAAGGCAATGTCTATCCTGGAGAGCCGGCGGCAACATCTGCGTTCGTGTCATGTCAGTCCATAAATTACAGCAAATTGCATTAGGGTATTAGATCTAGTAGAGATACCGCAGGCTTGAAGTACAGAGCATAAATATAGAGGTGCAGGTGCGATGGATGTGAGGATAAATTAGAGAGCGACGACGAGGATAAATAGGGCGGCGGTACATTCTGATGGATACGAGGGAGCGGACGTCGAAGGAATGTGGAAGGAGCGTGGAGGGATCGCGAAGATATAAGCACACGATTTGATACAGCTTCAATACACGAGGGGATTGTGGCTGCAGCGCGCGCGCGTGGACAAAGAGGTTAAAGGGGAAAGAAGTCAGCGCCTGTGAAGAAGCCGAAGGGACGAGGTGGCGTCTTACTGATGTACAGTACACGTTGTGTTCATTTACTTGTATGCGAGGAAATAAGCGGAAAGAGCGGGGAGGTCATTGGAGCCGGCGTCGGCGTAGCCTTGTCTCCTCGAACCGTTATATTTGAGCACGATGACGGGCCCGCACCACGGTCTTGCCGCGGCGCCGGATGTAATACGATATATCGCCCGGTTGATCGGAGATCCCGAGGACAAAGAGAGAGGGGAGTAGAAGACGTGGAGGGGGAAGCGCAAAGGCTCGCCGTTGAGACCTTGGGTGAGCACGACGCTATTCACCTGACCAGAGGGGAAAAACTCCTGTAGGAGTGGCGTCGGGCACGAGCCCTGAGTCGGCGTCTGCGGCGGCTGGCAGTTGACGGTGATGATACGTGGACGATCTGTGTGAGAGGGCAACGGCGGGCGCGGCACGGCGCGAATGCGATGAGAGACTGAGACACGGCCGACGGGGGCTACTGGACGCGCGATTGCGCTCCGATTTCCAAACGCACCTTCTTCTGGCGCGAAATAGATGGCGGTCACCGCGGTAATTTGGGGCACAGCAGGCGGCGGGGTGGCAATCATGTTGTATTGTTGCTGAGAGGTGCTCACGGCGACACATTCGCGTCGGTGGCGGGGCCAGTCCTGGAGCGCGAAAGGATCGGGCGCGTCAAAGTCGGAAAGAGGGCGGTGCAGCGGGGATCAATCGACCGCGCGAGCATCAAGGGACGACGTACGCTGTTGAGATGGTCCGCAGTACAGTACCAGGCGTTCTGGCAGCGACTACACCACATCGAAGTGGGCTTGCAGCAAACGGTGCATGGGTAATTGATAAGAGGCGAGGAGGTGTTCATGACGCGTGAGCTGGGCCGTGGTCGTGACGAGGGAGAAGCCTGGAAGTCTGGAAGCGGGAAGGGGGAGACGTAGCCTAGAGAAGTGCAGTGGGTGAAGAAAGATCGTTGAGGGCAGCGTGACGGCGGGCGCGGCCTTTTATGTGTGCCATCGGAGCTTGCATCCCATTCGTCAAACCGAGGACTCGATCTCCAATGTCGTTCAGGAGCTCGGAACGGAACCGCGCGGAGCGGTAGTACAGGCCTTGTGTGGTTGTCTGTCAGAGGGTGGGGACGCAGACCGGGGACTGGCGGTCGCCATCGCACTTGATGTCGTATTCCGGGACGGAGGGGGTCAGTCTGCAGAAGATCGGGACACGTCCAGACGATTACGTTCTGTGTCGGTCGCGGAGAAAAAGGAGGTCGGAACAGCCAATAGGATGCGGCATTTGACCAGGGACGCGCACGAGCAAAGACTCCATTTGCCAACAGGCTGGCACGGGCTGCGACCTCGACTGACCGCGAAACGTTGAACGCGGAGACAAAAATATTTCACGCGCGCGGGATTACATGGCTCGGACATGGACGACACCACGTCAACGCGCTTGTAACGTCTGCGGTGGCAGGGCGAGAGACGACGACGAACAACAAACTCGAGAGCGTAACGCGCGTAACCGCCTCCTCAAACGCTGCGTGTGCCTCCAGCTGATAGCGCTGATCGTCCAACTCAACTTGCAAGGCAACGCGCTCAACATCCTGCCGTCTCGGCGTCGGCCGGCATTCTCGGCCGGCATCAGCCCAATTAGGCACACCGGGCTGCACGCTCCCCCGGCGCCCGAGGACCGTTTGCTCAACCGCTTGGCCTCGTCCACGACCCAAGTCCACGACGACCATCATCATGTCCGACGATGAGATGAACATCGACCAAGGTGAGTGCCACGAGCTATCGCTAGCTTCTTATCCAATTCACGCTTCTACTCAGTCGCCAGCGGCGGTGGGCCAGTGCGCAAACGAGGACGTGGTTTCCAAAACTCGGCCGGTTAGAATGCACCGCTCTTCTCCTGTCATCGCGGCTCGAGTCTGAACCTGTCGATCATGCTTTGCTAACAGGTGGCAACGAAGGAGGTGTCGCTTCCGAACAGACCTTCGACAGAGTCGAAGCACGCGATTCAGACACCAGAGCAGCGCGATGTCAGTCCTCTTTTCTTGCGTTCTCCGTCGTCCCCGCTCACGACCATCTCCCGCACCTTTCCGCCGCGCGTCCGGTTCGTATCTATCACGCAGCCGTTGAGGGTTGGATAGTGCTGGTGACGAACGTGCACGAGGAGGCGACGGAGGAGGATGTGTCCGAGAAGTTTGCAGAGTATGGTGAAATCAAGAATCTGCATCTCAACCTTGATCGGAGGACGGGATACGTCAAGGTGTGCCGCATCCCCTTCACTTTATTCTTCCATCATCCCCAGTTCTCGTGCGAACCCCTTTCGCTCGTGCTGACAACCTGTGTTTGCAGGGCTACGCTCTCGTGGAATACGAGACCATGGCGGAGGCCCAAGCGGCCATCGACGGTGCTTCCGGTACCACCTTGCTCGAACAACCGCTGCAGTGCGACTACGCGTTTGTACGGCCCCCACCTGCGGGTCCCAAAAAAGGAAGGGGTCGAGACGGCAGAGGTCGTAGCGCAAGTCCTTCCCGCCGTCGAGGAGATTGAAGGCCGCAGACTTCTCCCCGTGTTCCATGTAATCATAATATTCTTTATTGCTGATCCAACGCTTTCGAACGCGCCATTTGCTCTTCAATGATATCCACGACCATACGCCATTAGAACCCTTGAAATCTAGTGGAAGGCAGAAGGAAAGTACTGAGATCAACACCCTTGTACTCGCCACCGACGGTGCACACTTCGCCGTCGCGCGTCAAGCGGAGTTCGAAACGGCGCGTGTTGAATTCGCACGCCCTTGTTGTTCGCTGTCGGCGACGCGTTTGCCTCCTGCCACGCCCACTCCTTTCCTTTGTACTCGCCATGCCCCGTCACGCCACAAGCGATAGTGAAGAAGAGGTCACATCTACGAAGAAGAAGCAAGTTGTGGAGGAAGAACAAGAGGTAGACGTGGCCGACAGCGTTGAAGAAGACGAGCAAGAATACGAGATCGAGGCCATAATCAAGGCCAGTCTATCCGTCTTTCCTGAGGTACGTGCCCACTCTCGCTTTCATCGACGAGTGTGCTAGAACATCTGTAATGCAGGGGAAACTCGGGTATTTCGTGAAGTGGAAGGACTTTGGCGAAGGAGACAATAGTTGGGTCTGCGAGGAGGATGCAGAGTGCGTGGGGCGCGTTCTCTCATTTCTTCTCAAAGCTGACGCGCCCATACCTTACAGGGGTGCCCATGATCTTATCCATGAGTTTTGGAAGAAACATCCTAACAAAATGAGGGAAAAATCCGCGATCGGGAGGAAGGTCGCAAAAGAGGTGGAGAAGAAGGAGTCTGCCTCGGCGTCGGCGTCGGCGTCGGCATCGAAGCGCCGACCGCGCGCCACTGCCAAGTACGAGACGGATGGCGAAGAGGAGGAGGAGTCCAAGACGAAGAAACGGCCACGTAAGAGCAACGGCTCGGCCGCTCCTGCGAAGAAGTCAAAAACGCGTACGCCTTCTGTGGATGAAGAAGAGGTGACAGAAATCAACAACTACTTCCACCCGATTGTCGAAAAGAAGTACAAGGAATTGCCCAGCTGGGAGAATTTGGTGACGCGCATCGACACCGTCGAAAGATCGGCCAAAGACGATTCGCTTTACGTATATTTCCAAATGTGCGCCTCAATTCATTCACCACTTCGTGCGCTGACCTGGGTGTGTAGGAAAAGTCAACCGCACCCATGCGTTGAAAAGTCCGAAGTTGCCATGGATAAGTTCCCTCGCAAGGTATGTCGCGTGTAACCTTGGCCTTCCTTACTCACTGACCACGGGTCCAGTTGATCCAATTCTACGAGGGGAACCTACGCTGGAAGTCGTCGGAGGGCGCTTGAGGTCGACTGGTGCTCTTTTCCTATCAAAGCGCTGCGGTTCCCATCTTGCCCAAACCTCTTGCCTTTTTCACATCCATGGTCGTCTCCTAAGCCCCTTACTGATGCACCCCGTGCCATTCTGCCGTTCCCCTAGCTCTGCTTCTCACCATCATTTCTCTCCTCCTGTCTTCTATATAAGCTCTCCTCTTTGCTGTTATACATATGGTTGCTCACCGTGTCGGCCAAGGACCAAGGCCCATTTATGAATATTCTTGACGCGTCACCCCTGAGCGTGAGGTTGAAGTTCGAGTCAATCTTCGAAGCAAGCGTCAGGTCGTTGCAATTTGTACGAACGGCAAACATACGCGCAAGACGACGAGAGGACGTCGTACCCCAGGAGCGTTCGGCACACGTGCACCATGAGCGCTGTCGTGATCCACACCCACGATCGCAAGCAGTTGTCTACAAAAGCTTCAGTACTCATTAGCCCTGCAGGTCCGCCTCAGCCTTCAGGTCTGCCTCCTTATTCTACGACCATGAGCGAATTTACGTACGGTATTACTGGCAGCTCACACTGCGGAGATTATTTTTGTTTTTTCCAGAAATCCGTTCGATGACTCTTTGCGTTGGTGCCACACCCCATCACGCGTTCATTCCCCTCCATGTCTGGAGCGCGTTCCCGGCTCGGCTCGCTGCGTCACTTTGTTAATACTCCCAGCTCTCCATCAGGTACTTACTTGCCCCTGTTTTGTCTAAAAGACACACTTACGCTCACGTCTGGACACAGTCAAAGCAGCTCGTCAGACCCACGCTCTGATATGTCCATTGTCCATATCATAAGAAACACGATCTTCAGGGCAGAGCGAGCCTAGATGGGCCGGTACGTGCTCTGCGTTGCTTTCCCCCTAAGCTCAGTAGGGTAAGGGCCAAGGGGGGCCTCCACAGAACGATCCTCGAAAGAAGATCGTCTTTTGTCGCTTAGCGAGTTAGTGGCCGTGCCCGTGGGCATCAATTCACAGCTCGAACTTTGTCTCTGGGCGGCGACGGGGTGGGTGGGCCAACACCCCGGGGCGGTCCCATCTCAAGATTTCGCGATGTCATACATTTCCCCATCTCCGTTGTCCCATCCCCGGTCGTCGACCACACCCGCACGGATCTCTATGCAACCGACCGACATCAGCCTCGGTATCTTTCGGATATTTCCTGCATATAACCTCATATATCTCATGTAGAAGACCCTGGCCTGAGCCTTTTGTACTAGGAGTGTACTCGGCATCGCGACAACGGCGCACTCCCTGAGTGAATTGCCACCGATCGCGTCACCCGAGACGATGTCGATGACCACAGTTGTCGAGGCTGTGTGGCCCGCGACGGAGTGTATCCTGTGCACGTTGACTTGTAGAGTTTATGTACAAATGTGTACTTGTTATACCTGGCTTGGCTCGAACGTAAACTCAGGAATGTGTCAGTGTGATAAGATATGTAGGAAAAAGTAAGAACGGAAGGAACGTGGACGGCGGAGGAGGTGGGTCTTCAACTGTGAGAATTACTTTTACATGTTTATGGCGGGCGATCCACTGCGGTTAGAGCCGCACCTCTGGCACATAGGGGAGCGACAACCACGCAGCACGGAGCCCTTGTCGCTGGCGCTTGGAGGCCCAGAAAGACGTCGAGCGATGACCTTGTTTATTTAATGGTGGAGCGACCCTAGAATTCTGTTGGGCCTTGAGACGTGGAGGAAATGAACATGACATAGAACGGTGATCGGAAGTAAGATACAGGTAGGACCACAGACACGAGAGTCAGAACAAAGAAGAATGGGGATGAACATGTGCATGGTAGGTTAGAACAGTACTGTATCGATCGAACAGAACGACCACGACGTGAACACCCAAAGGCGGGACAGAAAATCCACGAACGAGAAGGGAGAAATCCACACAACACGATGGCGACGGCACGCAGAATCCAGCGGTGCGTTCGAGTCCCGTTGGGTATCCCTCGCCACACGTTAATCACATACTGACATAAGTATAGCACCACCCACACCCCTACACTCCCGCCCACCCCATATTCGAGCAGCGATACACTGCCTCCAACAGGGACCGTTTAGCAGTGATATATGAAAGATGAGGTCCGCCGCCCCAACCCCAGTGCTTATCATCAATGGTATTCAGATCTTCAGAGCTCGACGTGGGACACGCTTGTGGCTACCGGCGCCGCAGCGGTCGAAGTCGATTCGTCCGGCCTGATCTCGTCCGCGATGCTATTGGCAGCCTCCACCGTCTCCGCGCGGGCGAACGCTTGCTCGACCTCCTCCTTGCTGCGTCCGACCAGAAGTCCAGGGTTGGCGGCCTCAGGCGCGGCAGGATGTCCTTCGTCGTCAACGATAGGGAGAATGGACACTTCAGGGTCGGCTGCCTCGATCTCCTCGTCTTCCTCCGTCTCGGGCGGCAGCACGCCGAAGATGCGTTCGCCACTGCGCCTGATGCGGCGTAACCGCGTCTGGAAACCCATGACAACATCCTCGACCTCGGACTCGAGCTCCTCGAGCGCAGAAAGGACGGGGTTAGCCGGGGGCGATGGGTGGGTGCCATTCTGCATGGCCATGGAGTCCTCTGCGAAGTTTTCGGCTCCTATATAAAGGATGATCAGAATTACGGCGTTGGACAGGATGCTGAGCTACTTACGGCGAACAAGGTCGTGGTAGCGCTGCCAGTCGCCGTAGCTGACGTCGTCGAGCCAGACGTAATCGATTCCGATATCGGCCTGGGCGGTTTCGGCAACATCTTTGACCGTGGTGATGGCTTGGGAAACCTATCGAACGCCATGAGTGAGGAACCAACCTGCAGTCGCGACGTAGGTACGCACCTCTTGGATCTCCAAGTCCATTCGAGATTGGTACCAGCCATTGACGAGCTCCTCCGTCTCTGTGAGGCGTGTGGAGAACTTTGTTTGTACCTTCTCGAGGACGCGGTCCCATAGACCGGACTTCTCGTCATCTTTCCTAGTTTCCTTCTTGAGGTTGTTCAGGTAAGCCTCCGCGCCCTTGAGGTAGCGCTCTGCCTCCTCCACGAGGTTGTCGATGCTGGTCTTGATATCTTCGTTCGCCTTGAGTTCCTGAACGGCCACCTTGCGCATATTGACAATTATTTTGCGCAACGTCTTCTTTTGCTCCTTGACCAGGGCATCCAGTTCGTCCTCCCACTTCATATGCCGAGCTAAAAGGACAGCACGCTTCTCCGCGACGATGGCCGCTTGCTTCCTCTTGAGTTCTTCCTCTTCCTCGGGTGTCAAAGCTGGTGTTTCCCGAGGCGCCGGCGGTTCAAATGAGGTCACGGGCATCTCCTCGTCGGACAGACCGAGTTCGGCGTAGAATGCATCTAGGTCGGGATCCTCAAAAGGCTTGGATGACGAAGAGGGCACTTCAGCCGTTTCAGCGACGGATTCAGAGAGGGCGTCGAAGGCTTCCGTGGGTTCATCCACCTCTTCAGGCTGGGGAACGGCTGCAGGGGTGGGTTCTGAAGAAGGCTCAAACTCGGCATCCTGCACCTCAGACTCGGAATCTTCAACGGGAGAGATGACTGTCTCGACGGGAACTGGAGCAATGGACTCCTCCGTTATGGGAGTGCCTGGCGTAGGAGTTGCATCACTGACAGCAAGGGTGGAAGAGGATAAGGTGGGCTTCGCAACGGTTTCCGGCTCAGCGGTAGGTTCGGGAACGGCCACGGGTGTTTCAGCCACCTTCAAGACAACTTGTGTCTCTACCTCTGGGACAGGGATCTGCTCGGGCTCAGGCGTGGCTGTGACGATCGGGGACGCCACAGGGACACTGGTGTGGGTACGTTCACCGCGGCTGAGCTCCTTGACGCTCTCCCAAATTTTCGCGACCTGTGGATCGACAAACTTCCGACGCTGGGCCTGGAGGATCTGGACTAAACGCCCGAGCGCCAACTTGACGCGGCTCCACAATGGTCCGAGGTAGGGTTTCGCGCGCTGGTATCCGGCGTATGACTTGTCCATGGTCAATAAAACGTAAGGCTCGGCAACTTGTTCGTAGTGCACTAGGGTGCTTCGAGCGAAACGGACATGACGGCCCAGATGTTGTTCGTATTTTTGTTCAGCAGCTGAGCGGTAAGGCTCGACCAAGGCCTCGACGCGGCGGATCTGGGGCGTTACGTAGTTGTGATATTGCGGAACTACGTAGCGGTAGTATTGAGGTACGACCAGCTTGTTCCACTGGGGTGCGACGCGGGTGTTGAACTCGACCTGGGCGCGCTGCACGACAGGAGCAGCAATTTGGATGGCTCGATCGGCATATGGCCTGACGCGCTCCACGTGAGGCGCGATGGAAGGATGGGAGACGACCGCATGGAATGTGGGGAGGAGATAGGGCTCCAGCACAAGGCGTCTGTATTCTGAGAGGCCTCGACATACGGGTGACTTGAGTTCTGCGTCGGACGGGCATACAGACAAGGAGTATATGGTGAAGAATAGGAGGAGATAACGAAGGAGGGAATCAGCCAGACTCGACTTTCGCCCCTTTCGTTTCTAAAGCTGGCGATGAGAACACTGTAAGAACATACAGCATAGCAACACACCTTACCACCTTTCTTTGGCTTAGGCTTCTCCCGTCTGTATTTCTTGGCTAGAGATTCCTCCTGTAGAGCGCATGGTGAGTCAAAATCATATCCTCGCAAGACGATAGAGGAGAAGGAAATGAGGGGGCATCATGAACAAGCCCGTAACAGGTCAGTCAGTGACGGCTCGCCCGACACTGTGGCGAGGACGTCCCTTCCCGGATGAGAAATAGATATCTCATATAATCGATATCCAACAGGGATATGCGGCCGTATGGTCAACATCTCCACACCACCCCAAAGCCGTCTAGACACCTGCCACCTCTCTGGCGAATGCAACAACACATCGAATAGACAACCTCACTTGAGAGAGATTATGTACTCACTATGTCACCCTCATCCTTTGATTTCCCATTCGCTAGTGGGCTTGACTGTTCTGGCGCATGAGAGAGGTTGGACACGCGTGTCTTGGCAGAAGCGCGGGGGACTGCTTGTGATGAATTGGAGCGCGTGGCTGGCGCTGTGGGCGCCCGGCGCGTTACGACCATGTCGAATATGTTCTCGCGACAAGCGACGAGAGTATAGTTATTAGGGAGTTGAGAAAGGAGTGGAGGAGAGACGGAACGGCAACCTGGCGACAACTTGAAAGATGACCACGTCGTTCCTTTTCGACGCAAGCAACTTGCCTCGTGGGAATATCCTTGCGTAAGCGCGCCATTGAGGCGCTCGTCACGCTTGCGCTTGTCTCTTCGCCATCGTCCACGACGACCACGGCCATCTTCCACTCGTTTTCACGTTCATCAGTCTTCATTTTCTCGTCTCAATGTCTGGAATGCGTCGAGTTACGACATATACCCGTCGACGGAGCCGCGACCGCGCTCACAAAATCGCCGCTTCGTCGCCTTTCCCGGATACCGACCGCGAGGAGATCACACTCGCGGAGATGTCTCAGCGGATGAAAAAGCGCGCACGCCAGGTTGCAAGGCCTCAGCCACGTAGGGACTGGATCTGGTGACGCCGAACCCATCCTAAAACGCCCTCGACATGCTCCAAGCGACACTCTTGCTCACGACTTAACCAGTATCACTCTCCCTTCCTTCCATGCTCCTCCCGCCGACTTCTGGGTCTCTCTCAACGATGGTACAAACAACTTGTTCTTTCAGACTCCCCATAATACCGACACCGCCGCCACGATCATGGGCTCCGTTGTCAAGCCATCCACTCACCCGGATCGCATGTCTCCCGTTCCTTCTGGTCGCCACATCATCTCTCGTTCTGCTTCTCGTAACTTCAAAGAAAACACCCTTCTACTTTCCAACTTAGCCTCTCCGTTCCACAGCAGGTCTGCTAGCCGTGCCGGAAGCAAGACCGGGTCTCCAAAGAAGAAGACGCCCAAGTCGTACACCAAAAAGGCTCGCACACTCTCCAGTGCTCAGGATGATCTCGATAATGCACTCTCCGGCCCACAAGTCTCTTCGATGTTCTCCGTCCGTGCACCAGTGGCTCGCCGATATCTTCCTTCCGGTCCCTCAGACGCATACAGCCTGCAAGACATCACTGCAGAAGACTGGCTCCGGCCTCCTAAGGCTCTCTCGCGCGACTTCTTCTCTCCTGATCATATTCCCCCGGAAACTCCTCCACCAGAATGGAACATCTCGTCTGTCGATACCGACACTTTCTTAGCTGATGCGCCAAGGGAAACATCGACGCCCATCACCAAAACCAAAACCAAAGACAAGAGCAAGAGCAAGGGCAAGGGCAGGCGAGCCATCGATGAAGTAACTCCAAGTGCGCCGAACACCCCGGACGTAGACGATACGACCATGGCGTCGCGTGGCTCACCATCTCTGCGGCGTCGCACTCTTGTTCATCGTGGCCAAGACAGTCTCTTCTCTGGCTCGTTCGATGATACCACGATCATGTCGCTTTCCCACCACCGCTCCAAGTCGAATGCAAATGAAAAGGTCTCGACAGCCCTTGGATTTGAATACCTTCTGTCGCAGAGCCATCCCGGATCTCCCGCTGGAAACAGGGCTACAGCCGATGATATGGCTGAAGACGTGTTCAGCGTCCGCTCAACAAGCCCATGGACGATGAGCTCAGCAGCCTTTTCGATGATATGGGCCTCGCAGGTAAGACGAGTCTCGCATGTCGAAATCTACCGCCATGTTTTGACTGCTGTTTCCAGAGGATAGAGCGAATGCGATGATGCCAAACCGTTCCCGTTCCCTCGACAGCGCTGCACCCATCGTTACTACCTCGTCTCAGAAGGAGGCCGGCCATCGCAGGAATCGCGCCGGGACCATCCGAGCCTCCGACTATATGCGCGCTCCTACTGCCAGCGACGGACCCGCCCCAATGTCCAACACTAGCGCTGCGTCTGCCAAGGGACCTGTTACTATGCGCACGCGCTCGGGGACGATACGTCCTGCACGCCCGCCGATGACGCGCATCAGCTCCGAGCCTTGCGCACCACAGGCCGCGTCCAAGTTGTTTGCCGGTTCCAAGGATGGTGTCGCTAACCCTGTTGACGACAAAGACAGCCCGCCAGCCATGCATGAAGATGACCCTCTCGATATGCTGGAGTCCCTCTGCGCAGCTATTCCCTCGCCGCCTGCCGGAGTTCGTAGAGATCCACGCAAGCAAACGACCGATGTCGCGTCAGGTCCAGACACGCGTTATCGCCATCGACGCGATGGAGCTCATGATTCCCTAGCGATGGAAGCGATGATGAGCTGTTGCTCCAGAGCGGGAGGGATTGGAACTGGGACGGTAAGTGGGACTAGAGCCCGGGTTCGGTGCGCTCCCCTACCTTCCCCGGCGCATTCATTCGTTAGACACATTTCACCTTTCGGTCTCATTCGGACACTCTTTCTCGTATTCGGATTTCTTGGACATACGGACGTGGATCACATACAGCAGACCGTACCTGCCTCTCATACCTGTCTTCGCTTTCGCTTGCTTTCACTCGCTTTCGTCACACTGTCTGCTCCCTCGATTCCTTGCATTATTGTCGCTCTTTCTGCTCTCCTGGGGACCCCACGCTGAGGTCCCATGTTAGTATCACGTATACCCTGCCTTCCCCCGCGCGACTCTGTTGCGTACGCTTTGTTGTAGTCGTATTTCTGGAACACCATCGCTTTCCTTGCACCTATGCTCCCTGACTGGTTCGTTGTGTTGCACCCCTCTCATGTATCTCTATCCCTGTTTTGTATCGGCAATCCACTGTATCTTACGCATCATGAGCACGACTATAGCACCGGCGGCCAGTGTTGGGAGCTTGGAGCTTGGAGCTTGGAGGGTCGACCCCGTCCGACCGGTTAGCGGGGGTCTAGACGGGGTCTTGGCGTCGTCCTTGGAGCTGAGCACATGATATCCGCGTGCTTCCTCGCCAATATATTTCTATTAGGGCCTGTTCGGTAAACTTGTGGAGTTGCCAGTTGCCGACAACTCAGTGTAAATTGTCACGTGTCGGTAACTGCTGACACGGATCAATAACATCATGTCGCGCCCCATCCCGACCGTCTCCATCATGCGGGCCTGTCTGGTCACTGTCGACATCATCGCGCTCACTGCTCCTCACAGCGAGCAACGATGTTTGGGAGTGAGGCTTCCAATTGTACACCAGAAATCTATCAACGTTATAATCTACCTTATCATGTAAACCTTGGGTGTTGCAAAAAAACTGTTGCTCGCTGTTGCTGACAGCGAGGAAGACGAGGCCGACGGCGGGGAGCACGGCGGTCTGCCACAGGAAGGCGGGTGATGACACAAGTGATTTGTGTCAAGAGTTACCGCCACGTGACAAAGTAGCGGTCACTGCAACTTCGAAAGTTTACCGAACAGGCCCTTAAGTTTCTCGAAATAAATCTTAATTCTCAGACAAGTCCAGGCTCTCGCATACAGCTTCAGAATCTCAGGTATACAGTCTCCTCTCAGGGTATTATATCAAGGACAACGCAATATGCAGGAAGATCGAGAAGATGCTCAATCACCTAACCGGAGCAGCGAAGCCTGACGCACTTAATGACTCCTATCCGTGTCCGCACGCTCCTTCAACAGCTCGGACTCGGGCAACGGCGCGTAAGTGGACGGCGAAAGCGGGTGAGCATCTCGTCTATGATTTCTGTTTTGGGCTAACATCGAGATCAGCGAAAGGCAGAGACACTTGAGGTCGAGCGCCCGGCAAAAGTTCGACGAACGGAATCGTACACGCGTGGAGGAGAGACGTCCGAGTCAGTGACCCCATGCTATTCCCGATGCCTGGTTCTCACCGTACTACTTATATCGCCCAACTCTTCCCCAAAGCCCTTGGCCCCGCATGTTCATCATCTCCCCCAATTTCGTTTCGCGCCGCTTCAATCTCTTCTCCCGTCCCTTTTCGTTCCCGTCCACACTGCACAGCATGCTCAGTTCCCTTCAGTCTCTACCACACCGCACCCCCCTCCGAAAAAATGGCCAACTTCCTTCATACCGACGGCATCCGTTCTCGTCTCGAATGGAACGCGACCCCCAACCCCACCGCGGCCCCCCAGCCCACGGAGACCACCAAGTTTTTCCGCAAGGTGCGTGGTGCGATCGCTCGTCCTCCACGACCGCGCCCTCATCGTCTCCCTCGCCTTTTTCTCCGTTCGTTTCAGTGTGTAGACCGCGATCATTGCGACCATCGGTGCGTCTCCGCCCTCCTTCGCCGTCCTGGACGGAAACGAGGCTGATTCTTTCGTGTCTCTTATAACTATGTACGCGCGCACGAACGGTCTCTCGCTTTTAGTATTTCCTATTAGATTCCGGCTTATAAGTTGTACATAGCTTTTAATTTACGCTTGTCGGGGGGTTGTCCCCGGGTTCTTTCGGGCCGAGTCCAGGCGGCTTTCGGCCCAGCAGTCTAGGAGGGGGCATTGGCCGGCTGGACCGGGTCTTGAAGGGGTCTTGGAGGGGTCTTGGAGGGGGTCCAGCACATCACTGCCGGCGGCGCATTCGTCTCGTCTAGTCCTGGTTAACTCGCATTCGATCAATTTCCTTTGACGAAAGATAGCTACGTACTCTAGTACTTGGTAAGTTATGCATTATGTCGCGGGTGTACGCTTTCCCCACGTTATGGTCTACCGTTTACCTTTCGACCACCTCAGACACGTAGAAGCCAACATGGCCTGTGGCTGGCCCTAACTCGCCCAAGGGCCTTCGCAGAGTCGGCGGGGATCATATCACGGTTGCGAGCGCTCAGCGCCGGTCCAACGCTTTCAAGCTTCGACCCATTCCAGCTCGAACCGTGCAACACAATATGCAGCGCGACCGGCATCCCTCTCATTCAAGACATGCATGAAGTAGATCTTATGCCAGTGAGAGTAGACATGGCGACAAATCTGGACACTGGCAAGGGACAAAGATTCGTGAGTAGTTGCTTTTTAAAATCAGTACTTTCCACAAACCTCAAGCCACCCTTTCCTAGAGCCCACGCCCGGCCTCTCGTCGTGCCCCCATACACGCAGCTCTCGCGATCAGGCCTAATCGAATGCGCGCAAAACCATGCGGGGCGATCAGGGTGTCTTCAGCAAGTTGGCAGGCGGCACACACGAGGCTCGCTCCGAGGAATGGTATGTATGCCCAGGGGCTTCAGCTTCCCCCTTCGCCCTCCGTTTCTTCATATACTGATTCACCCTTCCTTCAGACACCACGTACTGAACTTCTGAAATAACCCTGATCAGGATCTGAAACCCCTCGGTGAGTACGCTCTTCCTCGGACCTCCTGTTCACACTGATCCTTTCGTTCCCTATATGAAGATACCCGTTTTGCGTCCCGGACCCTTGCACTCGGTGCCCTAAGCTTGATTCCTCTTCCCTCCTCTTCGATTCTCAGGATCTTTCACGGGTCCCCCGCCCACCCAAGATGAAAGCCACGAAAGCGAAGCCCTCCACCCTGGGCTGCTCTCTTCACCTCCGCGCCGACAAACCCCGCCCCCTCAGACTCCAAACCCACGCACGATGCACCCATTGCTCAAGAGCTCAGCGCAGACCACAGGCTGCACGCGCCTCTGGCTCCCTATACGCACGCAAAATCGTCCGGCTCAAACGGATGGTGTGCGCTCTTCAAACGAACGCCGCGGAGGAGAAAACGAGAATGGCGCTCGAGCTCGAGGAAGCACGTCGGTCGGTGGTCGATTTGGAAAGAGAGCGCGCGGAGATTGTGGACGCGATGTCCAGGGCCGTGACCGAGCTTTCCTCCTTCTCCACTCCCTTCCCTGAAGTCCCCTCAAAGCACGTCCACCGCCCCTCGCCAGAACGCTCTCCCTCTCCTCTTTCCCTCCCCCTTCCCGTCCCCCCCCTGTCGCTTCTCGATTCTCGACGCCACGACCTTCAACTCACGATCGATATACTCCAATCTCGCCTCGGCAGCGCCGAGTGCGAAACCCGTCTCCTCCGCGCGCTCGCAGACGAAGCGCAGCGTTATGCCTCCTCGCTCGAGGACACCCACGCGGCCCTCCTCGCCTGCAGGGATGCCCTCCTGCACGATCTACACGCGCACACGATCGAGCTCCAGGCTGACCTCCGCGCGTCCCGTATCCACGAGGCGCACCTCGAGATCGCGCTGCGCGAGGCGCAGGACGCCCTCGCCGTCGCAGACGTAGAGGGTGTGGAAAGGCTCGCGCGAGAGGTGGAGGAGGCCGTCGGTCGGGCGGAGGAGGCGGAGGCGGAGCTCGTGGATCTGCGCGTGCGGCTGGAGGGCGCGGAGCGCAATGCGGTCGCGTCGACGAACCGAATCGTGAAGCTTGAGGCGGAGACGGGAGAGGCGAGGCGGAAGAACGAACAAGTGGGAGCGGAGAATGTTGGGTTGTGGGAGGAGGCGAATGGGTTGAAGAAGCGACTGGCAGATCTAGGGGCTACACTCGAGAAAACGCAGGCGCGACTGGCGGCGGCTGAAAGCATTGCGAGGGAAGCAACCCAGGAGCTTGATGATGTCCGTCAAGCGCATATAGCCATCCCCGACGAGTTCCAATCCGACCTCGACGACTTCTCGGACACCTCTGATATCTCCGTCGACACCCTCGTCACCGGCGTAGACGACCTGTCATTTCTAGACGAAAAATACGCCAGCTCGTCCCTCCTGGACATCGACGAAGCCTTCCTTCTTCCCTCCCCCCCGTCTTCTTCAGCTTCAACAACCCCACCTCCCTCTCCACCCACCCCCGCACTCGTGCGCTCTCTCGAAGCCCAGGTGGCTGTGATGGCTTTGCGCTATGAGGCCGCCGAGGCCGCGCGGGTATGCGGAGACGATGTGGAGGACGCATTGAGGGCCCAGCTGCGCCAGCTGAGGGAAGAGAACGAGCAGTTGAGGAGAGGGACTCCAAGAAGGCCGAAATCGTTGCTGCGGGTGCGGTTTGCCGTGCCCATAGCGAAAGAGTACCCACCGAGCCCTGAAGTCCGACCGATGTCGCCCTCCTCTTCAGATGGCCCCGATGATATCTTCGACGAGGTCTTCCCTGGATGGGAATGTCATGAATTGGATTCTGAAACCAGACCGCCGAAGGCAGGTACATATGGAGAAATGGTGGCTTCACCCCCGTCCAGGACAAGTGACTCGTCTCCCCCGTCTCTCATTCCGCGCCCCCGCACCTCGTCCGGCTTTCGTCGTATACCTCCGCCTTGTTTCCCTGGGTTTCAACCAGACGTTATAGGCAGAGAAAAATCTCTCGCTATTGTCCGAAATAATGCTCTCCCATACTTTAGCTAACGATTCAGCGGGCTCTGATTTACAGGAGAATGATACATTTACTTCGACTCAGACTTTTACGATGCACGTACACGAACAAGGACTTCATCAAACCACCATCCCAAGCGAATGCGCCACGCAAGCGTATAATTACTTACATCGGCCAATACAACCATTTCAGCTCTTCAAGCGACGGCACTTCGCCTTGTGTCCGCCTTGCTTCCAGTCCCTGTGAAACACAAACAAGTCAGCCAGGCGTTTTACGCTCGAGATGCGACCCCGACGGCGAACTTGGTTTGGCATGTACGTCCGCAATACCGCGCCTCTCCGCATCCCTGACACGCCGACAGCGCGCTCTCCGGCTTTTCGATGTGGTATCTGCACAGCTTCCACGCGCAATGGCGGAGGCCTTCGCGTTCGTATCGGTCCCGCTCCCGCAATTCACTCAAGCCGACCTCAGTACCGAGGCTCGTCCACAGCTGGATAAGGTCTTGCAGCGGCTTCCCCAGCCCCGGAAAAGATCGCTGCTGCTCGGATCGAAGAAGTCGTAAAGTTGGGTACCATGATGCATGTGCTCCTTTACTAACGTCCCGACGGAGGTCATCGGTATGTTGACCTGGCTTTTTCTTGCATTTTTGAACGAGTTGGATGAGCATTTGGGTGGGACCGTTGTAGTACCCAAGATTCGTCGTGTCCTCTGGAAGGGAGAGACATCCATGTGTGAGCGTGCGGAAACACGACAGGAAGGTCAAACGTACTGCTTGGCTCCCTGATGAACAGCTGGATGCCGCAGCCCAACAAACTGACAATATCTTTACCAGGCAAAATGGAGGGCGTCGCCAATGGTCCGCTTCTGAGGGCATCGTTCATGAGGTTGAACCTTTGCCTGGGGTGAGAAAGGTCAGCTTGTCTGTACGCTCATCTCAGCCGCGATTGAGAGTCTCACTGAAGGAATAGAAAGCACTCCAGCCAAACATCCCATGCATCTCCAGGAGATGCATCGCGTAAGCTCCTTGCAGCCGTGTCAGCGAAGACACGCAACAAATTATACCGGCCACTGGCAGCGAGAGGCACAAACGCCGGGTGAAGGGTGAATATCGATAACAGACCCAACGACACCCGAACATGGCGCCACGGTATCAATGGGTTTTTCGCGTCCTTTATGAAACGTTCGACGAGAGGTTCCGCGCCAAAGGCATCGACAGCTTCCTGAATGAACCTCGCGGCCGGCTGTACGGCACCGGAAGTGCGGAGAAAGAGCATGGTGAGGAGCCCCGTCTCTGCGTATTCGGAATCGTCAAGATTGAACCAGCACCACAGCCCAACGTGAGGAAGAAACGTATCCGGATCCATCATGTTGAGGCCAACCCGAACTCTGTGACGAAATTCCACACGTAAGTTTGGAAGATAGTCGAGCACAAGGATAGCGGCGGTACCTCTCGTAGAGTGCTCCAAATTTCTGTATGACCTGCGCGATACGTTCATGCACGCTTGAGTAGTGTCCCGGCACAATGGCATCGGCTTGTGATATCAGGTCTCTATGTTCCCAGAAAGACTTGAACATCGACGGTGCGTTTGCACGGAGCGCTCGTTGGAAGGACGCGTAAGCTTGCGCATCGCTGCTTGCAGCTATCTGGGTCAAGCCGACGAGAACGAGACCGACGTAAGGCTGTCGAACGGCACCGTGGTGAGTAATTTCACACCAGAAGCTATTTCAATGCACGTCGTACCGGATGCTCTGAAAAGAAACTAGGATCCGTGGCCATTTCCTGATACAGCTCCGGCAACCCCGCGGCCATGGTAGCCTCCCAAAGGTCCTTTGGCATGATGGCTACTCTGTCTTCTTTCACAACCATTGCCTTCAGAAAACAGTCCAAGAGAGAGAGGAGGTATTCGTTGTATATGAAGGGGACTCGATTGATATACGCTTCTCGCAGGGAGTTGACGACCCCGGTTGGATCGCTGCGTAGGCGATGAATGAATTTTGCCACTGTGTCGGTGTCGATACCCCGGACATGTTCTTGAAAGTTGTCCATGACCGAGTTTGCGTTGTGACGTTGTTCGACCTCGGATGAGTACGGCCTGCGAAGGGCGAGTGGCGAAGCCGTCACGGGGACTCGATGGACGGTGGCGGCGACGCCTGCCAGTGATCAACCATTATAAGTAATACCAAACACATACAGGGACAAGTACAAGTGTATGTATATTTCAACTCTTCAGACGACGACACTTCGCCTTGTGTCCACCTTGCTTCCAATCCCTGTCGCAGAACACAAGCAAGTCGGTCAGCCATTTTTCAGCTCGAAAGACCACGATCTCGACGGCGAACTTAGTCTGGCATGTACGTCCGCAATACCGCGCCTCTCCGCATCCCTGACACGCCGACAGCGCGCTCTCCGGCTTCTCGATGTGGTATCTGCACAGCTTCCACGCGCAATGGCGGAGGCCCTCGCGTTCGTAGCGGTCCCGTTCCCGCAATTCTTTCAGGCTAAACTCAGCACCGAGGTTTGTCCACAGCTCGATAAGTCCCGGTAAAGTCTTCCCCAGCCCCGTAGAGGGTCGCTGCTGCTCGGTCCTAAGCAGTCGCAAGGTGGGGTACCATATTGCATGTACACCTCTTTCGATGTCACGAAGAAGGTCATTGGAATGCTGACCCGGCTTCTCCTTGCATTTTTGGACGAGAGCGATCATAGGGCAGGGTGGGCCCTTCGTAGAATCTAAGGTCCGTCGGGGCGGCTATTGAATCAAAAGGTTTCAGAATAAACGGGTGGTAAGATGGCACAGGAAAGGGGCTGTCAAACGTACTGCTTTGTCTCCCGACGAAGTGCTGGAAGCCACAGCCCAAGAGACGGACCATGCCTTCGCCAGGCAAGGTGGAAAGGGCTGTCAGCGACCCACTTCTGATCTCGGACCGCATGCGGTCGGCGTGATGTCTGCGCACGAAAGAGAACAGTTGGTCAGTGCGGCGCTCGTTTGGATTTCGTGACCCTCACTTGAGAAATACGGAGCACTCCACCCAGACACCCCAAACTTCCTTGACATATGGATAGAGCTGACCCCGCACCAGAACGTCAGAGAAGGTTCGTTGGAGGTCATACTGCCCGATCAGAGGAATCAATGTCGGACAGTAGATGGTGAGCTTGGATAGTATGCCCAACGTCGGGTGAAGGTGGTTCCAAGGTATCGACGTGCTCTTTACATCTCTTATAAAGCGCTCCAAGAGATTTCCTGCCCCATACTCGTCGATACCGGCCTCCTGGATGAACGTCGCAGCCGATTCAGAGGCCCGAATGGACGCGTGGGTGGAGTAACTTAGGAGGAAAGCGAGAGCAAGGAGCCCTCCTTGAGCGAACTTGTTGCCTTCAAGTTTGTACCAGCAGCGCAGACCGATGTGAGGAATGAATGTCTTCGGAGAAATGGGATCAACTCCGGCTCTGAGGGGAAGGTGAGCCTCGTCGGTGAAGGATAGGCGCGTCTCCATACTTCTCATACAAGGTCATGAACCCGTTTACAGCCTGCGAGATAAGCTCATATATAGCGGTGTCGTATCCAAGCCCGACTCCGGGGGTCCCAGTATGTGGGATAAGCTCCCTATGTTCCCAGAAGGACCTGAACATCGACGGCGCGTTGCGGAGGAGCGTTCGTCGCGAGGCTGGGCTCGGGGCCCCGTAGCGTGGATCAGTTATTATCATGATCATCTGCGACAGCCCGACGAGGGTGAGTTCGACAAAATGCTGCCACATAGCGGGGGATTGTCAGTGAACAGACCTGCGCCAGGAGGGGCCGTCCGAAGGTGCGCCTTACCGGGCACTCGGCAAAAAAGTCGGGCGCGCAGGCCATTTCCTGCCACAGCTCAGCCAGCCCCGCGGCGACGACGGGTTTCCAGAGAGGGAGTGGCATGTCTATCCCGAACGACTTCGACTCGAACCGAGCCTCCATAAAGCAATCCATGAGCGAAAGGAGATACTTGTTGTACACGTACGGGACGCGGCCGGCGTACGCATCTCGCACGGAGATGACGAGTCCAGCGGGATCGTTGCGTATGCGGTCGTTAAACTCCGCAACTATGGCAGCGTCGATATCGAAGATGCGATCAGGTATGTCCATTGTCAATCGATGATCAGCTGGAGGGTGGGTATGACTGTTTGTAGCCATGGATGGGTGAGAGCTGTGTCCCCTAAGAAAGACCTAGTTTTCGGTGAGGTATCGACGAAAATCGAACAGAAATCTTGACCAAGGCGGCAGCCGTGAGAGCAGATAGGAAGAGGTTGTTGAGAACAGAACATCACAAACCATTTTGGAGTATGGTGTCCCACGGCTGGCGCTGAGCGCTGGGTTCGCAAAACATAGTAACAGGTTTAGATCGTCGAGATGATGGTTCGCAATCGAGTCGCGCGGAGTCAAGCTTCAAATTTCAAATCTCAAGACAGACAGATAATAATATAATGCGATGCTCTAACAAAGAAGGGTTGTCTCGTATGCTGGCAGGATATAAGCGGTACGCGTACTCGTACTAGTAAAACATCACTAACATAAAATGGGGAGGGGGGGTGACGCAGAGGCAGAGTCCGACGGGCGGTGAGCAAAACCGAACCAAGAGAAATCTAACAAGGGGGACGGGGTGACTAGTGTAGCAGGGGGGGAGGGGGCAGGGGTATATCGTAAACATACAAGGAAGCCTAGAAACGAGGACCACCACCACCGTAACCGTATCCTACACTCCGCACCGAAATAAAGATAGTTGCTGCTCTGCTCCGCGCATGAGGGGAGGGGGAGTGTCCGGACTCTGTATCCGAAAGGAAAAATGGAGGTATGCAAGATGGATGGATGTTGTACTTGTACGTATGTATATGGCCCAGCGATGTCCATGTCACGTCGATGTCTATAAATCAGCAATTATGCGAGGGAATAGCGTGCGGGATGATGAATGAAGGGGTGGGGGGATGGGGATGGATTGTGCACGCCAAGACGATGGATAATGGATGATGGAGGAAGACAACGAGACATAAACCGAACGCGGGGGGTGAAATAAGATAGGGCCATAATGAAGATAATCATGCCAGACGGGGAGAGCGACGAGACAAAACATTGTACGATCGTGAGAGCAGCGCGTGAGACGAGAACGGATCCGAGATTGAGGGGACAGGGCACAAAAGCGTCGACGGCCACGAAGAGAAAGACGTCAAAGGTCGTGAGGGATTAAGAGGGATTTATGGGACGTGGCGCGTCAACAGAGAGAAGGACGCATAAAGAAGGGCTGGCATAAGGAGGGAGGGCGTTCGAGAGCTTGAGAAGGCCGAAACCAAGAGCGAATGCCCGTGCTGGTGATTTACCAGAACGATCCGCCTCCGCCTCCACCTCCTCCGCTGTAACCGCCACCAGTGGCTCCTCCACCTCCTCCACCATACTGAGGACCACCACTGTAGCCTCCACGGCCACCGTGGCCTCCACCGGAGCGGAAGTCGCGGTTTGCACTGCCGCGACGAGCACCACCTCCGCGACCACCACGGCCACGGAAGCCACCCCCGCCACCGAAGGAAGCCTCGTGGGCAACCGACTCGAGCCAGGGAGGGATCTCCTGGTTGGCCTCACGGAGAAGCTCAACCATGTCGCGGACGATGTTCTTATTTCCGCGGTTGAAGAAGGCGGTAGAGATACCGGTGTTACCGGCACGGCCAGTACGACCGATACGGTGAACGTAATCGTCAATGTCGCTGGGCAAGTCGTAGTTGATGACGTGGGTAACGTTGGGAATATCGAGACCACGGGCGGCGACGGCGGTGGCAACCATGATGGGGGTGCGGCCGTTACGGAAGGTTTGAAGGGCCGTTTCGCGCTCGCGCTGAGAGCGGTCACCGTGGATGGAAGTCGTCAGGAAGTTGTTGTTCAAGAGGAAGTCGGAAAGCATGTCCGCCATGCGCTTGGTCTCCACAAACACGAGGGTGAGGCCCGTGTTGTTGGAATGGAGGAGATCGAGTAAGACAGAGCGCTTGTCTTGGTCCTCAACGTACTCGACTTTCTGGGTGATATTCTCCGAGGTAGAGCCAACACGTCCGACGGAAAGGAAGATGTAGTCTTTGAGGAAGTCCTTGGCGAGCATTTGGATGTCCCGGGGGAACGTGGCGGAGAACATGAGAGTTTGGCGCTCGTGAACGCCGGGCATGTCTTCCTCCTGCACGATGCGGCGGATCTGGGGCTCGAAACCCATGTCCAACATGCGGTCGGCCTCATCAAGGACAAGGTAGCGGATGTTGGCAAGGCTGATGCGACCACGTTCGATGAGATCAACAAGACGACCGGGAGTGGCGCTGAGGAGGTCACAGCCTCGCTCGATGTTGCGGAGCTGGCCATTGATGTCGGCACCACCGTAGACGACAGCGGGACGGACCCATGAGCGATAAGCAAACTTGCGCGCTTCCTCATGAATCTGGTTGACAAGCTCGCGGGTAGGCGCGAGAATAAGGGCAGTGGGATACGCCTTTCGGGAACGGGCGTAAGACGGCTGGGTTTCAACCGGGGGTTGGCGAGGACCGTTGGTGAACGAGGCCGAGAGGATGGGGAAAAGGAAGCCACCCGTCTTGCCGGAGCCGGTCTATCGAACACGGTGAGTCAACGAGGCGCAGCATGTATGAAGAAAGGTGAAACACACCTGGGCACAAGCCATCAAGTCCCTCCCTCCTGCCACAATGGGGATAGAATACTTTTGAACAGGAGTGGGAGTGGTGTAGCGAGAGTAACTGATGTTCTCTAATAGGACAGGATCCAAAGGAGGGTTGGTGAAAGCGTTTACGGGGTCCGGGACGCCAGCGCCCGTGGCTTCCACAGGAATGTCATCGTACTTTTCGAAGTTGATGCCGGTGTGCTGTTTGGAGGGATCCTGAGCATCGCCGTAAAGTTCCTTCTCCATGCGCATGTTGCGCCCTCCGGGGACGTGCTTGCCATCGCGCCACACGCCGAAACCGAAAGACTCGCGCGGGCCGTTATCCGCACGGGGAGGCGCTCCTCCGCCTCCTCCTCCGCCATAGCCGGGGCTGGGGCCCCAGTTGTCACGACGGGGACCACCGAAGCTGGCGGTTCTATCGGCTCCTCCACCGCGTCCACCGTAGCCAAGTCCAAAGCCGCCACGAACGGGGGGAGTCGCGCTGCGCGGTTCATTCCAGTCGTTACTAGGCGAGATTTGTCAGCAACGCAGCCATCGAAAAAAGACGATGAAAGGACCAACTTGATGGGGGGAGGAGCAGGAGCGGGTACGGGAGAGGAAGCAGCCCGCTGCGTGTTCCTCATGTGAGGAGGGACGTAGGCTGACTTTGTGCCATTGATACCAAGAGAAGCTATAAAATGCGGGGAACGACAGTGAGAACACAGGGCAAAGACGTGGCTGTCTCGAACTCACCGAAGTGACTCTCCAGGACCAACAGAACCGTTCATTCCATTTGTCATATTAGAGAAAGAGAAAAGAGTTGGGAGGGTTTTTTGGGGGGAAGGGGGGGTCTATGGGGGGGGAGGCGTAGTAGCCGTTGGAGAGAAAGGAAGCGAGCCGGAGAAAATTGCCCACATCTTGCCTTCAGCTCTCCCACGCTCCCACGTGCACGCACGGTCCGTTCCGGTCCGCTGCGCGTCAACGCCTGCGACAAGCGACGTGTCGACGCTGCCAGCCGCGTTCATACTCTCCTTGACGTTGTTGTCCACATCGTCCTCGCCATGGCCGCCCCTCAGTCGTTGACACCGCAACAACAACAACAACAACTCATGCAGCAGCAGATGCAACTGCAGGCGCAACAACAAGCAGCAGTTCCACCGGACCCTCGCATGCAAGCTCTCATCGAAGCCGACTTTCGTCCCGTCGACATCGCATTCGGGGAGCCCAATAACTGCACAGCGCGTTGTGGTCCCCACAAACTCGAAAAATGCACCGACTGCGACGTCGACTTCGCCAACATGAACCGTCTATCTTCGATCCTCGCCGCCAACCCCAACCTGGTGTGTCCGCCACCGCCCCAGATCACCAACAAGAATCTATCTCAAATGGTCAACGCGACGAAGGAGGAGGGAAATGTGCGTTTGTTCGACCTTCGCAGATGAGAGGGCGACCACTGACCCGACCCGCGTGCGATGCAGACCTACTTCCGTTCAAAACAACACCCGCAGGCTCTGATGAAGTACACCCAGGCGCTCAAGTTCGCGTTCCAGCGTGTTCCCTGGGAGCAACAACAATATATGCGCGAAGAATGCGCGACCGTGCTCTCCAACCGCTCGGCGGCATTCTTCGAGGCCGGAGACTACCTCGGCGCGCTCGGCGACGCCGAGACCGTCATCCAGCTCAAGAAACCTTGGTCGAAGGGTTCACTTCCGAAAGGCGAAGGCCCTCGTTGGACTCGGCGAGTACCAAGAGGCGAAGGAGGCGATCGAACAGGGCCTGCAATTCGAGCCAGGGAATGGGGTGCGTGTTGTTCGCTGGTACGGGGGTCGTGCAGGGTCGTCACTGACGCGCACCGCCCACAGGACCTCCTTGGAACATACAACGACATCGACCGTACCATAAAGGCGGTTGCGCTGGCGGCTTCAAATCGACGCGCTTTGTCGACAGACAGGACGCTTGTGAATGACGACGCATGATACCCTCCACCTCTATATTTTACAGTATCTTATCCCTTTCGCGTGCCTTCGCTTTCATTTATTCATATTCGTTCGGAACCCGCTGTTGTATGCTTATGATCGCCTCCACTGGAGCCTTCCCCCCCTGCATTCCGTTCGTTTGCCCGTGCAGACCGAGCAGATGTCAAGCAAGTCAGTAAATGTGTGCCCTCAAGCACGAATGCCTCTTTCGCCTCGGGGATCACATGGAGTACTGCGAGATCTTGCTGCAGGGTTCGTTGCTTCGTTTGCAGAAGGCCATTACCTCGCCTTTCATTACCGACAACACCGAGGTTAGGGCTAAAAATACAGGCGAATTACGACGAACAGCCGCCTATATAGTCACTTGAAATCACTGCAAACGCCCACGATCCCTTTCCAGTTTCCCCCCTACGAGTACTATGCGCTCGCTCTCGTTCTCTCCCTCAACAACCCGTTTGCTTTAGCCCCAGCATCAACTTCTCGGCCGGACAAGCAAGGTGCCCCGAATTGTCAGTGCTCCACCCAAGGAACCCCACCCTCACCTTAACACCACGACCTCGTCATGGATTCCAGCATGCGACGCCCTTACTGGAAAGCCATCGCATCGTCCTCGTCTTCACGGCTCTCGACCCTCAAAGACTCCATCGCCCAGCGCGACCTCAAGGGCGTGCGCCGCGAGCTCCAACCCGGCGAACACGGTTACATAGAAGGTACCAGCAAGAAACAATCTTGGTCACAATGGGCCGCCGCCGCGGGGCAGAAGATCGCGAAGAAGGTCGCAGGAGAAGAGGCATCGGCGAGTGCGAGCACCGAGAAGGTGCTCTTGTTTCCTGGCTGGGCTTCGAGACGATTTTATGCGGAGAGCTATGCGGGCCCCCATGGCGCTGACAGTATGTGTCGGTTTCCACCTTCTTTCCTGTGAGATGCTGAGGGGTCGGTAGTTCTACCGTACGAGATCGAGGTGTTTACGTCTGGATACGCGGTCAAGAATCGTGCGCCAGGCATCCTTACTCGGTCGCAGAAAACGTTTGTCAAGCTCGCCAAATGTGCGTGTTTTCTTACAGCGCTGTCAGTCGAGACGCTGACGTCGGTGCAGCGTTCGCGTCCTTGCCGAAGATCAACCACGTCGGCGGATTTGGCTATGAGGAGATGCCGATGTCCAGGTCAACGGAAGAGCTGCTCGCCACCATGGAGCTCCCGCCCCGACCCGAAGAAATCACCGCCGAAACCGAATTGCGCGCGCTGCACTCCCGCAACAACTCCTCCGCGACCATTTTCTCCTCTTCATCCTCTTCGACGACCTTTCCTTCTCCCGCGCCCTCCCAGCCCCCTTCGCCCCCAGAGCTGGGCCCGTTCTCTCACTCCCAGCTCCAACGTCTACACTCCAACCTTGAAGCGCGCCTGCACCCATTCTGGGCCGCCGCTCTCCCCTCGCGCACGGTACGCATCAGCCTGTACCCCGCCCCGACTCCCGACGAGTCCCCCGCCGGCGCCTCGCGCACCTCGAGCGAATACCAGCTGTTCGACGCGCCGCTCGCGGTGCAACAGGTGCTCACGAGCCCCGAGGGCGCGTTCCAGGTCAAGTTCCGCGTGCCCTGGGAGGAGCTCTGCACGCACCCGCGCGGGGTGCACATCGCGTTTGGCGAGCCCGCGGAGGAGCACGAGTTTGTCGTCGCCGTCGAGCTCCTGCCCCCACCTCCGCCGCTCAACGCGTCCGCTCAGGTCTTCTATGAGCACACCATTCGTCCACCCGTGCCGACAGCGAATGCGGAGGAACGCGTGCCGCTCACGCACTCGCAGGTCCGCGTCATCTCCGACATTGACGACACCGTCAAGCTCTCGAGCGTGCTGGGCGGCGCGCGCGCTGTGTTCTACAATGTTTTCGTGAAGGACTTGCGGGACAACGTGATCCGGGGCATGGGAGAGTGGTACGGCGAGATGTGGAGACGAGGCGTGCGCTTTCACTACGTTGTGGGTCCTTCCATATATCTTTCTATGTATTACCATCGCTTACGGGTGACGAATAGTCGAATGGTCCCTTCGAGCTCCTCCCCGTCATCAACGAGTTCTTCCAACTAGGCCCAGCTCCCCGCAGGCTCCATCCGCCTCCGCTCCTACACCACCCGCTCCCTCTTCAATGGCCTCCTCTCCGCCCCCGCCGCCCGGAAACGCGCCGGCGTCGAGGACGTCCTCGCCTCCTTCCCAAACTCCAAGTTCATCCTCGTCGGCGACTCGGGCGAGCAGGACCTCGAGCTGTACGCCTCCCTCGCCCTGCGCGCGTCCGGACCAGGTCGTCTGCATCTTCGTGCGCGACGCGAACACGTACGACGACGGCGGGCCCGGCATCAGCGACCCCACCGGCGCGAGCATGGAAGACGTCGCGCTCGCGCCGCCCGAGCAGCCGTTCGCGCACCCCGTCGGCGCGGGCCGGCGCAAGAGCAGCACCGCGTCTTCCCTCATGTCGGGCATCAAGAGCGGGCTCGGGTCCGCCCCGCCCTCCCCTCCCCTGCCCACGGCACCTCTACGCGCAAGCTTGGGTTCGCGCCCGTCGTCGATCGTTGGGAACGGGGACTACTTCTCCCAACGGTCGGTGTCGCAGGACTTTGACCGCGACGGGACGCCGGTGGGCGCGGGCGAGCCGGCGTCGGCCTACCCCTCATTATCCGTACATGCACGCGTCCGGATCCCCGACGGGCTCGTCGTCGTCGCTGGCCTCGGGCTCGGGGACACCGCTCGGGATGCGTCCGTCGAGCATGAACCAGGCGGGGATGACCGAGTCGGAGAAGAAGCGGTACGCGCTCCAGATGCGCGTGTGGAAGGCGCGCGTCGAGACCCCGCCGGGCGTCGTCCTGCGCGTGTTTCGGGAGCCGGAGGAGTGCGTCGAGGCGCAGGAGGTGCTCGATCGGTTCGCGCAGGGCGCGGAGGGGGGCTCGTCGTAGTGCGTGCTGTTTCTGTTCGGCTTTTGTTGTTGTTGCTCTGCTTTGGTCGTGGTGCTTTTTCCTGGATTCGGACGTGGTAGCGTACTTGTATTCGCGGAATTCTTTGCAGTCGGGGATCGGGGACGGGGATTTGGTCGTGGAGTAATTACTTATTGTGTCACTGTAGATGTACATATACGTTATCTCTGGTGTATTCTGTTCCTTTATAATGTACTCCATAGTACCTCGTGTACCCCATCTGCTCCGAGGGCTGGCTGCTATCGTCTGTCTGGAAACCCGAGCGTCGATACGGAGATGCAAAACATCTACCTGCTTGTCTCAGGAAAACGGGCAATTGTCAGGACTCAGCAGGAGCTAGGCGGAGGGCAAAGAAAGTGTGGCACGTCGGGGGAAATTCTGGATGTAATATGAAACGCTGAACTTGATACAGAGACGAGCATGCCAGCTTGGTTCAATTCGGAGCTCTAGGTTCAGGTCCTACGCCGTAAACAGGACGGGGCCTTGATCAGACTTGGAGTCTTGCACTCGTGAGGGTCTGGTCTGAAACCAGAGCGAAGGTATACGGAAGGAGAAGAGGAGTATAGGGGGACGCCGGGGGAACGCCTAAACTTGGCAAGCACACGACTTGTAAGAAATCACTGGGGGAGATAAAAGACGCTGGGGACGGAACCGAATGGTACTTAGTGAGCGAAGGAGGAGATGAATCGGATGTGGCTGAGAGGGGGAGGAGCCATCGCCGACTACGGGGACCTGTTCTCGAGATGAGGCGGGGTCCCAAGAGAAGGAGCATGAGAGGCTGAGTTATTTGCATGCGTGAGTCGGAGAAATGAGAGAAAGTATAACCAGGAATACGCACCGTAGTACATAGGGCGAGCAACTCCTCCATCGCATTTTGATCGCATCCAGCGATCCACCGCCGCAGTTCCATAGACATTCGTTCATGCGTCGTGAGGCGGAAAAGGATGAGCATTGACACGAGCAGGCCGAAGCCTTTGAAACAATACAGTCGTCGTTCAACGTTGATCAAGGGAAAGGCTAAATAACGGCCGTTTACGAGAGTTTCAGGAGAGGGGTCGATGAGAGGAGAGGAGGTCGCCCGCCGAGACTTTGCTCGGCAGATCCCGTTCGTTGCAAGACCGGCGACCACGACAAATGAACGTTGAAGTCGAGCTTCCCGTCATACTTATATTCCTCTCATCGCCCTCAACTTTCTACTACTCTTCAAGCGGCTCACCGCACTGGCTACCTCCACCACCGGTCTCTTCCACCTTTCCCCCCTCTCATTTCAACCCCGCACCAAGAGATAAAGCGAAAATCTTTTAAGGTATTCGCTCGGCGACGACATGCAACCACGAAAGTCGTTTGCTTAGCTCCGGTCCGCTCGTGGGTACTCATCTGTCGTCTACTCGACGACTCGTCTAACCTCGCAGATTGATTTTTAGATGGACGCGTGCAGAACGCGTCGCTCATGCTCGCGGGTTTCCTTTGGGTTTCCTGACCGGCACTTCAAGTCTACATATCACCTTGGAGCCCCAAACCCCCCTCCTCTTCAGGACACGATGCCTCGTTCAGCACTCCGGGACCCGGTCTTTGGTTGTCGTCTCTCGATGAAGCAAAATTCATCGGGAAACCTGGTCGTCCTTTCCCCCTGGTCGTGGACTCCCCCTAGGCAACACACCGACGAGGCGAGGCCGTGCGATGGGCACAAGGACACCGCGCGGGTCTGCGCGGGTCGTGCACTGTGGGATGGATCATGGACTCGAATTGCCTTTCAAGTCAATAAACCGTCGCTCTTCGTCGTGATTGACTGGACACCCGAGAAGCACGCGATCAAATTTAGGACGATCGCGCCCATGACCGCGCCCACAACCACGTCACCACCAACATTGTCTCGTGCCCAGCACCGCTCGGGGTCATACACAAAACTCGTGCTTTCCCCCTCCGCCTGGCGCCAAGTAATTCGGCGCTTTTTGCGACCTGGATGAAGAACGCCGATGCCCTTCTCCACCGTCCCTTCAATTCGTCGCGTGGGGGGCCGGTCTTCATCGTGACAAACGATGGACGGCCCTTCGAGCCATTGACGTGTCTCTGGGAGGACCGATGGTGAGCTATGCGCGTTTATATGCAGAACGTATTCTGACCATCGTGTTTCGTAATTTAGGCTGTTTTCGAACCGGCATTCGCCAAGGGCACATCAACGAGAATGCGAAGACCAATAGGATCACGTCAACTCCCCCCCTCCCCCAAGTACCAGCAGATGCACAAGGACGCTGCGTACTGTATGCCGGAAGTGGAACAAACAAAGGCCCTTATCAATATCAGCACCTTGGAAGTTGGCAATCTTCCCCGGCGCCGTCCCTTCTTCTTCAATTGTCGCGGTATACCTGCCTTACAATCCTGGAGCATCTATGCGGCGTTGGCATAGGATCTGAGACGATAACAACGTGTGTGTTCAAGGAGGAGCTATTAGTGGATGTGAGTCGAGTGCGATACTGCGAGGAAAGTGGTGATCGAACACTATGATGGAAGCGAGGTAAGTAAACGGTGTTTGTTGGGTATCCCTTTGTGCGGGGATGCTGACGTTCATTCGCCCAGATCCTTGTCTCGTTGCAAGATCGATAAAGTATCTCGCATGGTTGTACCCCTGGTCATTGTGTATGATGCCACGTTTCCGCGACAAATTATTCCCGCGAACTGTCCTTGTCTTTGTGCGGCGGAGTCAGGGTGTAGAGCATAATGACCTTTCGATGGTGATATAAAGTTCGGTTCCTCTGGCCTGTGCACAGCAATCTCCGGAGCGACTCAAAAGACAACAACCGGGTGTAGACGTCCCCCATCTCCCGCCCTTGCCCCCACTGTCTTGCGTCCAGCACCCGTTACTTCGACTGGCTCGAACCTCAACCCTCTTTTCGCGCGTAGGCCTATCACAAGATTGAAACTATCCTTGTCCTAGCCTTCTCCAATTCTCCCGCTGAACATCCTTCGCCCTTTAACATACAACACTTCCGGTCTGTCTTCGTGCGCTCGAAGTAGAAGGCGCACTAACTAACCCCAACACCAGACCTCGGTCTCTCATACACGTATCCCTTCCTCCATCGGACGCAACCTGAAACCCTTCCTCAACATCCCACGCAGATCCTCGATCCATAATGGCTGAGTAAGGTGCTTTATCCAGGTCTCCCTCGTCGCTGACACCACACACCAGGCAGATGAAGATGTGCAACATCTTTCCAACCTTCGCCAACTCGACACAGTCCAGGCAAGACTTGCTTATTCTGCTCGGTACATTTCTTGGCAAGAGCCTTCATCGCTGGCCCGCATCGGCATCCCCTTTTATACCCGGTTCAAGGAGAATGGCAACCCGGTAGACATCGACACAACCATCGCTTTCCAGCAGCATGCTCTCTACCTCACTCCCGAGGATCACATTGATAAGCCTATGTACCTCTACAATCTCGGCCAGTTCTTCCTATGCCGATTCGAGCGACTGGGGGACCTCGCGGATGTCGACAAAGCCATCTGTCTGCAGCGCGAGGCCGTCGATCTCACTCCCGAGGACCACACCAACAAGCACGTGTATCTCAACGGCCTGGCAGCCTCCTTTGTGCGTCGATACGCGCGGCTGGGAGACTTCGCCGATATCGAAAGCGCCATCTGTCTGCGGCGCCAGGCCATCGATCTCACTGCCGAGGATTACCCCTACAAGCATGTGTATCTCAACGGCCTGGGGGCCTCCCTTACGGAGCGATTCCGGCGGCTGGGAGACATCGTGGATATCGACAGCGCCATCCGGGTGCAGAGCGAGGCCATCGATCTCACTCCCGAGGGTTACATAGACAAGCCTATGTACCTCGGCATCCAGGGGATCTCCTTCCGGCATCGATTCCAGCGGCTGGGGGACGTCGCGGATATCGACAGTGCCATCCGTGTGCTGCGCGAGGCTGTCGATCTCACTCCCAAAGGCCACACTAAAAGGCATACATGCCTCCACCATCTCGGTGACTCCTTCCTGCTTCGATTTGGGCGGGTGGGAGACCTCGCGGATGTCGAAAGCGCCGTCCGTGTGCTGCGCGAAGCCGTGGATCTTACTCCTGAGGGCCACGCCGACAAGCATGTGCATCTCAACGGCTTGGGAGTCTCCCTTACGCAGCGATTCTGGCGTCTGGGAGACATCGTGGATATCGACAGCGCCATCCGTGTGGAGCGCGAGGCTGTCGATCTCGCTCCCGAGGGCTACATCATGAAGCCTACGTATCTCAACAGCCTGGGGCACTACCTTATGCTTCGATTCGAGCGGCTGGGAGACCTCGCAGATGTCGACAGCGCCATCCGTGTGCAGAGCGAGGCCGTGAATCTCACTCCCGAGGGCCACATCCACAAGCCTAGGTGGCAGATCAACCTGGGGGTCGCCTTTACGCATCGATTCGAGCGGCTGGGAGACATCACGGATATCAACAGTGCCATCCGTTTGCAGTGCGCGGCCATAGATGTCATTCCCAACGGCCACGCCGCCAAGCCTATGTACCTCAACGACCTAGGAATCCTCTTTACGCGTCGATCCGAGCGGTTGGGAGACCTCACGGATGTTGACAGCGCCATCCGTGTGCAGCACGAGGCCGTCAACCTCACTCCGGAGGGCCACATCAACAAGCATTTATGTCTCAACAGCTTGGGGGCCTCCCTTGCGCATCGATTCCAGCGGCTGGGAGACCTCGCGGATGTCGACGGCGCTATCCGTGTACAGAGTGAGGCTATAGATATCACTCCCGAGGGCAACATCCATAAGCCTGGGTGGCTGAACAACCTGGGCATCTCCTTCAGGTGTCGGTTCGAGCGGTTTGGAGACATCACGGATGTCGACAGCGCCATCCGGATGCATAACCAGGCCGTGGATCTCACTCGGGAGGGGCACACTCACAAGCATATATTCCTCAGCCACCTGGGGATCGCCTCTATGCGTCGATTCGAGCGGCTCGGAGACCTCGCAGATATTGACAGCGCCATTCGTGTGCAGCGTGCGGCCATCAATATCATTCCTGACGGCCACGCCGCCAAGCCTGCGTGCCGCAACAACCTGGGGGACTCCTTCCGGCATCGATTCCAGCGGTTTGGGGAAATGACCGACTTTCAGACTGCGATTGATGTTTTTAGGAAAGCCGCAAATGATCCCTCTGGCCCTTCATCGCACAGATTGGAGGCTTCCCGACAATGGGCTCTGCTACTGTCCTCCTCACCTTCCACATCCTCGCCCTTGGAGGCCTACCGGGTGGTACTAGCACTCGTACCGCGTATGGTATGGCTGGGTTCCAACCTCTGTCGCCGCTCTGAAGCGCTTCCTGCGGTAGCCGAAGTAGTGAGCGAGGCCGTTGCTGCCGCAATCGCAGCCGGCGATTTGACATGCGCTCTTGAATGGCTGGAGGAGGGCCGGCGTGTCATCTGGGGACAGATGCTTCAACTCCGCACGCCGCTCGATGACCTGCGTGCCGTGGACCCAGAACTTGCAGGTGACTTGGAGCGCACTTCGCGCGCGCTCGACGATGCGGGAGCAAGTGAAGTCCTGCTTCTCAACAAGAAGAAGGAGGGGGCATCATCGGAAGATATGGCGCAGCAGCATCGTCGTCTCGCAGAGGAATATGAGTGGATGGTCGAGAAAGTTCGCGCACTACCCGGGTGCGAAGACTTCCTACGCCCCAAGAGGCTCGCACATCTTCGCGCCGCTGCTGATTCAGGTCCTGTGGTCGTGGTCACCATCAGCAAAAGCCGATGCGACGCGATGATCTTGCTTCAAACTTCTGACGCAGTCCTACATGTCCCCCTCCCCACTCTTAGGCACGAAGATGTGGCCGCTTGGAAAGACGCAATGCTGCAGTACCTTCGGGGGTCGGGTGTTCAGGCCCGTGAAATGCGAGAGTGTCCCGTGGCTGGGGAAGATAGCATTGTGCCGACTATCCTCGCTGACCTTTGGTCGAAAATCGTGCAGCCCGTACTCTTTGCGCTAGGCCATGTACGTTTGTGCATCACTATATCTCTTCGACCGATACTCACAAATGATTTGCGGCTCTTAGTCGTCGGGAGATAAGCCGACAGCAGGTGATCTCCCTCACCTCACCTGGTGTGCGACAGGTCCTTTGGCGTTCCTTCCCCTCCATGCAGCAGGCATCTATGACGAGGCAGGAGGACCCAAGGTGTTCGACTATGTCGTATCCTCCTACACGCCAACGCTCTCCGCGCTAATCGAAGCTGGAAGACGTGCTAACTCGCCGACTCCTAGCGTTCTCACCGTGTCGCAGCTCGGCACTGGTCAACATTCACTGCCAGGGACTGTCGAGAAGATTGCAGCTATCCAGACGATCGTCGGAAACCACGGCTTGCATCTGGATGGAGAGAACGCGACGAAGGACTCCGTGTTGGCAGCGATGGAGAACCACAACTGGATCCATCTGGCTTGTCACACGCACCAGAATATCCAAGACCCTACCAAAAGCGCATTCATCCTCTACAACAGCCAGTTAGATCTCCTTTCCATCATGCAACGCTCGTTCAAGCACACCGAGCTCGCGTTCCTGTCGGCCTGTCAGACTGCGACCGGCGACGAGAAACTGACGGAGGAGGCGGCTCACCTTGCGGCGGGAATGCTGATGGCGGGGTATTCAAGCGTCGTGGCGACGATGTGGTCGATCAAGGACACGGATGCGCCTGTAGTTGCGAAGGAGTTTTATTCGCGGCTGATGGAGGAGGGCGGGCATGATCGAAGGAAGGTGGCATACGCGCTCCATGCGGCGGTGAAGCGTCTGCGAGATGAGGTCGGGGAGAAAAACTTCGTACGATGGGTGCCCTTCATTCACGTCGGGATATGAGCCTGTGTTTGAGTCAGTGACTTACTGTCAGTGTTTCCATTCAAAATTTATTCGGTGTATCCGCTCTCTTCTTTGTTCGGGGTTGTTTTTTTTTCTTCCCGTTTCGACAGACTTGACCACTCGTCGCTTGACGCACCATCGGTCCCCGCCTCCCCACTTGAAGAGTTGCGAGATTTATCCACTTGTCCTTATGTGCGTACGGGTTCTCCGACCCCCCATTTCGAATCGCTGCCTCATTATGTATGCTCCTTGGTTCATAACGTCCCTTCGATGTACCGAGGTAAGCACAAAGGGACACTATCATGCGGCATATTCGAGCAGAAAATTCAATTACACGTATTGTACATCCCATACTGTAATCTCATCTCGCCTCGGGAGTTTCGGGACCACAAAGAGCGCAACTTGAAGACCACAGGCAGACGAAGGACATGCGATCGGGATGAGAGGGTGAGAAACCGACCAGGTCAGGACAGGAAAGGCCAGTTCTTGAGGCATTTGTGTACGGTGAGCGGGAACGCGAGCGAGGGTAGGATTCGTAGGAGCACGGCGCGGATACGAGTATGTAGAGGGGGTATAGAGGGGAGTTTGAGGGAGAGTCGAAGCTGGTGAGCGAGGCGAGAAGGCGGAGAATTTGAGGAGGTGGGAGAGGGAACTCGGCACAAGCTGGCGGTCGCGCACTGGTCGACGGCTCTTCAATGTTGAGAATGCACGTATGGGAGAGGTGGGAATGGTGAGGGTATGCGTTGAAGAGGGGTCGACGCGCGGGGTTCGGGTCTTCGAGAAAAGTCAGCCCATAGAACGGCAAAAGAAAAGAGAACAGGAAAGCTCACGGCCATCGTCCACGGTTGGAAGTAATCATTAGATACTACGTCGTCTTGAAAAGCTGACCACGATGAATCCTCCGGCCGAGGCTTCGGAGAGGACTGCCCCGCTCTTCTCCTCGTTCTTGTTCTTGGTACCGCAGGAGGGCGTCAGGCCGTGTGGATGGACGACAAGACCGTGGCCCGTTTGAGGATCTGTCGGACCATGGCGCCGACAACACAAAGGGAAACCCTTTCTGGTTGAACGTGTAGAATAACCGAAAAAACTTAGGCCGGGGTGGGAGTGGGGAAAGATCGATAGCCTTAGAGGCCAGACAAAGTGTTTCCCAGGAGTCTTAGCATTGACTGGAACGTGTGGACGGGGAACAGGAGCCTTCCATGGGGAGCTCTGTCTCCGGGGGGTCGTCGCGGATGAGGCAGACGACGAGTTGGCCGGTCACCGAGCACTCGGAGCCAGGTGGATCCAGTCGATTGAGCGGTTCGGCCCTGGATCCTTGGAGCCGCAGATAGAGGTCAGGAGTGTGGCGAGACGGTACGTGATCGAGGTCGATTGGAAGGCTGATGTTGAGACCACGGCGAGAGCTGGGGCGGGTCTAGCCATGGCGAAGGTAAGGAAGGCGGTAAAGAGGCGAGGTCTTCCGAAGGCTTCTGGTACATTTTGGAATGCTTCGGTCTGACATCAATGCGAAGGTACGAAGGAGGAGAGGGGTATGGTGCGCTGGAGAGACGCCTGAACTTGGCAAGCACGTAGCTTGGAAGAGATCGTTGGGGAGATATCAAAGACTGCTGGGGGTGGCACCGAATTGGTAGTGAGCGAAGGAGGAGAAGATGTATCGGATTTGGCTGAGAGGGGGAGGAGCCATCGTCGACTACGGGGAGCTCTTGTCAAGATGAAGCGGGGTCCCAAGAAAGGGAGAATGAAAGCCTGAGTGATTTGTATTCCCCGTGAGTCGGAGAAATGAGAGAAAATGCGGCGAGAGATACGCACCGTAGTAGGGCGCCGAGCAACTTCTCCCTCGCATCCAGCATCCACCGCCGCAGTTCCATAGACGTTCGTTCATGCGTCGTGAGGCAGAAAAGAATGAGAATTAATATGAGCAGGCCAAAGCCTTTGAAACGATACCGTCGTCGTCGATCGGGGGAGAGGCCAATGGCCATTCACGAGAACTGGAGGAGAGACGAGGAGAGACGAGGAGAGAGTCATGATCGGAGGACAGAAGACTGAAGTCGTCCGTCGAGCAATCCCGAGACTTTGCTCGGCAGATTCCGTTACCGGTGCCGCTGGTTGAACTCGGACGACGACAATGAACTCTGAAGTCGAGCAAACCGTGACGTCATCCGTTCCTCTTGTCGCCATCAGCCTTCCACTACACTTCAAGTGGCTCACCGTACTGGCCACCTCCACCACCGGTCTCTTCCACTTCTCCCCCCTTCCCCTTCCAACCCCGCACCAAAAGATAAAGCAAAAATCTTCGAGACATTCGCTCGGCGACGACATGCAATCACGAACGTCGTCTGCTCAACTCCGGTCCGCTCGTAGGTTCTCATTTATCGCCTGCTCAACGACTCATCCAACATCGCAGATTCACTTCTAGATGGCCGCGTGCAGAACGCATCACCCACACCCGCGGATTTCCTGAACGACAAGTCAAGCCTGCCTTCCACCGGTCTGAACCCAGAAAGACTCTCCTCTTCATATACATATATACGACGCCTCGTCCAGTACTCCGGGACCCGGTCTTTGGTCGCAGTCCCTCAGCTAGATTAAGCACAATTGATCGAATCTGGTCGGCCTTTCCCCCCTGCCCTGTATCGTCGCGGACACCCCCCTAGGCAATACGCCGACGAGGTGAGGGAGCGTGTTGGGCTCAAGAAGATGGCGCGGATCGTGCACCGTGGGACGGACTCGAACCGCCATGCAAGTGATTCGGCGTTTTCGCTACCTGGATATGAACGCGGACGCCCTTCTCCGCCGTCACTCCTTCGTCGCGTGTAGGCCCCGGGGCGGCCTTTATCGTGACGGACAGCCCTTTGGCCCATTCAGTTCCCGTTCTTTTCTGCTCCCCTTCGGCTCTCGCGTACGCTTTCCCGCTAGTACACTGGCATCAACCGTACGTGCGCGTTTACTACTCCGATTTTCTACCAATCCTCAGCCCTCGTATTCGACCGTAGATCCCTGAATCCCTGCCATCCCCTGTCCAGTGGCCTTCTTCAAATCGTCCACATCGGCCCGCCAAAAATGCTTCGTCTATTAAGATACATGACCCACAGTACGTCTCCGTTCGCTCGAAGCAGAAAGGGCACAAGCTAACCACCAACACCAGACCTTGGTCTCTCGTATACGTATCCCTTCCTTCATCGAACGCGACCTGAACGCCGTCCTCAACATCCCACACAAATCCCTAACGTAATAGTGGTGAGCAAGGCGCTCTATTCACGTCCCTCGCACCACTGACACCGTACGTTAGGCAAACGAACGCGTGCGGCATCTTTCCAGCCTTTGCAAACTCGATACAGTCCAGGCAAGGGTGGATTACTCTGCTCGGTGCATTCCTCAAGAGCCTGCATCACTGTTCCGTGTCGGCGACTCCTTTTACGACCGGTTTCAGGAGAATGGCAAGCCGGTGGACATTGAAACAGCCGTTGCTTTCGGGAAACAGGCCGTCGATCTCACTCCCGAGGGCCATTCCAACAAGCCCGTGTACCTCAACAGCTTTGGAATCTCCTTGATGCGTCGATTCGAGCGGTTGGGAGACCTCGTGGATGTTGACAGCGCCATCCGCATGCAGCGAGAGGCTGTCGATCTCACTCCCTCAGGCCATCCCAACAAGCCTATGTATCTCAACAACCTCGGGCTCTCCTTTGTGCGTCGATTCGAGCGGTCGGGAGACCTCGCCGATGTCGACAGCGCCATCCGCGCGCAGCGAGAGGCTGTCGATCTCATTCCCGAGGGCCATTCCAAAACGCCCATGTACCTCAGCAACCTTGGAAACTCCTTTGGCCGTCGATTCGAGCGGTTGGGAGACCTCGTGGATGTTGACAGCGCCATCCGCATGCAGCGAGAGGCTGTCGATCTCACTCCCTCGGGCCATTCCAACAAGCCTATGTACCTCAACACCTCGGGCTCTCCTTTGTGCGTCGATTCGAAGCGGTCGGGAGACCTCGCCGATGTCGACAACGCCATCCGCGTGCAGCGAGAGGGCTGTCGATCTTCATTCCTGAGGGCACATTCCAAAAAGCCCATGTCACCTCAGCAAACCCTTGGAAAACTCCTTTAGCCGTCGATTCGAGCGGTTGGGGAGACCTCGTGGATGTTGACAAGTACGCCCAATCCGCGTGCGGCAAGAGGCTGTCGATCTCACTCCCGAGGGCCAAGCCGACAAGCCTGGGGTTTGCGGACAAACTGGGGATCTCCTTTAGCCGTCGATTCGAGCGGCTGGGAACCTCGCCTTATCGAGCAGTGCCGATTTCGACAGCCGTGTCTGAAACCTGGGGTGTCGATGAGCGGTGGGAGACGCCGATGTCGCAGCGCCATCGCGTGCAGCGAGAGGCGTCGATCTCACTTCCAACAAGCCCATGTACCTCAACAACCTGGGACTCTCCTTTGTGTGTCGATTCGAGCGGCTGGGAGATCTCGCGACGTCGACAGTGCCATCTATGTGCACCGCGAGACCGTCGATCTCACTCCTGAGGGCCACGCCGACCAGCCTCGGTGGCTGAACAACCTGGGGCTCTCCTTTATGCGTCGATTCGAGCGGCTGGGAGACCTCGCCGATGTCGACAGCGCCATCCGCGTGCAGCGAGAGGCTGTCGATCTCATTCCCGGGGGCCATTCCAAAAGCCCATGTACCTCAGCAACCTTGGAAACTTCTTTAGCCGTCGATTCGAGCGGTTGGGAGACCTCGCCGATGTCGACAGCGCCATCCATATGCAGTGCCAGGCCGTGAATCTCACTCCCGAGGGCCACGCCGACAAGCCTGGGTGGCTTCACAACCTGGGGATCTCCTTTATGCGTCGATTCGAGCGGTCGGGAGACCTCGCCGATGTCGACAGCGCCATCCGCGTGCAGCGCGAGGCTGTCGTCCACTCCAGGCAAGCCCGTGGAGGCGGTCGATCGAGCGGTGGGAGCCTCTGACAGCGCTCCGCGTCAGCGCGAGGCCACATCCGATGCCACGCGACAACCCGGTAAACAACTTTGGCTTGATGCGTCGATTGGCGGCGGAGACCGCTCGACAGGCACCGCGTGCACAGAGCTGTCGGTCTCACTCCCGAGGGCAATTCCAACAAGCCCCTGTACCTCAACAACCTAGGGCTCTCCTTTATGTGTCGCTTCGAGCGGCTGGGAGAAATGGCCGACTTACATGCTGCAATTGATGTTTTTTAGGAAAGCTGCAAATGATCCTTCTGGCCCACCATCAGACAGATTCCATGCTTCCCGACGATGGGCTCTGCTATTGTCCTCTCCACACTCCACATCCTCACCATTGGAGGCCTACCGAGTGGTGCTAGCGCTTGTGCCACGTGTAGTATGGCTAGTCTCAAGCATTCATCGTCGGTATGAGGAACTTCCTGCCATAGCGGAAGTGGTGAGTGAAGCTGTTACCGCCGCAATCGCAGCCGGTGATGTAGCGTGCGCTTTTGAATGGCTGGAGGAGGGCCGCTGTGTCATCTGGGGACAGATGCTTCAGCTCCGCACGCCGCTCGATAGCCTGCGTGCCGTGGACCCAGGACTTGCAGATGACTTGGAACGTACATCGCACGCGCTCGATGTTGCGGGAACAAGCCAAAATCTCCAGCCCAGTGCAAGTGAGAAGAAGGAGCCTGAGGGGTCATCATCCGAAGACGAGGCGCAGAGGCACCGTCGCCTCGCAGAGGAATATGAGAGGATGGTTGAGAAAGCTCGCACACTTCCCGGGTGCGAAGACTTCCTGCGACCGAAGAGGCTCGGACAGTTTCGTGCTGCCGCTGATTCGGGTCCCGTGGTGGTGGTCAACGTTGTCGAGGAACGTTGTGATGCGTTGATCTTGCTCCAGACTTCCGATACAGTCCTTCACGTCCCTCTCCCTGCTCTCAAACGTAAAGATGTTAACACTTGGAAAGATTCAATGCTGCAATACCTCCGAGGGTCAGGCGTCCGGGCCCGTGGATCGCGGCACCCACTTCCTGCGGCTGGGGAAAAGCACAGCATGCCTTCTATTCTCGCAAACCTTTGGTCGAATATCGTGCAGCCGGTCCTGAATGCGCTCACCGAGGTAAGTCCTATGCACCACTATATCAATCCACGCCCACTCACCAGTCCGTTGTTCGCAGGAGGGAATAGCAGGCAATATTCCTCACCTCACCTGGTGTGCGACGGGCCCTTTGGCATTCCTTCCTCTTCACGCCGCTGGCATCTATGACAGCTCGGCGGGACCGAAAATATTTGATTTTGTCGTCTCTTCCTACACGCCAACGCTGTCCGCACTGCTCGAAGCTGAACGGCGCGGTCATAGTCGCTCGCCGACCCCTACCATTCTCGCTGTGTCGCAGCCTGGAACACCTGGGCAAAGTGCATTGCCAGGGACCGTCCAGGAGATTGCGGCTGTCAAGGAAATTATCGGAAACCACGGACGATATCTAGATGGAGAGGCGGCGACAAGAGATTCCGTGCTAGGCGCCATGGCGGACCACGACTGGATCCATCTGGTTTGTCACGCGTATCAGCATCCTCGAGACCCTACACAAAGCGCGTTCCTCCTCCACAACAGCCAACTGGAGCTCCTGTCCATCATGCAACGCTCGTTCAAGCACACCGAGCTCGCGTTCCTATCCGCCTGTCAGACTGCCACAGGCGACGAGAAACTGACGGAGGAGGCAGCCCATCTCGCGGCGGGTTTGCTCATGGCAGGATATTCGAGTGTCGTGGCGACGATGTGGTCGATTATCGACAAGGACGCGCCTGTAGTCGCGAAGGAGTTCTACACGCGGTTGATGGAGGATGGCGGGGACGGTCGAAGGAAGGCGGCTTACGCACTTCACGATGCGGTGAAGCTCTTGCGCGACCAGGTGGGGGAGAAGGAGTTTCTCCGGTGGGTCCCCTTCATTCACATCGGGATATGAACCTGTGTTTCCATTCAAAATCTATTTGGTGTTTGTATCTTTCTTCCTGTTTCGTCCGACTGAGCACTCGTCGCTTGATAAATTCCATATGTACCTTACCTTCCCGCCTGATCAAGAGTTGGGACAGTGATTCAGCCACAGTTACCTTCGTGTGTACACTCTCCGTCCCCGGATTTTGCATCGCTGCCTCGTTAAATTATCTATTCTTCGTTTTCCGAGTACATTCACATTCTACGTAAATTCTCGTGTTACTGTAACAGCAACCGTGTTAGCGGCGAGCCTTCGACTTCTGCCTGCACTCTCCAACGAGTAGGACGGACGTGAGGACGGCGGCGGGTGCTGGGCCTGGCGCAGCGGCAATCCAGAGACTGCGAGAGAATGCCGAAGCGTCTTGAAGCATCGGAGAGCGTCGCCTACAACGACGAACGGTAGTCCTTACTGTCTTGTCCGCTGCTTCTTGAAGCGGCTGAGGTGTATCAAGTGTGGTGTTCGAGACGGGGTGAAGTCGAGCGAAAGTTCAGAGTTACCGCGGGGGTTGCTACGATTCTGTGAGGCGTGGGACAGGTCAGTCTATAAGATGACACAAGAAAGAAGTAGGGCCGGAAACACAGGAAGACACTCCTCGTTAAGGGGGTGGACCGCTGGGAATGAACAAACGTCAGCGGCCTTGAGGTACGGACGAACTTTTCGTGTGGAAAAGCGCGCCCATTCCGTTACGAATTCGGCCGTCTGGATGGAGAAAGGGGATCGAATCCTCATGGTGGAAGTTTGCCTCCTGGAGGTTCTTGCGATCAGGCTTCACGACAAACTGATCTCGATAGTCTTGGTCCGTTCGAAATCATTGGCGTTGCATACCAGGATCCATGTAGAAGGGAACGAGTCGGGAGGGTGGACGACATTGGATCGACATTTGATGTGAAGATCACGGTGAGAGCTGGAAGAGACGTCAATTTACAAGCAACGAGTGAGAAGAAAGGTCAGGACATACCCTTCATCCTATACGCCTACAAACGCCTGGAGAAGGCGTGCTTGTCCCTTTACCACACACTTCTTCTGATGCGCTCTCCCAAGCGTCCAGCGGCCCTCCGTTGAACGGCCTGATAATGACGATGACGCGTGTTTCAGACAGTGAGAACGGTCCACCACTACGTCCAGGCGTCCGGGAGACAAGAACCAGGACGGGTCGACGGCTTGATGGTACGAGTTGCAGGTATACGTTCTGCGCCATGGAAGCGGCATGGTTTTAGATGCACATCCTTGTTCTTGAAAGCGACACGAGTTTGGTCGCGCTGAGTCTCAGGCCGGCCGCGAGAATTTGAGAGAGGTCGTAAACGCGACGTTGAGATGTTAGATGAGGTGTGCGAATGGAGGGGTCGTATGGCACACCGGAGGAACGCGTCCGCGACGTTGCGATCGATGTACCCTCAAGGCCTCAGGGCTTGGCGGGCACGCTTTCTGTAAGGTATCCCCGGGTGAAACGACGACGTTGAAGACGAGACCAAAATTGGCGTTCAGCGTGGAAGATGGGGCGGAAATGGGAGGGTTGGACGAGCAGTCCAGTTATGAATAAGGTGATTTCCCGGAGCAAGACGGGGTGAAAGTGAAAAGGAGAGGTTGAGAATGGGGCAGGTGGAGCTGAGGCTGGAGTGCATCGTGGGTTGGCTGAGTGAAGGAAGGAGGGCGTAACTCGACGTCGCCGCCATCGACAACTGCGAGGGAATCCTTGCCGAGAAGCGTCCGAATCTGAAAGAGGGGAGAGAAGTTTGAGCCATTTCGTGTTCTGCGAGTTGTGGATGTGAAAGCACGGTGAAAGTAACGCACCGTACCGCGAGCAACCTAAGGGTACCCCTTCGCAGTTCGCATCCACCGCCGTAAAGATTCATGCACGTCCGTGTATGCATCGTGGGGACTCCGGGCGGGGAAGCACGATATATGACAGGCCAACTCTTTGCAAAACAAGATCGCGGCCGTTGGTCTAGAGAAAGACCGTTCATGACTGTTCATGAGGACTGGGGAAGTGAAAGCGCAAGGAAGAGGAAATCGGAGGAGAAATCTCCGAAATTCAAGTGCACGTGATCAGCGGCACCTTGTTCTAGCTTGTTCTCCTCCGCTCGCGCCAAGTCACTCGCATTCTTTGAACTCGACCCCGTTCATCTTCATATCTTCCTCTTGTCGCCCTCGGCCCTCCCCCTACACTTCAAATGGCTGGTTGCCTCTGCTACCGGCTTTCCTCGTCGGGCTCTCTCTCCTTCCCAACCATTGAACCAAAAGATGAAGATTTTAAGACCAATCACGAACATCGCCCACTTAGCTCCAGTCTCCTCGTGGGTACTAACCAACCGTCTTCTCGACGACTCACTCAACCTTGCAGATTGACTCTTAGATGGCCGCGGCCCGCGTGTAGGACACGTCGTGTACGCCCGCGGGCTTCCTGAATTACGATCCAAGCCCACATTCCACCTCTAGGCTCAGAAATACTCTCCTCTTCCGGATCCGACGTCTCGTTCAGCACTCCAGATGGCGACTCCTGGTCGCCACCGTTCTCCGTACTGTTCCGCGCAAGATCACGGCGCGCGTTGACCACGGAATGGGCTTGGATGGTGTGCCGAGTCGACAAGCCATCTCCCTTTATCATGGCCAACCAGACTCGCGAACGTCTACAATCGCGTTTAGGACGATCAAGCCCCTGACCACGGCATCGTCTTACTCTGCTCGAAGTTCCCGAAAAACAACCCCACGCGCTTCCCCCCTCCACCTGCCCCTCATTCAACGTTTTCGCATCATGGGTACGACCGCCAACGTACTCCTCGACCACCACCTCAACGCTTCGCGTATGGGCCTAGCCTTCATCGCCCCAGTGCTCATACACACTCTGAGCCATGGGCCTGTTTTGGCGAGAACCGACGAGGGAACAAAGTAAGTCATGAGCCTTTATGTGCCGACCGTGAAATGACCTTCGTCGGCGCAGTTGTCTACCTCTATTCTTCATCGGTGGCGAGTCCTTGAACGATGGATCACAGTCAAGCATCCCCTTTCATGCTGCTATCGAGAAACCGATGTGACGCAATGATCTTGCTTCAAACTTCTGACTCAGTCCTACATGTCTCCCACTCTTAATCGCGAAGGCCGCTTGAAAAGACGCAATGTTGAAGTACCTTCCGCGGTCGGGTGTTCGGGCCCGTGGAATGCGTCACCCACTCACTCGTGCGTACTCCTCCACCCCCTGCTTGCCAACTCACCCAACCTCACAGATTGATTTCTAGATGTCCGCGTGCAGAATACGTTGCTCACGCTTGCCAATTTCCTGGACGATAATCCAGGTCTACGCCCCATTTGCGAGCTCGAAGGCATTGCCCTCGTCCCGATCCGACAGTCGCGTTCAACACTCCGCGACGTGATCAGTGGATGGCTTTGTTTTTCTGAGGGAAGCGAAACCGCTCGGGAACCCTCTCGTTGGCTTTCTCTCGTTTACCGGCCGTCGTCTATCTTTCCCGGAATCGTCGTGGATCTCCCCTTAGGCAACACCGACAAGAATAGCCAGTGCGTCGGGCACAAGGAGATGGCACGGGTTCACCACCGTCGCCTTTCATCTTGGTCAATTGGACGACCGCGCCCACAACCGCACCACCACCAACATCGTCTCGTGCCTAGCACCGGTCGGTGTCGTACACATAATCCGTGCTTTCCCCCGCCGCCTGTAGCCAAGTAATTCGGCGCTTTTGCAACCTGGACGTGAACGTGGACGCCCTTTTCCAACGTCACCTCAATTCGTCGCGTGTAGGCCCAGCCTTCGTCAAGATAAATCCCCTTCAGCCACGGACCTGTCTCTAGGATGACTGATGGTGAGCCATGCGCGTTTATGCGCGGAACGTATCCTGACTTTCGTTTCTCGTATTTCAGGCTGTTTTCGAATGGGTACCCGCCAAGGGTACATCAACGAGAAGTCGAAGAATAGAATGAGCTTCATACGCCGAACTTCCCGTAGACGCCCTTTTTTGGTACACAGCAAGACGCAAACCTGTGCCGTCGAGCATCTTGCCTTGGCCCCTTTCCGCGCGATCGTCCAATTCTGGAGCAACACGCAAGTCCCCTTCCTGGTCGCACAGGATCCGAGGTGAAGCAGAAGCATGGGCTTCGGGGGGGATGTTGGCGGATATGAGGGGGGTGCGGTACTGTGAAGAATGCGGTGATCGAACCGTGTGACGGAAGCGAGGTAAGTAAACGGTGTTTCCTGGGGATTCTCGAGTGCGGAGAAGGCTGACGTCCATTCGCCTAGGTTACTATCTCGCTGCAAGATAGATAAACTGCATTCCGACCTCGGCCGTTGTGTATGATACTACATTTCCGCAACGTGATCATGCCTGCCAACTGTTCGTGTTTCTGTGCGGCGGAGGCAGGGCGTGGAGCAGTCAACAGCCACGGCCTCATGTGCCTCGCATGCGATGGTCGAGGGCGTTACCGAAGTCCTTCCGATGGTAATAAGTACCCTAACCATACCCTGTCTCTCTTAAACTTATACCTGCATGCAGACCTCGTTTCTGCTCCGCTGGCCCGTGCTCAGCAATCTCCGGCGAGACTCAAAAGACAGCGACCGCGTGCAGGCGTCCCATCTTCCGCCTCCACCCCAACCGCGTCCTGCCCAGCACCTGTTCCGTCCTGTTCTCCCTCCGCTCTCGCCCACTTTGTCCCACTACATTGCGCGTATGTGCGTGGTTCTTTTACGTGTTCTCTATTCGTGTTATAAAACTTACACTGCATTGCCGGTCTCGTTCATAGTCCTATCCCCGGATCACAACTAAGTATCCTTGTCCTCGCCTGCTTCGAATGATCAACATCGGCCTGTGGAAAATCCTTTGTCGCCTATACAAATTACTCGCAGTTCGTCTCCCTTAACTCCAACCAGAAGGGCCACTCACTAATCGTCCAATAGCTAGACCTTGGTCTCTCGTGCCTTTGCTGGCTTCCAGACCTCGGCTCACTCGTATCGTTGCCAGGCCTTCCCTATCGGAATACGCCCTCGGAGCTCATCCCTAACATCCCACACAAATCCCCAACTTGCAATGGTGCGCAAGGTGCTTCATACAGCTCTCCCACGCCGCTGACATCACACGTTAGGCAGGATGGAAACGTGCGGCATCTCTCCGACCCTTCATGAACTCGATACGGTCCAGGGAAGGCTAGATCAATTTTGCTCGGCATATTCGCGAGGAGCCTTCATCACTGTCCCACATTGGCATATTCTTTTACAACCGGTTTCTGGAGAGTGGCGATCCGGTGGACATCGAAACAGCCATCGCTTTCAAGCAACGCGCCGTCGATCTCGCGCCTGAGGGTCACGCCGACAGGCATGGATGGCTCAGCAACCTTGGAGGGTCCTTCCTACGCCGATTCGAGCGGTTAGGAGATGTCACGGATGTTGGCAACGCCATTCGGGTGCAGCGCCAGGCCGTCGATCTCACTCCGGAGGGCCACGCAAACAAGCCTACGTACCTAAGCAACCTTGGGATCTCCTTCATGTATCGATTCGAGCGATTGGGAGATGTTGTAGATGTCGATAAGCGCCATCCGTGTGCAGCGTGAGGCCGTTCATCTCACTCCCGATGGTCACGCTGCAAAATCCTGGGCACCTCAACAATCTTGGAAACTCCCTGGTGAATCGATTCGAGCGGTTGGGAGACCTTACAGACATCGACAATGCAATCCGTGTGCAGCGCGATGCTGTCAATCTCACTCCCGACGGCCACACCGATAAGCCTGTCTACCTCACCAACCTTGGAAACTCCTTCCTTTGTCAGTTTGAACGATTGGGAGACCTCACAGATGTCAACAGCGCCATCTGTGTGCAGCGCAAGGCCATCAATCTCATGCCCGAGGGCCACGTTGATAAGCCCATGTACCTAAACAACCTTGCGAACTCCTACATGCGCCGATTCGAGCGGCTGGGAAACCTCACAGACGTTAACAGTGCCGTCCATGCGCAGACGGAGGCCGTCGCTCTTACTCCCGAGGGCCACGCCAACAGGGCTGTATACCTCAACAACGTTGGAAACTCCTTCCGGCATCGATTCGAGAGGCTAGGGGACATCAAGGACGTCGACAGCGCCATCCGTGTGCAGCGCGAGGCCGTCGATCTCACTGCGGAGGGCCACGCCAACAGGCCTGTATACCTCAACAACCTCGGAAACTCCTTCCAGCATCGATTCGAGCGGCTAGGAAACTATCACGGACGTTGACAGCGCCACTCGTGTACAACGCGAGGCCGTCCACCTCACTCCCAATGGACACGCTGCCAAGCCTGGACGCCTCAACAACCTTGGAAATTCCTTCCTGGGTCGATTCAAGCGACTAGGAGACGTTACAGACGTCGACAGCGCCATCCGGGTGCAGCGCGAGGCCATCAGTCTCACTCCCGAGGACCACGCTGACAAACCTGTGCACCTGAACAACCTTGCAAACTCCTTCATGCGCCGATTCGAGCGACTGGGAGACCTCACTGATGTTGACAGCGCGATCCATGCGCAAAACGAGGCCGTCGCTCTCACACCGGAGGGCCACGCCAACAAGGCTGTGTACCTCAACAACCTTGGAACCTCCTTCATGCATCGATTCAGGCGGCTAGGAGACATCGCGGATGTCGACAGTGCCATCCGTGTGCAACGCGAGGCCGTCCATCTCACTCCCGATGGCCACGCTGCCAAACCTCTGCGCCTCAACAACCTTGGAAACTCCTTCCGATGTCGATTCGAGCGGCTAGGAGACATCAAGGATGTCGAGAGCGCCATCCATGTGCAGCACGAGGCTGTCGATCTCACTCCCGAGGGTCACGCCAACAAGTCTATGTACCTCAACAGCCTCGGAAACTCCTTCGGGCATCGATTCCATCGGCTGGGAGAAATGGCTGACTTTCATGCTGCTGTTGATGTCTTTAGAAAGGCCGCAGGCGACCCTTCTGGCCCACCATCCGACAGATTCAATGCCTCCCGACGATGGGCTCTGCTACTATCCTCTCCACACTCCACATCATCACCCTTGGAGGCCTACCAGGTGGTGTTAGCGCTTGTGCCGCGCATGGTATGGCTAGGCTCCGACCTTCATCGTCGGTATGAGGAGCTTCCTGCCATAGCCAAAGCAGTGAGCGAAGCCGTTGCCGCCGCAATCGCCGCCGGTGACCTGGCGTGTGCTCTCGAATGGCTGGAGGAGGGCCGGTGCGTCATCTGGGGACAGATGCTTCAACTCCGCACACCGCTCGATGACCTGCGCACCGTGGACCCAGCGCTCGCGGAGGATTTGGAACAGACTGCACATGCGCTTGACGTTGCGGGAACAAGGCCAGGCCTCCAGTTCGATGGGAAGGAGGCGGAGACATCGTTGGAGGATGACGCCCAAAAGCACCGTCGTCTCGCAGAGAAATACGAGCGGATGGTTGAGAAAGCTCGCGCACTTCCTGGATGCGAGGATTTCTTGCGACCGAAGAGGCTCGCACACTTTCTCCCGGTCGCCGAGTCCGGTCCTGTGGTTGTAGTCAACGTTGCAGAGGAACGTTGCGATGCTTTACTTCTTCGACGAAGTTCTGAAGGGGTCATGCACATTCCGCTCCCCACGCTCTCTCACGGGAACTGTGGATCGTTGGCAGAAGGCCTTACTCCAATCACTTCAAAATGCAGGTGTGCGGGAACGGGGTAGTGCCACGGCGTGGACACCTTTGGCCAGCGACAAGTCTACGCATATCTTAGGAAGCCTTTGGTTGGCTATCGTGCAGCCGATTCTCAATGCGCTCGCCGAGGTAAGTCCCATAAATCACTGTATCTATTCCACGCATACTCACCGACGCGCTCTTTGTTCGTAGTCGTCGGAAGACAGGCGGACAGCGGCCGATCTTCCTCATCTCACCTGGTGTGCGACAGGTCCTTTAGCGTTCCTTCCTCTCCATGCAGCCGGCGTCTATGACCAGGCAGGAGGACCAAAGGTTTTCGACTCCGTCGTCTCTTCCTACACGCCCACCCTTTCCGCATTACTTGAGGCCGGACGGCGCGGTCATGGTCGCTCGCCGACTCCCAGCGTTCTGGCTGTATCGCAGCCTCGAACACCTGGGCAAAGTGCATTGCCAGGGGACCGTCGAGGAGATTGCGGCTGTCAAGGAAATCATCGGAGACCACGGACTATATCTAGACGGAAGAGGCGGCGACAAGGGATTCCGTGCTAGGCGCCATGGCGGACCACGACTAGGATCCATCTAGCTTGTCACGCGCATCAGCATCCTCAAGACCCTACGCAGAGCGCGTTCATCCTCCACAACAGCCAGCTTGGATCTCCTGTCCATCATGCAACGCTCGTTCAAGCACACCGAGCTCGCGTTCCTGTCGGCCTGTCAAACCGCCACCGGCGACGAGAAACTGATCGAGGAGGTGGTCCATCTCGCGGCGGGAATGCTGATGGCGGGATATCCTGGCGTCGTGGCGACGATGTGGTCGATTAAGGACAAGGACGCCCCAATCATCGCGAAGGAGTTCTACTCGCGGCTGATGGAGGAGGGCGGGCATGATCGAAGGAAGGTGGCATACGCGCTCCATGCGGCGGTGAAGCGTCTGCGAGATGAGGTCGGGGAGAAAAACTTCGTACGATGGGTGCCTTTCATTCACATTGGAGTCTGAGCGATCTGGGCCTGTGTTTCCATTCAGATCATGTCCGTCGTCGCTCGTCCTCCGTGCTTGGTTCTGTTCACCTTGAAAACATCTCTACCTTCTCGACGGACTGAGCGTTTGTAGGTTCCCGTACCATACACATATACCCCTCGATAGACCATCTTCCCCCCTGGAGACTTGCGTCCCATACCCGAGTTTTCATACGAGTTGTCCCCCCCTACTTTTCGAATCGTGGTTAACGGCATGTGTATTATTCCAAAGTACGGATTACATGGCTCCTCGCGTAAGGTAACTGAGTTATAATATAACAACACCCATCGGCTGATGGAAGAAACATTGCAACACGACCTTGTAGTGGTTGTCGTGGTGAACCCGCCGGCCGTGGCTTGTGGCTTTGATATTGAGAAACGCACTGCTCGTTTTCTTCCTGTTCGTGGTGCTGCAGGGACCTTCCAGGTCGATGCGGTTGGCCAAGGAAATCTTGATCGGGGATCCGGTGACACGAGAAAGACCCTCCTCGTTGAACGCGTGGACCGCTTGGGACGGGGAAACAGTTGGCGGGTCTCGAGGGGCGGACGAACTCGTCGAGTGAGAGAAACGCGCCCAGTCCAGCGCGAATTTGGCCGTCTGGACGGGGGGAGGGTGACCGGACCTTCATGGTGAAAGTTGGCATCCGGGAGGTTCTTGCGATCAGGCTAGACGACCAACTTATCTCGGGAGCGTTGGTTCGTCCATCCGAGTCGAGATCGTTGGCAGCTGCGTACCAGGATCCGCGTAGATGGGAACGGGTTGTATGGGTGGACAACATTGGTTAGACGTTTTGGTTAGACGGTTGATGTGAAGATCGCGGCGAGGACTGGAAGAGACGTCAGTTTATAAGGAACGGGTGAGAAGAAAGATCAACACGTATTCCTCCTACAAATACCCGATACCACACAGTCCCTCTCTTGCGTTCTCCCAAACGTCTAACAGCCCTGCTTTGAACGGCGTGCTGACGAAGGCGCACGCTTCAAACCGCCAAACCCGACGAACGCCACACCCAGAGGCCCGGGAGAAAGCCTCCCGACAAGAACCAGGACGGGTCGACGACTGTTTGAGCTACATATTAATGTTCTACGCCATGGAAGCGGTATGTGTGTTCGACGTTGAGTGTGCGTCCTGTTGATTCTTGAAGTACCTTCAGGTGGGGCAAGGAGGGATGTAGGAGTACGAGACATGGACGATACATCGTGTACGGGCGAGAAGAGTCAGCCCATCGGATGACAGAGAGAATGAGAGTAGGAAACCTCACGGCCGTCGTCGACAGGTGGAAGTACATTATATGGAATACTACCTCTCGAAAAGCTGTCCACGACGCATCCTCCGGCCGTGGCTTTGGCAAGGATCGTCCCGGTCTCCTCCTTGATTTTATTCTTGATGTGGTAGGAGGGCGTCAAGCCGTGCGCTTGTCCGAGACCCTGACCCAATTGAAGATCTGTGGGACCGTGGCACCAGCAACACAAGGGGAAATCCGCCCATGTCAAGCGTGCAGAGGCTGGGAGAACGCGTAGACAGGTGGAATGGGGAAGACTGATAGCATTGAAGAATCCGGGCGGACTGTCCGCAGGAGATTCAATACGAACCCGAGCGTGTGGATGGGGGAAAGGCGGGAAGATTGACCGGGCCTTCCCAGTGAAACTTTGTCTCCGGGAGATTGGTGCGAATGAGGCCAGACGACAAGTTGAACGGCCATAGAGTGCGGGTAGTGGACGTGTCCAGTCGGTTCGTCCGGAATCCTTGAAAGTGCAGATAGAAGTTGTCCAGGATAGAACGAGACGACGCGCAGACGAGGGTGGTTGGAAGATCAACGCCAGAGACCACAGGTGAGAGCTGGAGGGGACACATGAGCCTAAGAAGAATGCGCGAGACAGAAAGGAGATACGTACGCGCACGAGTAGAGAACACACCGTAACATCCTCCCCCTCGCGACAATCTGCTCGTCCCTTCGCCTCGCCCTCCTTTCATACGTCCTCCGAGTGTCGCAGCCTTCCTTTGAACTTTGAATGGTCTGACGATGGTCGTGCAAGTTGTAGAGTTGGGAAGACCGACGGGTGCCAGACTTGGAGGAACGCGCGCCTTGGGCAAGCGACCGATGTTGCGTTCAAGATGGATGGAACGACTTGATTTGAGCTCCATGTCCAGGCCTTAAACACACGACGCGGACTTGATCGGACTTGGGAGCTTGCCCAGCCCTCACGCGAGGCTGGCCACGGCGAAGGCCAGGGAAAGCGACGAAGAGGCGAGGTCATCGAAAGACTTCCCGTCGATCGTCGAACGCGAGTTGAAAACCGAACGGAGGTACTTATACGAAAGAAGGGGAGGGGTATGGTGCGCCGGAGGGACATCTCTGGGATCGTTGAAGATGCTGAGGACGGTGTACACCACCAGGCGATCCCTCAGCTTCATTCCGATATCACGCCCCTGAGTTTGAAGTTGGTGTGCCGATGGATGGAATCCAAAAATGTCAAGCGGATATCACGCTCAACGAATTCCCTTGGGCCCGAAGCTGAGGTTCTTTGGATTCAATCCAATAATCTTACTAAGCTCATCAAGAATCGCTCGGCGGGTTGCTGGCTTAAATCGTGCTTATTGCGATCTTATCCTGATGTAGAAGGAAGAAAATCATGATATTTTCATTTGATAACTACAGAGTATATGGGGGCTGCTACGGGATATATGGAGAGGGATGACAGGTGAGAGAGGGTTACCTGGGATGCCAACAAAGCAGGTGGACCAGACGGAGACCGAGATAAGACCAGGGAACCCAGTGAGCCAGGGGACAGAGAGCCAGGACCAGAGAGGAGCGCGAGCGGGACCAAGATCGCGAGCGAGGACCAAGACCGCAAGCAAAAATCGAGAGACCGAGAGTAAAGTTCAAGACCACGAGCAAAGTTCAAGACCAGGAGTAAAGTTCAAGGCCGCGAGCGAAGGTGAGGACGACTGCCAGCGACAACAAGAGGGGCGCCGGAGCATGTGCAAATCCTGAATGCTGTCGCGAGGGCAGGTGGGCGGTAAGTGAATAGAACACGCACCATGGTCCAGACTCTGGATGATGCCCACATGAGAGTGTCGAAGGGAGAGTCCATACCCAACCCTTCGTACATCCACGGAAACCCTGACGCGCCGTCCAAATCTCGGTACGTCGGAGTCGCCCATTACAGATGAGGGGTTATGGCCAGGTGAAGGACGGGGAGAAGAGAAGGACGTGGTGAGAGGAAACAAGGAGTCGAGGATGACTTGGCGCGACGACGAAAATGAATACTGCTTACATAACCCGCGCTCGTCGCCGTCCATCGAGGACTCTGTGGGGATTGAAACTGAGAGGACAACCTGTACTCACGCTGACTTGGGCGCGAAGCCGACTTTCTCGCAACGGATAATCGGAATGGCGCCGAGATTGAGGGGGTTGGATTGAAGCTGACACGATGCTAGCGTGAACCCTTGGTCACGCCATCAGACTCATCCGAATGGCCCCGCATAGAGTCATGCTGAGGCAACTGCTGGTGGTGTAAGCGAGCGAGGTGGATGGCACTGACGTAATCATCGGCAGCTTGTGTTACCGGTGCCGGTGTCTGCGGCGGTGTCCTGTCCTTCTGCTTCAACACGTTGAAGTGAGCTCGACGCTTCCTCTCATGAGTCGTCGTGGCCATCTATGATCTCTACCACCAGTCTCTATCACTTCCCCCATTCTCTAAGACGTGATGCGAAGATCTCTTAGACCTCTGCTCGGTGACGACGTGCAAGCACACAAGTCGTTCATCTAGCTCCAGTCCACTCGTAGGTGCTCGTTTAGTTAAAACCGTTTACCGCCTGCTCGACGACTCGTCCAACCTTGCAGATCGATTTCTAGATGGCCGCGTTCAGAACGCATCGCCACACCCACGGGTTTCGTGAACGAAAACTCAAGCGTACATTCCCAAGCCCGTCGCAGTATACACACAAAACTCGTGCTCCCGCCGCCGCGAGCCAAACAATTCGGCGCTTTTGCGACCTGGATGTGAACGCAGACGATCTTCACCACCGTCCCTTCAATTCGTTGCCTGTAGCCCCGGCCTTCATCGGGACAGCCCTTCGAGCCATGGACCTGTCTCTGGGAGAACCGATGGTGAGCCAGTATCCTGACTTTCTTGTCTCGTATCTCAGGTTGTTTTCGAACCAGTATCCGTCAAGGGCACCTCAACGTGCCGCGATCCTATTCCTCGAATTATGGTCAACGCGCCCCCACCAAGCACCACCGAATGCGTCCAAGGAAGTTGTCCGTCTCATGCGAGCCCAATACACTGTACTTCCTGTACAGTGACACAGCAAGATATGAACCCTGTGCCCTTGCGCGTCTTCATCCCCCACAAGTGTCATTGGTCTTACCATCCTGGAACATTGCGCGCTTCTCGCGCAAATGCCTTTCCCCGGAGCTCATTGATCATCGCCCAAGACGAAGTTTATGCGGCGTTGGCACAGGATCCGAGACGAAGAAGGTGTTTGAGGAGGCATTGGCGGATCTTAGTGGGGTACGATACTATCAGGAACGTGGCGATCAAACGATGTGACGGAAACGAGGTGAGCACATAAACAGTGTTCCCTGGGTTTCTTTTTCGCGCGGGAGATGCTGACCCCATTCACCCCAGGTCTTGATCCCGTTGCAAGTTAGATAAACGGCATTCCGCATGGTTCTTCCCCGACCGTTGTGTATGATACCATGTTTCCGCGACAGATCGTACCCGCGAAATGCTCACGTTTTTGTGCGGCGGAGAGTCAGAGTGTAGAGCGTCAACAGCCACAGCGTCAACAAAGTCCTTCCGCTGGTGATAGCCTCAGACCATACGTCTCTTTTCCATATATGTACTCACATACAAACATCAATTTCGGTTCCTCTGACCTGTGTACAGCAATCTCCGGAGAGACTCAAAATACAGCGACTGGGTGTAGACGGCCTCCCTCTTCCGCCCTTGCCCCCACCGTCTCCCATGGAGCGCCCGTCCCTTTCTGCTCCCCTTCGGCTCTCGCGGACCCTTCCCTGCTAGTACACTGATATCAATCGTACGTGCGCGTTCAATTTCGACTGTCTATCGAACCTCAACCCTCTATTTCGCTCGTAGGCTATCCCCGGATTTGAAATATCCCTGTCCTGGCTTCCACATCGGCCCTCCGAAAATCCGTCGTCCTTTACGATACACCCCCACAGTACGTATCTGTGCACTCGGAGTAGAAGTGGCACTAGCTAACCACCAACACAAGACCTTTGTCTCGCGTCTACGTATCCCTTCTTTCATCGAACACGACCTGAAGGCCGTCCTCAGCATCCCACACAACTCCCCAACGTCATAATGGTGAGTAAGGCGCTCTATCCACGTCTCCCCCACCATTGACACCACTCGTTAGGCAAACGAAGACGTGACTTGCGTGCAGCATCTTTCCAACCTTTTCCAACTCGATACAGTCCATGCAAGGGTGGATTACTCTGCTCGGTGTATTCCTCAGGAGCCTTCGTCACTGTCCCACTTCGGCCTCAGCTTTCACATCTGGTTTCAGGAGAGTGGCGATCTGGTAGACATTGAAACAGCCATCGCTTTCCTGCAACAGGCTCTCGATCTCACTCCTGAAAGCCACGCCGACAAGCCCATATACCTCAATGACCTGGGATTTCTTTTCTGTGTCGATTCGAGCGGCTGGGAGATGTCGCAGACATCGACAGCGCCTTCGGTATGCTGCGCCAGGCTGTGAATCTCACTCCCGAGGGCCACGCCAACAAGCCTATGTCCCTCGACAACCTTGGGAGCTCCTTCCGATGTCGATTTGAGCGGTTTGGAGATGTCGCGGACGTCGACAGTGCCATCCGTGTGCAGCGCCAGGCCGTGGATCCTCACTCCCGATGGGCACGCCGACAAGGCTGGGTACCTCATCAACCTTGGAAACTCCTTCCAGTGTCGGTTCGAGCGGCTGGGAGATATTTTGGATGTCGACAATGCCATTCATGTACAACGTGAGGCTGTGGATCTCACTCCTGAGGGCCACACTGGCAAGCCTGGATACCTCACCAACCTTGGAATCTCCTTCCTGGGTCGATTTGAGCAGTTGGGAGATATCCTGGACATCAACAGTGGCCATCCATGTGCAAGCGCCAGGCTGTGGATCTCGCTCCCAATGACCATGCCCAAAAGCCTAGTGTACCTTAACAACCTGGAATCTTCCTTCCAATATCAATTTGACCGGTCCGGAGATGTCGCGGACATTGAAACAGCCATCGCTTTCCTGCAACAGGCTCTTGATCTCACTCCCGAGGGCCACGCCTGACAAGCCTGGATACCTCGCCAACCTTGGAATCTCCTTCCTGAGTCGATTCGAGTGGTGGGGAGATGTTGCAGACATCGACAACGCCATCCATGTGCAGTGCCAGGCCGTGGATCTCACCCCCGACGACCACGCCAAGAAGCCTACGTACCTCAATAGCCTGGGGCTTTCCTTCCGGTGTCGATTCGAGCGATTGGGAGACGTCATGGACATTGACAGTGCCATCCGTGTGCAGCGCCGGGCCGTAGATCTCACTCCCGAAGGCCACGCTAGCAAGCCTGAGCGCCTCAACAACCTCGGAAGCTCCTTTCGGCGTCGATTCGAGCGGATGGGAGATGTCGTGGACATTGACAGCGCCTTCAGTGTGCACCGCCAGGCTGTGGATCTCACTCCCGAGGGCCACGCTGGCAAGCCTGGGCGCCTCAACAACCTTGGAAGCTCCTTCCGGCGCCGATTCGAGCGGTTGGGAGATGTCGCGGACATTGACGGCGCGATCCATGTGCAGTGCCAGGCCGTGGATCTCACTCCCGACAATCACTCCGACAAGCCTATGCACCTCAACAACCTTGGAATCTCCTTCCAGTGTCGATTTGAGCGGTTGGGGGACGTCACGGATGCTGATAGTGCCATCCGTGTGCAGCGCCAGGCCATTGATCTCACTCCTGATGACCACACCGACAAGCCTATGTACCTCAACAACCTTGGAATCTCCTTCCAGTTTCGATTCGAGCAGTTAGGGCAGACAGTCGACTTTCATGCTGCCGTTGATACTTACAAGGTATCTGCGACCAGTCCATCAGGACCACCGTCCTACCGGTTCTATGCTGCCCATAAATGGGCAGAATTACTGTCCTTACCGTCTTCCACATCCTCACCCTTGGAGGCCTACCAGGTGGTGCTAGCACTCGTGCCACATGTGGTATGGCTAGGCTCCAACCTTCATCGTCGCTATGAGGAGCTGCCTGTCGTAGCCGGAGCGGTGAGCGAAGCCGTTGCCGCCGCAATCGCGGCCAGTGATCTGGCGTGCGCTCTCGAATGGTTGGAGGAGGGCAGGTGTGTCATCTGGGGGCAGATGCTTCAACTCCGCACGCCGCTTGATGACCTCCGTGCTGTGGACCCAGTCCTTGCAGATTGCCTGGAACGCGCTTCGCGCGCACTCGACGTTGCGGGAACAAGCCAAGGCCTCCAGTCCAGTGAGAAGGAGGTGGAGACATCAATGGAGGACGAGGCGCAGAAGCACCGTCGTCTCGCGGACGAATATGAAAGGATGGTTGAGAAAGCTCGCGCACTTCCCGGATGCGAGGATTTCCTGCGACCGAAGAGGCTCGCACATTTTCGTGCTGCCGCCGATCCGGGCCCCGTGGTGGTGATCAACATCGCCGAGAACGTTGTGATGCGTTGATCTTGCTCCAGACTTCCGATAGCGGTCCCTTCATGTCCCTCTCCCTGCTCTCAACCGTGCCAAGGTGGCCGCTTGGAAAGACTCGATGCTGCAATACCTCCGGGGGTCATGGGTCCGGGCCCGTGGATCGCGACGGAAACCTCGCGCGGCTGGGGATAAGAACAGCGTGCTTTCTATTCTCGCAAATCTTTGGTCGAATATTGTGCAGCCAATTGTTTCTACGCTTGCCGAGGTAGGTAAGTTTGTGTATCACTCTACTTAACCGATGCTCAGAAATGACACGGCCGTTCTCAGTCGTCAGGAGATTTGTGGGCACCAGGTGATATTCCTCACCTCACCTGGTGTGCGACGGGTCCACTGGCGTTCCTTCCTATTCATGCGGCCGGCATCTATGGTGACGAAGCAGGACCGAAGGTCTTTGAATTTGTCGTATCCTCCTACACGCCAACGCTCTCCGCACTACTCGAAGCTGGAAGACGCGCTAACAGTCACTCGTTGACTCCTAGCGTTCTCGCTGTATCGCAGCTCGGAACAGGTCCACATTCTTTGCTTGGGACCGTCAAGGAGATTAAAGCCATCCAGAAGATCGTCGGGAACCACGGACTGTATCTAGCTGGAGAGGAGGCGACGAAGGATTCCGTGCTGACAGCCATGGCGGACCATAGCTGGATTCATCTTGCTTGTCACGCGCACCAAGATATCCAAGACCCTACCCAGAGCGCGTTCATCCTCCACGACAGCCAATTAGAGCTTCTCTCCATCATGCAACGCTCGTTCAAGCACACCGAGCTCGCGTTCCTATCCGCCTGTCAAACTGCCACCGGCGACGAGAAACTGACGGAGGAGGCGGTCCATCTCGCGGCGGGGATGCTCATGGCAGGATATTCAAGTGTCGTGGCGACAATGTGGTCGATTATGGACAGAGATTCACCAGTGATTGCGGAGGCGTTTTACTCGCGGCTGATGGAGGACGGCGGGGACGGTCGAAGGAAGGTAGCATACGCGCTTCACGATGCGGTGAGGCTTTTGCGCGATAAGGTCGGAGAGAGGGAGTTTGTCCGGTGGATCCCCTTCATTCACATCGGAATATGAGGGATCGGAGCCAGCGGTTCCGTTCAAATTAGGTTCTTTCTCCGTGGTTGTTTCTGTATACTACGGCGATGACGTTTCTGCTTTCCTCACGTTCGCTACTCGACACACTACCTTCGAATATCATAAGTATACCAACTTCCATGCTGCCTTTGAGCTTTGTCGACACACTACAACGAAGAACACAATCGTGGCACACGGCGGTACACTATGCTTCATCGCGACTATCCCAACTAACCCCCGCCTTCCGACACAATTACACCGGATTTCCTACCGTATCTATCATATACCACAGTCCTTGTTGCTCTCTCAGTTGCGAAGGTGTCCTCACTGTAAAAAACTTGTTCTTCACGGGGTGAATTTGGTGCAATCACAGCGCCATGCGCTGTGACACGAGTCGAAAGCATTGCGATCCGTTGTCCACCTCCACACCCAGTAGTAAGCACGGGCGATACGTGATACAAAACGGTCTAAAGTACACCCTGGAACCTCCGCATTCTAAAGTATAAGTAACATAAGAGAGCCCTCTAAACAGCGATCGGCGTCTGCATCGCCTGCGCGGCCACATACAGCTGCTTCCCGTCCTCCGCCACCTCGCCCAGCGCACCCTCCTCCGGCTCCTCGATCCAGCCCTCGCGCACGAACATGTCCCGGTCGGGGAACACCTCGACGATATCGCACTCGAACCCGTCCATCGCGAGCGTGTACCGCCGCCAGAGCGCGCGCGCGGGCCCCGCGCCGCACTCGAGGAGCGCGAACGCGGGCGCGACCCCGACGGTGCGGAACATCTGCCCGACCGCGTACTTCTCGTCCAGGAAGCGGCGGGCGTGCGCGGCGGAGGTGATGCGCACGGTGGAGGTCGCGACGCAGGCGACCTTGTTGTTGCACAGGAGGTGCACCTGGCGTTTTTGGCTGATTGGGTGCGCGGGGGAGGCGGGGTGCGTGATGGGCGAGGTGTGGGTGTAGACTGTGTGGATGTTGATGGTGCGCGCGAAGAAGGAGCTGGAGGGTGGTGTGAGGTGTGAGGTGAGTGAATGAGAGAGCGAGGAGGGAATACAGACCTTAGGAGACGTTGGAGGTCGCCGCGCGCGGTGAGGATGATGCGCTCCAGCCCTGTCACGTCGACGGGCCAGTCCCTGAACTACGAACGGAACAACGAGCGTGAGCACGACGGCCTCCAGGGCACCACGAGAGCGAGCACTGACCTCAACAGTGGTAGCATTGGTCTTGTAAGTGTCGACAATGGCCATGATGACAGGAGGCGTGGTACGGATAGCGTAAGTAGGTTGAGAGGAAGAACGGATGATGCGGATAGATGGCAAGGACGAGGTGGGGGTATTTATGCGCTGGTCCTCCTCCTATCGAGACGGGCGGCCCCTGCATGTCATTCTCCTGATACTCCGCGGGATGGCACAACGGGTGGGGAGATGGATACGACCGGCGGATGAAGCGGGCAGACTGGAAGCGACAGCGCCAGGCTCCGTCCGGTCAGCCCCCAAGAAAGGTTTTGTATGGGTTGATGGATTTGATGTGGCAGTGGGCCGGCGGTCAACGGTCAGCGTGGTCAGCAAGCGGAGACACCAGCGTCGACGATACGACGGTCGATGTATTGGTCCTTCTTTGCGTAGGTGTGTAAGGTTGCCGGCGCCCTTCTTTCGACAAACATAACCCTGCTCCTCCAAAGCACAACCAAGCCTCCAAGCCCACGTTCGCCGCGAACGCGACGGTCTCACCACATTGTTCGATGCTGTCAGTGCGCCGAAGTGAGATTCGAGAGGCTGACTCCGCCGACGCGAGATTGATAGATGGGCGTCCCTGCGAGTACGATGTTCTGGAGAGGACACGATACACATTGTTATTAGAGTTAGACGTTGACAGATGAAAGGGTGGACGTACGACTGAATCGGATTCGCGCTTGCGCCTTACAGCGCATTGTATCAGCACGCGTTGCAATAGGGTACTGTCTAGCGGGGCTTTGCGGGACTTTTGACGCGAATGGGAAGGATGGTGTCGAGCGTGTGTCGAGATGGAAGAGAGAGTTGGACGGTTGAGGAAGGACGTTAGGTTGGCCTGGAATAACTTGGCATTCTTGTCGTTCTCAGTGGTACGACGATACCGGCTAGTCTCGTACGATTTGAAGCATCAGGCCCAGATACTGTCGGCCTGCAAAGAAAGGTTCAGAACATGCGATGGCGAGGCACCAAGAACCTGAAGACGCACATACGATGAAGACCCTCTACGGTCCCAGGCCAATCGCACAGCCCAAATGCCTCTAGCAGCCCGAACACATATTACTTTCGCAGTTCCCCGACACGTCAAGGTCCCTTCTGGTACTGGGAAGAAAGCTTTCTCTGTACGCGCGGATGAGGGCGTTTGTGGTTTAGGTTCTGAGGATCCTTTAAGTATGTGGACCGCCTCCGTCGTCGTTGATTTTCCCGCGAAGTCCATTACGCCTGTCAACCGTCATCTGAGCCCAGCAAGTGCGTTTGATGTGTCGATCGAGGTGGCGATCTGGACACCACGAGCGGTCCTGCGCGGCGCCTCGATAAGCAACAAGATCCGTCCGAGTGTAACGAGAGAACGAACGAACGAACCTACCGACGTAGTCTCGTTCCCAGACGTCAGAGAGTCGGGTTGTGCAGGGGTTTTGAGAGATATGAGGATGAGACTACTCCGGCCGGTTCGAGAAGATCACGCTGGAGCCGCTCATGACACCTGAGGCCTGAGGTCCTGACGGCGATAATTTGAACAAGGCCGGCGTCATATCCGTCGTCGCACACGAGCAAACGAGCTACGGGTTCAAAATCACGAATAACTCTAGCCTTTCCCTCTTCGTATCGCTTTTCTACTTTGACGTCAGTGATCTGAGCATCGGTGCGTGCTGTCCAAGTCTTTTTATCCGTGTACATTGACATACGACTTTGTTTTAGCTCCGCACTATCAGCCAATTGGAGTGGCGAAGACCTGCGAACCATCCTCCCCCTTAGTGCCGGTCTGGTGAGCCGGAGATGCGAGTCTCAGAAGAGTGCGGCAAAAAAATACGCACTGTAGGACGAGCAACAGCGCGGTCCTTCGCGTCCACCGCCACAGAAATTCATGCACGTTCATTCGTAGATCGTAGAGCGAGGAAACATGAACGCTTTTGCAGAACATAGAAAGGGACTGGAGCTGGGGCAGCGATGATGAACAGAGAGCAGCGAGCGCAAGTGCCAATGGTGAGAAAAGGAAACCGGGTGCACGTGATCAACGACTTTTCAATGGACTTCAAAGTTCGTCGATTCATCTCTTATGAAGGGCGTGGCCGGACAAAAAAATGCCGTTCTCACCTGACCTGCAATCTCGGTTGGGTCCCGTTGTGTTCTCGTTTTGGCTTCGTGTTGATTTCATTGTGACTTTTGCTCTCGGCTTGATCTTGTTTCTCGTTCTCGTTTCGTTTCGCTCTCGTTTTCATTTCGTTTTGATCTCGTTTTGGTCTCGTTTTACTTTCGTTTTCAGTTCTCTGTTCGTTACTTCTAAACTGACTTGACCATTCGGCGATTTGTCAGCCAGCTTGGCTGACAAGCGCTCACTCTCGACAACCGATGACGACCTGTAAGTACCCCCTCACAACTCTTTTCCTGCTGCTAAAACTGCCATTTACAGTCGCCAATGCAACTTGGTGCTTCATGTCACACGCCGTTGGCTCATCGCCAGTTTTGGAGGGCTGGGAAGAGGGAAGCAAGGGGACTTGGAATTGTGAAGGGAAGGGCGGGGAGTTTGGGACACCCTGTCCCAAACTTCGGACGGCCGTGGGCCGTACCTCCGAGAGTGTGCGTTCCAGTGAGTCCTTACCCAAGTCCGCCGTCCTTTCTTTCCTCATCACGTCCTCCATCACACTCGTAGCAGTGGGCCGTATGTGCAGGTGCTTCAGGTGTTCACTTCACCTATGTTGCCTCCGATGACCAGTTCGACACCACCTCCAGCGTCCTCGTGAGTCACCTCTTCCCTCTCTTCTTTTCCGCCTTTTCCCCGCGCCCACTCTTTCTTGACGAACAGTCTCCCTACTCGCCCCTCATGTGCCCGCCTCAACGCCTCTGGTCCGCACCCAAATTCCCAACCCTCCAACACGTTGTCAAGCGAGCGTCACGATCGCTTCTTACCGTATGCTTCAGGCAGCTCTTGTCGGTCTCTGTGGGGAACGGTGAGCTTGGGAACGAGAGACGGGCACACCTCCGAGGAGGCGTGGCGCCAAACCCGATCTCGCATGCTGACACAGACAACGATCAGCCTTGGGAGTGCCTCGGGGAAGACCGTCGGCTTGAGGATGCCGTATCTATTGTCCAGGGTTGGGGGCTTACGGCAAATGGTAGATCAGGGGTGACTGCATGGACGATGCACTGGTCGCTATCGTTTGGGGCACCGGGGAGATCAAGATTACCGCAGGGCAGTGGGCACGGGATTGGTTCGTACATCGTCCAAGCTGTATATTCAATATTTCACGCTACGCTACTACAACCTGATATATATATCTGCAAAGTGAACTACGTTGGACATATGTGAAGTAAGGATTTCTGGTAAGGACAGACTGAAGTGAGGTGAGACTCGTATAAGCCGTGGAGCCAATGTCAAGAGATAAAGTACTAAGGAGTAGAGACAGGGTAAGGTCAGGGAATAAATACGCAGTAAGGACAGGTAATGGGAATGAGGAGATGAGGAGGAAAAGCAGATGGAGTAAATAAGGTTCCCTAAACAATTTGGAAGGACGAATTGTCTTCAAGGATGGCATCCATATACGCGTCAAAAGCTATGGGCGTGGATACGTCGTCTGGAATGGCGCCGCTAACGAATGTTTCGACCTCGCTGGTGAGGAGAATCTCCATGCTATTGAGACAGAGATGTAAGCTGGACGCAGCCTAAGATACCAACAACGTAAGTGATCAGAGGGGAGAATCAGTAAGGAAATTGCAAGGCTTACTTCACCCTGCAAGGACCTCTTGAACGTTATCTGTACCACAAATTCAGATTGGTCAGAGAAGCAGCAAACCGGAAGAAAATGAAACCCACCTGGATATTTGAATCTAGAGGAAGAACATCTCCACCGGTCACGGCACGCACAAAGGATACTGCCTGCTCAGCGCCCTGCCCCCCTTGGAGATAACGTCAAAGGCAAGCCATCCAACGTTCACGTATACGACGGTATTCCGCTACTTGGCTACGACACCCGTCATCAGCCTGAACGTCGACAATGTCGACCCTTGCCAGAACATCTCGCCAATCCCTGATCCTGCGCCGGGGATCACACAGAACCTGCAGGACCTCCACCAGCTGTTCTGGACTGCTGAAAAACCGCTGGAAGGCAAATCCTTCTCCTAGAGAAACAAAATCCAGACCTCGACGGATGCTCTGTACGACAGCCTGTTCATCCAAAGGAATATCCTGTGCGTGGGGCCCGTACAACAAAAACCTTTGAAAGGGGACGGTGATTGCGTCGCACTCTCCTAGGGAGAGCCGACTTAGAAGAGCGACCTTCAACAAGAATATGAGTATCAAAGCTCCTATGAAAAAAGGAGTACATTACGTGTGCATTCTCAAAAATCGACATCTGGGAAAGCGTAAGTGTGGGCTCCTGAAAATGGGACAGCCGTGGACCCTGCGTTCCAGTTGAGGGTATCCGCGTCGAAGGTGGAGGCCACGATATAAGGCGTTGGTGAAGGTCTGGAGAGGCCGCTGCTAGGAATAACATGGTCATTGGATTCAGTGGGAGGCTAAGCTCTCCCTGTATAAGAGACAGGAGGAAGATAGGAGAGAACATTGAGATGTTCTGCGCCCACAGTATACCCATTCGAAGAACAACTCCAAATGCCTGCAAGACGTCAGAGTCTGGAAGGAGGGTGTGGAAGAGCATTGCGTTGTGAAGGGAAACACCGTGACGACCTTCTTCCGAGATGAGAAGATAGGGTTCTAGCAGCTCTACAACATGTTGCATGAGGACCCTCCAGGTTGCCTCGAGGACACCATCACCGTGACCTTCTCCTCTGTATTGAGATATCAGCACATCGATATATTAAGCAGATAAATAAAAGTAGAGAAGTTGAATGCACGCACATATTTATATTTGGCCGTCCTTCGTGAATGCCAGCAAAGGTAGTGTTATCCATAGAAACACCAGCGGGAAGGTCAATACGGAGAGCTGGACCTTGCTTGCGTATGAGGGACAGAGCACACTGCCAAAGCGTCTCTGCAGCCAAGGGGACAGTAGGCGCTGATATACGGAGAGGTGAGACATGAGCGTCGCATATAGTGTTGAGAAAGGTGATCCAGCGTCCCAGTGCCCTCGTCTCATCCGTATGCCACGGAGCTGTGACCTCAGGTAGGTCAAGGCCAAGGAATCTGTTAGGGATCTCCAATGACAACGCTGGGGGAAGTGGAGTAGAGGTTACCACCGGACTGCGGGAAAAATCACGAGTGGGAAAATCTTCAAGTTCTAGCTCTGTAAGCAGCGGAGAGGGAGGGGGTTCGTCAACACCAGGCTAGTATAGAATAAGTTAGTTGAAGTCGGACAGAAATAGAGAGGAAAACACATACAGGACAGTCTGGGTAACATTCAACAGGAAGTCGCGGTTCGTCTCGGTCCCCTGTGTAGAAACCGTTGAAGAGGTGGGATGCAAGACAGACATGATCTGAAACCCCTCCTAGAGAAACGCGAAGGTAGTCGGACACTGGAGCTATAATTGCCATCTATCAGTGAGAAATTTGCAAAAAAAATAGGGAATGGGCGCACCAATGAAGATGAGATAATGGCCTTCTTCCAATTGCGAGTACCGGTCCGCTGAACGTATCAGGTTGCGAATTGTCAATCTGTGCGTGCTGAAGTCTCCAGAGCCAAACTGTAAAACAGGGCCAAGATCAGCGTGTCACGGTGCTTGACGACAAATCAGGATACCCCATGGGCGCTGAACAGGGTTGGGGGGAAATCCGTTCTCTATAGTATGAAAAGAGATATTGGAATTCCTCATGAATTCTCCAAGGCGGCCTTCTAGGTGATCGACAGCGCGATCAGTGTTGCGAGCCAAAATACGAAGAGACATCGCTAGGCCTAGAGCACGAGCTTGATCTAAGAAAGCGAACTGCTTTCCAGGCATTGGCGCACGTAGTGGAGTAAACTCCTGGCTAGCTGGAGAATTGGTGGCCTGCCCATTGATCTAATAAATATAAGATTAGCTGCTTTTTCCTAATAAAACCCTAGCAAGACCCACCGCTTCGCCAACCAACACGATGTCAAACCAATAAGCTTGCCCTCCCCCATTGTTAGTGCGTCTTGTTACGCCACCGGAACGAGTCAAGTTCACCGTTGAAAAGGTCTGTGGAATGTTGGTCCTAGATTGGGACAGAAACGGTAGTGTGGAAGGGCCAGGGGGTGCGGCTACTCCACCTCTTCCTCCTGAGGAGACCGTTGGACGAGTCCAGGGCAATACACGACCTGGAGCTGTCTGCGCGATAGGAAGTTGAGGGATGCTTGGTAAGACACTTGGGAAGGTAACAGTAGCAGAAGGCGGGTTTGTCCTTCCAGCCTGAGGAACTGTACATAAAATTAGCAGGGGCCAGTGGGCAATTAAACGTGAAAAGCTATGAAGACAAACCATGAACAAAGTAGGGGTCTCCACAAAGCGCGCAGATATCTTGAGCGCGACGGGCTGGATTCGTCTGCAAAGGAATTAGAACTAATTACGTCTGCACAATGTTAAAAGTACAAACGGGGGTAAATTGACGTCCAGTGTCTCCTGTAGGGCATGTTCGAGTGGACAAAGGGGGTCGTATTATATGCAGACCAGGTGCATGTCCGCATATACATATATTGTCCTCCTAGAATGTCAACACATCGCAACCAGTCAGTCAAGTTTCTGAGAGGCAGTGAAAATTATACAATTACCAAGGTGAGAGCGGGACAGCGACAAGGTCCGCTGACGCCTGGAGCAGAGCAAGGTGGATTTTGATTATTGAGCGACATTCACCGAGGCGAGGTTTTAAGAGGGTAAGAAAAAAAGAGTGAGACAACCTGTGAGAGGCGCCAGAGAATGCGGGGACACTATGGAACTCACCAGGTTGCTCTGACCTTTATAGGCTGAAGCGCTGAAGAGTGAAGGCCTTAGATATCTGTAACATCCCTCGCCGATTTTCACGGACTCTGCGAAGAGGACCAACACAGAAGAACACTTAATTTTTGGTCTCCTACAGAGAAGGAGCGTGAAGAACCTCAGTGTCCAACATCCTAAGAAAGGACATTGGACGTCAATGGCCAGGATCATAGAGAGCTTTCCGTCAACGTCACACCCAGAGCTACGCAGTCATCTGAAACTTTCACGCAGCCGATGTCTGCAGGTTACCGTCTTTTAGGCACTTGAACTTACCTATGGTGACTTGAAATTTTTTTGCAAGGCGGTAGTCACACACTTTTGTGCAACAAGGATGATGAGATTGGAGGCTTGAAGATAGTGCGTAACAAATGGCAAGGAATACAAAACACCCGAGAGAACAGAAAACACCCAAGAGAACAATGCTCGAAGCAATACACCATATGTCATCTTATATTTACCCCTTGAGCTCGCTTTCTGTTGCCAAGAAAACAGAGTGGAAACGGACTGGTAAGACATTTTAAAAAAAACATAAGAGAGGGTAGGACGTACCTTGTCTTGGTTACATTGACATTGACGCAGACCTTCGCAGGAGACTTGAGCGAGAGAGGGGGGTGATGAGCGTTCCCTGCATCTATTTCAAAGATTAGACTTGGTAAGGAATAGACAGATCTAAAAGGGAGGCTACCATACCTCCTCTGTTACGCAGGACGAGCATAGATCATGGGACTGCTCCTCAACACGGATGGTGTGGCCCATTGAGAAGCCATGAAGAGCACAGTACACGAGGGGCAGCTGACTGCTGAGGTTGGTGACCGTGGGACCCTCCCGACGGGAGGAGGGCCGGACATATGGCGGGGGCGATGGCGGAGGTGAAGGAGCTGTATGCCTGACTGGTTCGATGACTTCGCTAGTGCCGGCGTTGACGGAAGGGCCGACAGAAGGGACGGTGGGAACTTGAGAGCCCATGGTACCATCTTCCCCCTGTACCTCCTCGGAAGCCTGCCCACGGCTTTGATCTTGTCGTTGGCGTAAGAGGGTGAAGGATGTGCCCCACACAACCACACTCTCATCGTAGCTTGGCGGAGAAAATTGTTGGGTTGGAAGAAGGACGGTTGGCGGGAAAATGGAGACGGTGGCCTGAGGACGTTCTACCGTGACGGGCACTTCTGAGCCGTGACCCCGAATTTCCCTGGAGAGACTCCGTAGGATACCTGTAAAGGACCGGCGATGACGACGGAGGCGTAGGGATGGAAAATGGAGGGGCATCCTTCTGAGGGCAGAGGATGGCGTGCGGTTAGACGTGAGGAGAGTGAATCGGAGGGCGTCCCGTCAGAAACCAGCACTGGATATAAATTCTTGCCACTCAAGAAGCAACGGAGCGATGGTGTCTGTTAAACGGTAGATTTCTTTCCCCTACTATGCGTGCCTAAGGTGAGGCGCCACGGGAAAATCGAGAACATTACTCACAAGATAACGACATCACCCTCTTTAGAGTCTTGAGAATGTCCAGAAAGCTTTCGCGGAAAAATGTGTACCACTCTATAACCCGTGAGATGTCTCGTGCTCCCAAGACTCCACATATGCAGAACAAGTAACGAAAAACGGTGACAGAGAAGATCTGCCACAGGTTAACACAGAAGTACAACATAGAAGTTGTACACGCACCAGCGGAGAAGTGGAATGCACACCAGCAGCACTCTGTTCAGTGATATCACCCCACCGGAGATTGTGGTCCCCTAGATTTTAAAGCTGAGTGTCTGTGGGTTTATGACATGGCGAGCTTTTGGCGGTACATAGAGGAGGAAGGGAGGGAGGGACTACGGGCGTACGAAGGACAGGCTGAGAGCGCCGAGTGCCTGCGGATCGGCATCATATCTTGACACTTTTCGTGGAAGATTGCGGAATCAGATAGATAACGGGGGCGCATCGACTGTCGAGTGTAAGAGACTTGATAAGTATTTGGTATCAAAGGAGAAATGTACCGACCTTGTTCACTTGGGTGCATTGCGCCGTGCTGTCCCTCCTTCACCCGTCTGTCGTGATAAAGGTGTAAAAATCAGGATCTTTTGTCAGAAATATTTTAGAGAATATGCTTAGCTTCCGAAAGAAACATGTACGTGCCAGAACCCTCCCTGTTTCAAGAGTTGTGTGTCTATGGAGGCTCATGGTGCAAAGTTTGGGACACCATGTCCCAAAGCTCTGATTGGCTCCTGCCAGTGACATCATTTCCTCATGGGTACTTACCTGTAGTGTCTCATCTCTCTACGCCTGAAACACTCCATTTAACAGCCAGGAATGTAAATGGTATAGTAGATGCCGTTGTATTGATGAGTTGGCTGAGATACAGGCACTACTAACGGGATGGACAGGGGGGCGGGAGGTGTGGCAGTCAGCCGGCGCATTTAGCCCCGCACATTTCGCCCACGGAAGATTCCCTCACGATTATCAGCTACTGTCAATACGCACTCTCAAGATCTCTAGTTCTCAAGACCTCCAAGTCAAGCTTTAAGCTTCAAGCTTCAAGCTCCAGAGTTTGTTCTTCTTACTCCCAGACCCACACCCTTGCACGCCCCAAGCACAAACCTCTGTCCTCTCTCCCACCCCTAATGTTATGCCCAACACAAGCAGGTGCGACCCCTCCTTCCTCTGATACGGCCACCACCCGTCGCGCTTTCGGCACGAGCATGATTGCCTTGTCCCTGTCCGTCTCCATCTCCGAATGCCACGCATCCGCCGTCGCCGTCGCGCGCTTCACTGGTTCCAGGCTTTGTCCGTATTGAGCTTGGGCGAGGACAAGAAGGGCGGGGGTGGTATCAAGGGACCCCAGGGCCATCCAAGGGATGCCAGCCCAAAGAGCGACCACGACATGTTTGTGTCCCCCATCGCCTCGCTCGACGCCCGACTTGTGCCCATGCTCATACTCTTCTCTCGGACAAGGGCTTCCATTGACGTGTCTGCAGCTCGGTGGAACGGTCGGCGACATCGAGTCCGCCCCATTTGTGGAAGCCATGCGGCAGTTTCAGTTCCGTGTTGGCCACGAGAACTTTGCGCTCATTCACGTGTCGCTCATTCCGGACATGCACGACGAGCAAAAGATGAAACCGACGCAGACGACTATCCACGCCCTCCGCGGACTCGGTTTGCTTGCTGACCTCGTGTGTATCCACTCATATTCTCCCTACCGTTCGAGGCTCATTATATCTCTACCAGATTGCGTGTCGCCTCATCGTACCGCAGCCTCTGGAACAAGCGACCAAGGAAAAAATATCCATGTTTTGTCATGTAGCGACAGAGCAGGTCGTGGGCGTCCACGACATCTCTTCAGTCTACCACGTCCCCCTCCTGCTTCAATCGCAAGGCATCGTGAACTTCTTGCGCAAGCGCCTCAACCTGACCAGTATCCCTCTCATGCCCGAAATGAAGGAACGTGGCCTATCACTGGAGAACAAGTGGAAGGCTCTAACGGGAAGGTACGCTGCATTCATGTCATTCTTCCATGTCATTTCGCTGACTTGTATATGCAGTCAAGAGCGAATCTTCGACCGCGTATCGATCGTTCTCGTAGGGAAGTACACCGACCTGAAGGACTCCTACATGTCCGTCACAAAAGCTCTCGAGCACTCGGCATTCAAGTGCCAACGAAAACTCATCCTGCAGGCATGTTCTCATCGATCATCATTTTTTGGGTTGTTTTTGACCAAGATTCAGTGGGTAGAATCCTCCGATCTCGAACCACAGATGCAGACCGAAGATCCCGCAAAATACCACGATGTGATCGATGCGGATGTGCCCCCACTTCCGGACCGCGCCGTACCATCCCGCCAACCCTCCGTGCCCTCAAGCCCAAGGCCGACCTCTCCCGTACCACCCCCTCCACCCGAATCGCCTCCAGTGGCGTTGGTTTCACTGCCCGTCGAGGCGCATCTGCCTGTATCGCGCAAAGCATCGACCCGGACGGTCATGGCACCGCCCGAATCTCTATCACCCCTGGATGACCCGACCAACTGAGGCCGTCTCTCGAAAGTCGTCTGCGGTTAAGGTGGACAAGAAGAGCCCCAAGGAGCGACCCCCATTGCCCAAACACCCGTCATATCGGGAGGTCACCGCGGACGATGCAGAGCCTGCGGCCGATGCTAAGGATACCACTGCAGCACCCAACCCTCGCTCGTCGGGGTTCATGCCTATGGCTACCATTCGCACACGCAAGGCTCAGATCGACCCGGAAAACACCCCCATGGTTGGTCCGTGCGTCACTACCGCGTTCGATACTTCCCTCTCTCCCCGTGCCCGCTTCGAAGCAGCACTGCAGGCGGTGCCCTCGCCCAAGCTCAACAGGGATCTGCTCCCACCAAGAAAGGTCAGCAGTGCCCAACGCCTGCCCATCTTCCCTCCGCAGAATTTGGCTGCTCCTGCGACCAAATACAATGTGCGTTCTGCGCGCGGAGGTCGGGGTGGCAAGGTCACTGCTGTGACCGCGATCTGGGCCAGTGGCGCGCCACGAACGCAAGCACGCCACCTCCTGCGAAACCCAAACCAACGCCTTCGACGGCAGCCCCGAAACCGGCAGCATTGCGCGCGTCGACGCCCAGAGTGACGAAGCCAACGATGGGCGCGTCAGGCGCGTCGAAGGGCCCGCCCAACTCGCTCGGCGTGCCGAAGAGCGTGTCCGTGCCCGCGATTGTGTCCTCCTCGCACGCAACGCCGATGCTGTCGTCCACTGCGTTGCTCTCACGACCCCCGCCTGCATTTGGGCAGTCACCAACCCAGAGGGAGCGTGGAGCGCGGGTACCGCAGGCGGTTGTGGAGGACGCACCCGGGAAGGGCGAGTCTGTGGCACAGACGCAGGCGCAAGCGAAGACGGGGACTGGAGCTGGAGCTGGTGGGGAGACGGCGTTTGGGCAGGCGAGGTTGAGAGATCTGATTCGTAAATATCAGGGGCAGGCGGCTGCATGATCTGGAGAGGGGGTATCTGTGTGGGTGAAGCAGAGCTCTTCACGAGTATATCCATGGATATCTGTGGGTATTTCAGACAGGTACCTGTGGTGTCAAAGTCCTCTACTCGCACTCTTACGGGTATTTGTGCCACGGATACTCGTATCCACGGATACAATTACCCACGGATGTGCCTGACGAGTACTCAAACAGGTACTCACAGGTTACCCTCTCACAATCAAGATCTCAGGCATAGAACGACAATATTGGTCAGAAATATGACTGTAGAGAGGATAACCAAGGATGTAGATAGCATATATAAGGTGACTATCAAGATCTAGAGAGGTAATAGCCTATTATAAGAGCTAAAATGCCATTTTAGTAGCTTATTTAGTGCTCACAGGTATTTCACAGGTACCTGCAAGGGTTACCTGTGGTCAAGAAATCACTACCTGTACTCTCACGGGTATTTGGGCCATGGATATTCGTATCCGCGGATACCAATACCCACGGATGTGCCTGACAGGTACCTGAACAGGTACTCACAGGTTTTGGTACTCATGAAGAGCTCTGGGGTGAAGGCGGTATCTTCTAGTTATCTTTATTCAAACTCCCATTTTTTCTCCCTCTGTCTGTCCGTGTTTCTCTCCATCGGACCCCTCTTTCGATGCTGTTTCGAATATGCGCCTGTCGGCTGGTTGTGTACTGTTACTGTATATTTTTGCGTTTCCCACTTATGTCTTCTTCTTACCTTTAGTGCGGTTTCCCTTCTCATACGTCTCGTCTACACAGGTTCATCTACATCGCTTTATCTGTTTTACTCTTTGCCTTGGTATCATTATTGACGACATTTTATGACTGCTTATGACCAGTGTTGTCATTGACGCTTGACGGCCGTCAATAGCGTCAACGGTCAAGTCAATCAACTGTTGTTAGAGGGGGTTTGTCAACCGGTTGACGACGTCAAGTACCACGTGACTTTCCCACCATGTCTCTCAAGTGCCGTCGTCCACGTCCAGCTCAGCATCTATACACCATCCTAAATTAGTTTTATTTGACTCTGGTATCAACCAGATACCGCAATTTTGTGCATGCGGTCTCGATGGTGCTAGGAGCAAACAAATGTTTGCCTCATGCTCTTCGCGGTATCGCACAAATTTGGCTTATGTAAAATGTATACCTAGTATGGCAATATCCGGTTCCCACCCCTCGCCTTTGACCGCGTCAAGTCAACCGTTGATGACGTCAGCCGTTGACTTGACGGCTTGATTGACCCGCCTGGACCCCGTCAATGACAACACTGCTTATGACAATTGCATGCTATAATCATTTGCACACCCGGCGGGGCAACGAAGATCTCCTCAGCGTCAATGCGGGGCATGTAGAACACGGCGGTCTCCACATACTCGGGTGGGTTGGGCCTGGTGGAGCCTTTGTTGATGGTGCAGAAGATGAGGAGGGAGGGGAAGAAACTCCCTGAGACAAGGATAGCTGTGGGCGCAGGGTAATGATCTCAACCCGCTGATGGTGTCATCATCGGTCTCTGTTTTGGAAAGGGAATGTTGGGAAAGACAATTGTCTCTTCATTTGGGTGAAATTAGGGTAGTACTGATAAAGAATGTACATCTGAAAGGAGTGTAAGGAAGGGACTAGAAAATGGTAAAGATATTAAATGTGGGTTAGAAGGACGGCACGTGTAAGGAAGTTAGGTGGAGTAAGCAGGGCATTAGGAGAACTGTGATGTGGGGAAACCGTTGGGATTAGCAGGGGTCCATTCCTTCATGGCCCTATCAGTTTGTAGAACTAAAGAGCATCTAAAACCTTGGTAATCCAAGTTGAAGTGAGTCGTGTAGGTGGAATCAAAGGCAAAAATGTCCCCTGACTCAAGATCAACAGAGATACCTTGCTCATACAGGCATATTTCTCCACCATCATATTCGCCGAGTGGGAGGACAAGACAGTAGGACAAATCTTGGTCATCTCTGTGGGCGAAAGTGGATACATTGATGTTGAGAACTAGCCCCAGGAAAGGGAACACGGGGGATGTGTTGAGCCCAGGCAGGTTCGCACTCATGGATAACACCTTGAATTCCACAGAAAGGTAGTGTTCTAGCTGTGTGAAGGGATCAGAAGAGACATAAAATACTGCACAAATTATCTTACCATGTTGCGAATCCATGAGAAAAGACTTGCCAAAACAATGCAGAGTTTGTTGTAAACTGGGCGATATGCAGCTACTTCTTTGGACGTGTAAGGAGTGAACTGGGCGTAATTGGTTTTGCAAGTGCCGACCACCTCAATCTCCGATGGATGGATATCAGGAGCAGTGGATCCCTATAACAACTGATCAATGACCATTGTAAAACAGCAGATTAAACTGTGATTTACCTTGGTTGTATATCAATTGTACCAGACCCAATGATAAACCACATAATCACGATCCTCGCCCTCCAGTATGGTGTCGCAAAAGATTAGAGGGGTGGTATGAGGAATGACTGAGGTCACCAAGTCCGTAAGTGGAAATCTGATGTCGTTGGGCAAAAGAGTACAGATGAATGCCATAAGGTGACCGTCGACCTCCTGGAAGCGTATAACAGGCCTAACATTGGTTAAATTCACGTAGGATAAATCAAGAAACTTGTTACTTACCCTACTAGTGCAGAAGAGAAGCGTATGTAGATGTCAAAATCTCTTCTGACACCTTCAGCATACAACTGGCTTAACTGAATCCAATACACCTTAGCACATCCAGTGATAACTCAGAGATGATAACAAACCTTGTTGAGCATCTCCAACAAACAACTCTCATACTCGCAACATAAGACCTTCTCTCTCTCTGTCAGAGTGAACTCCTTGCTAGTCTTCTTGTTGACAGGACATTTCAGGTTTTTGTGGCGGTCATACGCAGTCTCTACAATCTGCAGCTCTGGCCAAAAAATGGTGATGGCCTCTACAAATTAAATTGTCAGGACTGAAATCAGGGTACTGAAACATAGGGGCTACCAGATATATAAACAGACACTTGACAAGACCCCACATTAACAGGCTCGGCAGGGAGAGCTACACCAGCGATCTTGAAGACCTTCCAAATTCCCCAGTTTCGGTCTCTCAGCTTGAAAGTCCTATGGTCACATTAGAAAGAGAGAAACAGAACAAAAACCTCTGAAACTTACTGATATCGCAAGTGTTGGTAGAGAGTGTCAGACTGTCTAAGGCTAGAACAGTCAAAGACAACTTTGGAGTCCGTATTCTCCAGGGAGAAGTTAACCTCCCATTTAAGAGAGAGTATATCTCTCAGTTTCTCCAGTTTCTGCACCAACGTTGAGACCAATCGCCCGGCAACAGTTTCTAGACAAGTGACGTTAAGTTGAGCAAAATGAACGACATAGACAAAATATCCTTACCAGGGCCTGGAGGATCCTGCAAGGTGTTCGTCATGATTTCAACGACGTTGCCATCCTTCCTCAATCTAAACCTCTTCCCCAAACCAGCAATGATGACAAGTATGTATACAGAAGCTGACAGACGGGCGCATATGAAATCAGAAAACGACGGATAATAAATGGTACCAGTACATACCTCCTGCAGACAGCATGCACCAGCGGCCACCCCAGTTGTACATCCTCCCCAACTTCTTGATTTCGCCTTGCGTTTTCAAGCCTAGAAGTCGAGCAGCTTCCCTCTTGTTCACGTCGTGGCCCTTAGTATAGCCTTTGGAAACAGGCCCTGGGGTGCTAGACAATACTTAGCATGTCGATCGGAAAGGTAAAACCACTCATACCTTTGCATGGCAACGAATAGTTCCATCTCGTAGAGCATCTGCAGGAAAGCATTTCGCAAGCTAGTGGACTCCTGAACAGAGCATCTGGCGTACGCCCTCTCGAGGAGGGTGCCACGCTCCTGGTTCGCAAGCTGCTGAGACGGTGGACCTCGAAGATCCCAAGCGTATTCTTCCAGCTGCTCGTCCCCGACGGAGGCGAGCAGAGCCAACTGCTCCTCCGTGTCCTTGTTGCAGTGTCGTGCAGGTTCGTCGTCGCGTCGTCTCCAAACTCTGGCTGACTGGGTGACGACAACATCATCCGGATCGACACCTCCTCTCTTGCACTTCTTCTTCTTCTTTGGCCTCTCCGCAGCGACGGCTGCACTACCCCCTTCATCACCGTCCTCGTTGCGGTCGTCGTTGTCGTCACGAACCTCATCGCGCTCGTCATTGCGGCCTTCACCACGTTCGTTGTTGTGGACCTCGCCGCGGTCGTGCTCGCCACGGTCACCACTTCCGTGATCGCTGCCGCCGTGATTGCTATCATTGTCGAGGTTCATATTGACATGCTGAGGTTGGAGATCAGGAAGAGGGGGGACGACGGGTTCATGGGCGACTGAAGTCTGCTCTGACAACGAAGATGCAGTCTGGGGGAGGGATGTGGAGGTGGGCAGAGAATTTTGTGAACGTATGACTGGCGTCGGATAGGGTGCTCCTGAACGCTGAGGAAGAAAGGACATGGGAGGTTTCGCCTGGACGACGATGTCGGCGGCAGGGAGAAGTCCTGTCCCGCAATTTAGAAATCCACAGCAAGGAAATGAAATGGTTATGGAAACTCACCTCCAAAAGTTGAAGTGGATTCTAAGACTGGAAATATTTGATTGAGAGGCTGTAACGAGGTGCTAGTTCCCCGGGGCAAAGCGTGCGAGGGCCTTTCGCAATGCTGAGGGGTTCTCCCCATTAATGTCCTGATCCTTCTACCTATAGGCGTGAGATTTTCTTCCGAACCCTGAGAGCCTGAGTGGGACCGTGGACGGCGAGAGGAAGGAGTCCTTGGGTTTGCCAGCAGGGGATGAACGGTACTTCGCCCGTACGCCAGGGTCAGCAGCTCTGTGACGAGGTCTTCAGGAAGGACACGACCCGACCCGGGGCGCAATTCTGATACGATGGCCCACGCTCTCTCGGCATCCAGGAGCATGACAAGAAGGGTGGTAAGAGAGGGGAGCAGAGGAGCCCGACGTCGGTCGGGAGGTTTGGGACCTCGTCGCGGCGGTGCAGAACTGTCATGAACGCCTCCAAATTATATACATCGGACCTTACTTTACTATAGTTTACCATCGGACCTCGCATCGGACTTCGCCTCGCTTCGCATCACGTCCGGCCCTTCGGGCATACCGGTCTTCTCGGCTACCTCGGTCATGATCTAGACCTTGGAGTCATACTTACCTCGCCTCGTGCTGTGACCCACTTCGTACTCCATGGTACCCACTTCGTAGTCCGTTCTGACCCACTCCTACTCCGGCTTTGTTTGTCTTCGTTTGGGTCCTTATCCTCATGTATATAAGGGCTCACCAATCTATGAGGAGGGGTCATCTCGACCTTTTCTATTCTCCGGCTACCTGGGGGATCTTCCCTAAGTACTGCAGGGGTAGATCTATACCTTCATTTTACCTAGTTCGTACCTCGCCCTATCCTCGTCTCTCCTTGCCTTGTACCTCGTCGCGACGTCCTGAACCTGCATCGCAGGTAGACCGTTGCTGACATAAGGTCGAGATCCTCCTCATCGTTCACCGCGTCGCTTCGTCGTACTTTACGTTTGCATTGCCATATCCCTTTGGGGAGCGCCAACCGACGTACTGGTCACCCTCGGATCTAAGTCAAACTCTCGCACTGTACATCGAGTTGGCACGGGCCCTATGCCCTAATGCCTTAATCGGAACTGTTGCAGCACTGTGGCCTTATGCCTGCGCTGTAGGGGTCTATAACAGGTTAGCTGGTAATTCCCAGCGCCTGGGCCTTGATGCCTTTCCCTTCAGGGATTGGTCAACTGCCGAACGCTTCGCCTCGGACTACTGTACTTCGCTTCGCATCGTCACGTCCAAGATGACGTAAAACTACCCCGCGTCCACGCCAAGGACGATAAACTTATGGTAGTCGCCGTATCACCGACGCACCGCTGGAATGGAGATCACTGCCCTTCGGGGTTAGGCCATCACCGGATCCTCTCATAGGAGCGCTGACCGACGAAATGGTCACCTGAATTGCAATCATCGGGTCGGAGAACCACCTCCGTTATCAAAGGGCATCTGCGTTCGCTTCGCATAGAAAAGCACGGGTCCGCAATGACACGAGGCTCCTGTCGGAGTTAACCTCATTAAACTATGACGTTCAGGTCCTGGAACGACCACCACCGGGCTAGACCACGTATAACGGGTCTGGAATGTTTTAAACTTACCCTGCGTTTCGCTTCACATTGAAAAGAAAGGTCCGCGATGACCATAAACTAAGGGTCCGCAATGACCGAAAACTACCATTGCCTAGTTTTGTGTCGGCGAAAGATGCGCCACGCCATCGTACGGCTTAATGAAAGCTCTGGTCCCCGTCCCCTTGGTTCCCCTTCACCTCCCCATACTAGAAGGCATGGTCCGCAATGACACATTAAACTACGGCAGACATATAGGGAAAGTTCCGGATAATATCTGGACATCTTGGAAAGTTTGTGCGTCTGGAATGACGCTTGAAGACAAGGAAATAGGTCGTTAGGATAAACACGTGACGAGCATCCCGTCCCCCCCGGTCTTTAGGGGTATCCTTCCACGTGACTTCGCTATCCCCTTCGTTAAACTAGCACCGCATCGGATTCCTATGGGAAGCGCTTGCCGACGTACTGGCTACCCGTCGGGTCCGTAATGACCCTGAGCAGGCTGGCTCTAGAAATAAACTAAAGATTACACTCAAGCATCGCCTCGGTATCCTCGGGGTCTTAGGCCTAATGTGGAAGCGACCCACAAGTCAAAAAGTATTGGCCAAGACATTTACACCATTGCACCGCCTTCGTAGTCGTTTTATTGGTTCCGCTTCGCCTCCCTCGTTAGAAGTCATCGTTCATCGCTCGGGCCGAAAGGCCACATTGTTCATCCGTCCGCGCTGAAGACATTAAACTCAGGCCGCCCCGCGTTCGCTTCGCTTTGAAAAGCACATTGATCATCGTTCAAGCGCTGGCCGACGTATTGGCCACTCCGCATCCTTGAGACGAGGAGCGCTAGCCGACGGATTGGCTATTCTTCGCATCGTTTTCGGCCTTAATTTGGCCATTCTTCGCATCGGTTTCACCTTCGAGCAATTTTTTTTCGGACGGCCGCTTACACGCTCTGTACGCTCACTTCGTTCGCTTCTGTCGCGCGACTTTGCTACCGAAACTACCTAGTTTCGCAAAGTCGTTTTTGGTCGAAGGTACTAGAGGTAGTAAGTGGAGCGAGCTCTTGAAGAGAGCTCGCACGGTATTCGGGATACCTTCGGGTAAAGGGTCGCAGGGCGATCGTAGGCTAGCGAGCCCCGATGAAGTGCTGAAGAGAGCCTCGCCCAAAGCGAGAGCGCAGCCGAGCGTCGAGGCGACGCGATACCAGCGCCAGACCCTTTAGGTAAAAATGTCCCATTTTTTTTCAGTTTTTGGAACCGGCCTTAATTCGTTCATGTTTTTTGGCTGGTCATTGAGGACAATGAATGTGAAAAGGGGGTAATGTCATGAACGCCTCCAAATTATATACATCGGACCTTACTTTACTATAGTTTACCATCGGACCTCGCATCGGACTTCGCCTCGCTTCGCATCACGTCCGGCCCTTCGGGCATACCGGTCTTCTCGGCTACCTCGGTCATGATCTAGACCTTGGAGTCATACTTACCTCGCCTCGTGCTGTGACCCACTTCGTACTCCGTGGTACCCACTTCGTAGTCCGTTCTGACCCACTCCTACTCCGGCTTTGTTTGTCTTCGTTTGGGTCCTTATCCTCATGTATATAAGGGCTCACCAATCTATGAGGAGGGGTCATCTCGACCTTTTCTATTCTCCGGCTACCTGGGGGATCTTCCCTAAGTACTGCAGGGGTAGATCTATACCTTCATTTTACCTAGTTCGTACCTCGCCCTATCCTCGTCTCTCCTCGCCTTGTACCTCGTCGCGACGTCCTGAACCTGCATCGCAGGTAGACCATTGCTGACAAGAACCAATCCGAAGCCTGAGTTTGGGACACCGTGTCCCAAACTTTCGACTCTCTCCGCACGCCGATCCCTTCGCCCCTCCCTCTTCCCTAATGTTCCTCTTACCGACGCCAATCGATTCAACAACAATAACGACTCGGGCCTCAAACCCTTAGCCCGTTCCGTTCGGACGGTTTCTTGTTGAGAGACCCCGGCATGTCGCCGTCCAGACATCCCGTAGTTTTTATCAGGTGCGCACCCCATCTCTGCGGTCCTCAGCGGCTTAATCCATCAACACTCTTATTCAGTTGCGCGTAGATGCCGTTACCGACTCAGAGTCAGAACCCGAGACCCATGCCCGTTCAGCACCACACCCCTCCAGGCTTCCTTCCCGGCGAGCTTTACGAGCACGACCCTCCTCAGGAGCATCCCATCCAGGACACTTTCCCCGACCATCACCACATCGTCCCCTCCAACGACTGGCAGCAACACCACTCCCGTCCTTCTTCCGCCGTTACGCAGGATTTCGACGCCGTGCGCAGGGCCACCTACCCTTTTGTCAAGCAGGATCGCGACGAACTCTCCCACTATTCCCTACCCTCTTTTGGACACCACGACGACGACGACGACGACGACGACGACGAGAACATCCCACGTTCCTTTCCTTCTCGTACGGCGAGCCCCTCTCCCTCCTTGATCACTCTCCTCAGGTCATCTCCCTCGGCCCCAACCACAGCTATCCCTCCTCCTATGATCTGTCTTCCTCCCCCGCTCACTCGTACCATGAACTCGACCGCCACGTCAAGCTTGACGAGTCTGCGTCTGTAATAGTCCCCTCACAAATCATCTACCGTTCACCGCCCCTTGATCACATGCACCCAATGTCTTATCTCCCCTGGCCTCCCTGTTCAGCACACAGACGACACCGCTTCCAAGGAGACTCAATACCTTCGTCGAAGGTGCTTCAACTGCTCTCAGACCGAGCCCCCTAGCTGGCGTCGATCAACGCTCAACCCTGGCAAGATCGTTTGCAACAAGCGCGGTCTCTACGAACGCACACATTTACGCCCGCGTCCGCTTCGTTTCGACGAGCTCGGGACAGGGAAAAAACCCGGAAACAGCCGAAGGGTTCTCCCAAGACGAACTCCTTGGTTAAGCGGGAGGTGGAGGCGGAGCCTATGGCTCGTCGCGCGTCTGTGTCGTCGACGTCGTCTTCTGTGCACTCGAGCAGTGACTGGGACGATTCTGGTCAGTTTCCCTTTCTTGCGTGGCGTTGCCTGTTGCGTGGCGCTAACTTCGCCATCAGTTTACGTCGCTTCATCAGGATCTGCACCTGCTTCGTCCTACAACTCGCCGTCACCTGCGAGTTTCTCGCTGCCTCTTGAGCGCTCCTCGCACTCTCCGACCCTCCTGCCTCGTGATGGTGGGACCAAGGACAAGGAGCCCGAGATGCTCGCTGGTCCTGCTAGGGGTCCGTCTGTGTTCCCCATGCAAGTCGGACCCATCGCGCCCGAACCGAAGAAAACGGAGCGAAAGAAACGCCAACCCAACAAGAGGGCGAAGGACGACAGGAGCCAGACGGAGACACCGAAACCTACGGTGCCGACGCCTCCCCAACCAGCCGCCGCCGTTCAAGGTCGCCCCGCCGAAGCCAAATGACTCTCCCGAGCCTGCCTCCAACAGGTCTGCTGGCTCGTCGGGGCGCTCGGTGCAGCCGTCGCCCACGACGACGGCGCCGATAGGGCCTGGCCGTGTTGTGGACGAGGACTACGACAAGGGTGTTGCCGACGCGTTGATGGACCTCGCCGTGTACCGCGCTCCAGAGCCTCTCGTGCCCGTGTACTCGAACAACAACACAAGCGGTCCTGCGATGCCTCCTGCCCCTCGTCAGACTTTGCCTACGCCCTCCCTTCGCTCGCACAGGGGCTCCATCTCTTCGACGTGGTCGAACCACTCATTGTCAATCCCTGGGCCGCATAAGTGCACATCTTGTCCGCAAATGCCATTGGAATCGCCTTGGGCACCACCTACTCGTACGTAGACGTTTTTTCGTACGGTAATGTTGTAACTAACATCTTTTTTCACTAGATGCGTGGGTGTCTGGCAAAACGATCGAGTCGAAATCATCGCCAACGACCAGGGTAACCGCACGACGCCGTCCTACGTCTCCTTCTCCAATAGCGAGTGTCTTATCGACGACACCGCGAAGAACCAGGTGGCGATGAACCCCCACAACACGTGCGTGTTTCGCCTTCTTTTCTGTAGATCGCCTATGCTGATTGCCATTCAGTGTGTTCGACGCGAAATATCTCATTGGTCGCAAGTTCGGTGATGCCTTTCAGTCGCCTGAGGAAAGTTCTGATAAATATGAAGGAGACTACCGAATCGTACCTCGGCGCCACCATTAGCAAGGCCATCGTCAAGCCACCGAGGATGCCGGCGCATCGCCGGCTTCAACGTGCTCCGTATCATCAACGAGCCCACAGCAGCTGCCATCGCGTACGGTCTCGACAAGAAGGTTGTCGGCGAGTGCAACATGCTCATCTTCGATCTTGGTGAAGGTACCTTTGACGTTACTCTTTTGACGACCAAGGAGGGTATCTTCGAGGTCAAGGCTGCTGCTGGTGACACCCATCTTGGTGGTGAGGACTTCGATAACCGTCTCGTCAACCACTTTGTTCAAGAGTTCAAGTGCAAAGGACGAGAAAGGTAAGTTGTGCTGTCTTGTCTGTAAAAAGTACGCTAATTACGTCTTGCAGACTTGTTCATCAAACCTCGGGCCCTCCGCCGTCCTCGTATCGCTTGCGAGTGTGCCAAGCACACTCTCGCCAGACCTCCATTGAGACCGACTCTCTTTTCGAGGGTATTAACTTCTACACTTCCCTCGCCCGTGCCCATTTCGAGGAGCTCTGCCAGGACCTGTTCCGCAGCATTCTCGAGCCGGTCGAGAAGGTCCTCCGTGACTCGAAGCTCGACAAAATAAACAAAATAGTCCTCGTCGACGGCCCCACTCATATCCCCCCCATTGTCAAGCACCGCGTGGTGTCCCCCAGATCGAGGTCACTTTCGATATCGATGCGAATAGGATCCTCAATGTGTCTACCTCCGACAAAATGACCGGCAAGTCGAACGACATCACGATCACTAACGACAAGGGTCGTCTGTCGAAGGAGGAGATCGAGCACATGGTGAACGATGCAGAGAAGCACAAGGGGTCAGTGTTCTGTTACTTTGCTACGGCGAGTTACAACCTGTTTGCTGATATATCAATCATTAGCCGATAACGAGACTGCCGCCGCCGGATTACGTCGAAGAACAGTCTCGAGTCTTACGCCTACAACCTCCTCAACTCGCTCGGCCAAGAGAAGCTCGCGGACAAGTTCAAAGATGTTGACAAGGCTAAGCTCGAAACTGTTGTGAACGAGGCTATCGCATGGCTGGACGCATCGCAGGAGGTCTCAAAGGAGGAGTACGAGGACAAATAGAAGGAGCTTGAGAGTGTCGCGAAGTACGTTTCCTTTGCTTCTTTGTGTCGATGATTATCTATCTGACTTCAACTTGCTTAACCCGATCTTGCAAAAGCTGTACGGTACCAGCGGTGCAGCACCAGGCAGCTTCTTCGACGGCGCACCAGGTAGTGCTCCGGTGCTTTCCCCGGTAGCGGAACGGAGGACGGTCCCAGTGTGGAGGAAGGTCGACCAAGTGTTCCCTTTGTCCACTTTTGCTGCTTGCACGTCTTTACTTTCGTATTACAGCTGGAATCATTGTACCTATACTATATTCTAGTGTTCTTACTACGTATTATTTTATCAAAATGGTGGGGGTACAAATGAAAACTAATAAAATGAGGAGCAGTACTGTAACGCCAGTGTCCAAAGCTCTGCTCTAGAAACCATGTCTTGTGAAGAAGTCTGAGAAAGTGTCTGCAGGTAGGTATCAAGGAGCACTATCTGATCTGGGGAGAGAGGGGATCTAATATCTGGTACTTCAATGTGGGACATCCGCTCCAGAACCTGAGTCTGGAAGGGATTTTCCCCATCGTCGTCGCCCTCGGCCCGAGCTGCCTCCTGATGGTGACGGTTGATGCGAGGGATATCCAAGGCTTCGAAGTCAATGCCGTACACTGCTTGTTCCTCTTCGCTGAGGACCTGGGGATCCTCAGGAGAGAACACAGCCCGGATCCCATGTTGAGCAGTACCATGAGCATACATAACGGTGGGTGATTGGTGATGCTGTCCACGTCGGGAAAGAGTGTGGTTGTTCCACGTCGCCATCCAGGCCTCTGCATCAGCGTTGATCTCAGCAAGGAAAAGGTGGTGGAGGAGCCATATGTGAGCGTCCTGATCCGTGTTGAGACCGCGGTGGAGCTCAAGCAAGCGGAAGAATTCCTTCCACTTTGAGCCAAATCCAGAGGTGACGTCCACCCAGAGATGCTCAATGTGTATGTTGTGCACAGAGCTGTTGTAGAAAGAAATGAGAGAGAGAGGAACTGAAAGAAAACAGAGACGTACCGGCCCCAAATGTAGGACCCTCTCCCAACGCCGCGCACATCCTCCTGACGGGAGGCAACAAAAAAGTTCTCGGTTCCGTGATCTCCTCGCATCCGGCTAGGATAGCCAAAGACAGCTGCAATAGCCTCAAAAATATCGAGGACAGTGCTTGCGCGGTTGTTATCACTTGCTCTGATTCCAAGGACAAACCTTGAGTAACCATCTATGAAAGCGTGGATCACAATTTTCCACCGGATAAGCCCTGTACCTCAAAGCATCAGTCTATTTCCAGCTTACTTGTGGAGGAACTCACCATGCTGGCCATCATGATGCCACAAGGAATTTGGTCCAGGGACAGAATACTCGCGATGGACCAACCTGTGAGGAGCATATGACCGTGTAGGAGGACCAACCACCCTGCGATACGACTCCACCACACGTTGACGAGGGACTCTTTCACCAAGTTGGATGAGATACCCGTCAATCATCCGCCGTCCAAATGTTGGGAATTGGTGGTAAATAGACAGCATGAGCTGGTCTAGCCCGGCGTCAGAGAGGGTGGACAGATCGCTGGGTGTACCTGGGTAGTACGTGCGCCATGTAGCACCTTGTTCGTCGATGTTATCCTCGTAGACAGGAGGACCAGGTTGGGCAATACCGTACTCCACTTGCCGACGGCGTATAGTGCGTGGGTCACAGTTGTAGAGACAAGCGATTTCAGCCACTTGTGCACGGCCAGAGGACAGGCGGGCGAGGTCGTCGGGATCGATATAAACCCGTGGTCTTCCAGGGCCATCGGGAGTTCTTACGCCCATCTCTTGCGGCAGGACATCTGGCTGGTCTGAGGAAGCAGTCACGGCCTCTTCAAGGGCACCAACCATTGCTATGATGCTAGACTCCATAATAACGACCTCGTTTGGAGGGATGTTTGCTGCATGCTGCACAGAAAGACATTGTAAGATCTTGGATATGTACGCCAGTTGAAGCCCGGAGTCAAGGCAATGCTTACTTGTCTGATGTCGTTGAGTAGCTCCACACATTCTGTACGTTGGCGGCCAAGACGTGCTGCGTCTCCTAGTTGAGTGCGGAGCGCTTGGTTTACCCTATAGCCTAGGGCATCATAGGCTTCGTACAGGCGTTTGACAGCCACGGGCTGTAGCTGTTGATTGGTGGCCATGTAGTTTTTTGAAGACTAGGCGCAGAGAAAGGCCCACATACACAAGCGCCGGCTTGTTGAGATTGAAACGGGAATGAAACGAGACAATGCCAAAGCAAGACCAAAGTGGGATCAAGGGTATTTACACTAGAAATTATCCTAAACTGTCAAGAAGTGAGGCCTGAAATTGACTTATTTACCACAAAACTGGGACGAGAACGGCAACTATTATGTCCGGCCCTGTCCTTCATAATCTCTTCCCTTCGTCGCCCTCAGTCCTCTCCTACACTTCACGTCCTTTCGTCGCACTGGTGACCTCTCTTTCTAGCCCCTGTTCCAAGAGATGAAGCAAAGCTATTAGGGCATTCAAACCTCCAGTTCACTCATGGGTATGTACCCATTTACCGTCTGCTTGACGACTCACCCAACCTCGAGTCCTAGATTGTTTCCTTGATGTCCGCGTGCAGAACGCGTCGCTCACGCCCGCGGGTTCCCTGAGCGATAGCCCAAGCCTACACCTCATTTGCAAGCTCGAAGACACTCCCCTGGTCCGACAATCTCGTTCCACCCCGTGGCGCGATCAGCGGACCGTGCACCGTAGGATCCACTCGAACCATTGTACAAGTCAACAAATCGACACCCTTCATCATGATCAACTAGACGCCCGAGAAGCACGCGATCGTATTTAGGACGACCGCGCCCACGACCGCGCCTCCACCAACATTGTCTCGTGTCCAGCACCGCGCGGAGTTATACACGAAAGTCGTGTTTTCCCCCGCCTCCAGGAGCCAAGGAATTCTGCGCTTTCACGATCTGGGTGTAAACGTGGACGCCCTTTTCTAACGTCACCTCAACCCGCCGCGTGTAGGCCCGGTCTTTATTGGGACGGAGCCCAATGCCCCGAACCTCCCGTATACCCTCCCTTTTCCGTTGGCGTGTTATATGGCAAGTCACGAACCCTGTGCCCTCGCGGATCTTCATTCCCGCAATTGTCGTTGGTATGCCTGTCTTGCAATCCTGGAGCATCACGCGGCTGTCGCGCAAGTCACCTTCCTGGAGCTCGACGCGGCGTTGGCATAGGATCCGAGGCGAAGACGAGGCGTGTGCTTGAGCAGGCACTGGGGGTTGCTGGTGGGGGGCCATTCGAAGGACGTAGTGATCGAGCGCTGTGACGGATACGAGGTGAGTAAACGGTATTTCTTGGATGTCATTTCGTGCGGGGGATGCCGACGTCCATTCGCGCAGGTTATTATCTTGTTGCAAGTTAGATAAACTGCATTCCACATTGCTGTACCCCCCGGCGTTGTGTATGATATCACGTTTCCACGACACATCATGCCCGCAAACTGTTCATGCTTTTGTGCGACGAAGAATCAAGGTGCAGACTATCAACAGCCACGGCCTCATGTGCCTTGCATGCGATGTCGAGGGCGTCAACGAAGTCCTTCGATAGTGATAGTCTGGTTCCTCTGGCCCGTGCACAGCAATCTCCGTTGAGACTTAAAACACAGCGATCGCGTGCAGGGCCACTGCAGGCTTTTCATCTTCCGCCCCCGCCCACCGTCTTTTGTTCAGCACCTGTTCCAAGTCCTATCCTCGGATGGCAATTACTTCCGTCCGCACCCTTGTGAAATAGTCAACATCGGCCGTTGAAAGTCCATTGTCTTTAAAATATATCACCCGCAGTACGTCACCGTAAGCTCGAGGTCGGAAGGGCACTACTAACCGCCAACACCAGACCTCCGTCTTTCGCATCCCTGCCAAAGCTCCTTATTCGAACAGGACTTCAAACCCTTCCCTAGCATCCCCCGCAAATATCCGACTTATAATGGTGAGTAAGGCTCTTTATCCGGCTCTCCTCCGCCACTGACGCCATACGCCAGGCAGATCGAACCGTGCAGCATCTCTCCAACCTCCACCGACTCGATACAGTCCAGGCAAGGCTCGATTATTTTTCTCGGTTTATTCCCGAGAAGCCTTCATTGCTGTCCCACATCGGCATCTCCTTTCACAACCGGTTTCAGGAGGGCGGCAATCTGGTAGACATCGAAACAGCCATCGCTTTTGAGCAACGCGCCGCCGATCTCACTCCCGAGGATCACGACGACATGCCTGGGTATCTCAGTAACGTGGGAATATTCCTCCTAGATCGATTCCAGTGGTTGGGAGATGTCACAGATGTTGACGCCGCCATCCGTGTGCAGCGCCAGGCCATCGAGCTCACTCCCGAGGGCCATGTCAACAAGCATCTGTACCTCAACAACCTCGGGAACTCCTTTGCATGTCGATTCGAACGGTTGGGAAACATCGCAGATGTCGACAGCGCCATCGGTGTACAGCGCCAGGCCGTCAATCTCACTCCCGAGGGCCACGCCGACAAGCCTGGGTGTCTGACCAACCTCGGAGGATCCTTACTGGTTCGATTCGAGAGGCTGGGCGATGTCGCGGATGTAGACAGCGCCATTCGTGTGCAGCGCACGGCCGTCGATCTCACTCCTGAGGGCCACGCCGACAAGCCTAAGTACCTCAACAACCTCGGATCCTCCTTCCGAAGTCGATTCGAGCGGGCGGGAGACGTCGCAGATGTCGACAGCGCCATCCGTGTGCACCGCGCTGCGATCGATCTCACTCCTGATGGCCACGCCAACAAGCCTACGTATCTCGGCGGCCTCGGAGTCTCCTTCCTGCGTCGATTCCAGCGATTGGGAAACATCGCAGACGTCGACAGCGCCATCCGTGTACAGCGCGCGGCCATCGATCTCACTCCTGAAGGCCATGCTGACAAGCCTCAGTACCTCAGTAACCTCCTTCCGGTCTCGATTCGAGCGGTCGGGAGAGGTCGCAGATGTTGACAACGCCATCCGTGTACAGCGCGCGGCCATCGATCTCACTCCTGAAGGCCACGCCGACAAGCCGAAGTACCTCAGCAACCTCGGGAACTCCTTCCTACGTCGATTCAAGTGGTCAGGAGACGTCGTAGATGTCGACAGCGCCATCCGTGTGCAGCGTGCGGCCATCGATCTCGCACCTGCGGGCCATACATCCAAGTCTGGGTGGCTCAGCAACCTTGGAGGCTCCTTCCTGGCTCGATTCGAACGGCTGGGAGACGTCGCAGATGTGGACAATGCCCTCCGTGTGCGGCGTCAGGCTATTGATCTCACTCCCGAGGGCCATGCCGACAAGCCTGGGAGGCTCAGCAACCTCGGGAACTCCTACCTGGGCCGATTTGCGAAGTTGGGAGATGTCCCGGATGTTGACAATGCCATCCGTATACAGCGCCGGGCGGTCGACCTTACTCCTGAGGGCCATGTCAGCAAGCCCATGTACCTCAACAACCTCGGGAGCTCCTTCCTGCATCGATTTGAGCGGTTGAGAGATGTCGTGGACATCGACAGTGCCATCCGTGTGCAGCGTGACGCCGTGATGCTCAATCCTGAGGGCCACTCCAACACGCCTATATACCTCAACAACCTCGGAAATTCTCTCCAGCGTCGATTCGAGCAGTTGGGGGAGACAGTCGACTTTCATGCCGCGGTCGATGTTTACAGGACCTCCGCAAACAGTCCATCTGGCCCACCATCCGTCAGGTTCTATGCTGCCCGTAACTGGGCGAAGTTACTGTCCTCCCGACCTTCCACATCCTCGCCCTTGGAGGCCTACCAGGTGGTGCTAGCGCTTGTCCCGCGTGTGGTATGGCTAGGCTCCAACCTCCATCGTCGCTATGAAGAGCTTCCTGCCATAGCCGAAGTGGTGAGCGAGGCCGTTGCGGCCGCAATCGCCGCCGGTACTCTGGCCCGTGCTCTCGAATGGCTGGAGGAGGGCCGGTGTGTCATCTGGGGACAGATGCTTCAGCTCCGCACACCGCTTGATGACCTGCGCGCTGTGGACCCAGCACTTGCAGATGACTTGGAACGCGCTTCACGCGCGCTCGATGCTGCAGGAACAAGTCAAGGCTTCGTGGCCGAAAAAGAGGACAAGGCGACATCATTGGAGGATGAGGCACAGAAGCACCGCCGTCTCGCAGAGGATTACGAACGGATGATTGAGAAAGCTCGCACACTTCGCGGATGCGAAGACTTCCTGCGACCGAAGAGGCTGGCACATTTTCGCCCGGTCGCCGATTCCGGCCCTGTGGTCGTGGTCAACATCAGCACGACCCGCTGCGACGCGTTGGTCTTGCTCCAGTCTTCTGATACAGTCCTACATGTCCCTCTCCCTGCTCTCAAACATGCAAAGGTGGCCGCTTGGAAGAACTCAATGCTGCAACATCTCCGGGGGTCATGGGTCCGGACCCGTGGGTCGCGGCGGAAACCTCCCGCCGCTGGGGAAAAGAACACCGTGCTTTCTATTCTTGCAAACATTTGGTCGAATATTGTACAGCCAATCGTCTTTGCGCTTGCCGAGGTAAGTTTGTGTATCACCCTGATTCAGTTCGATCGATACTCAGAAATGACCCGGCCGTTCTCAGTCGACAGGGGATTTGTGGACGCCAGGTGATATTCCTCACCTCACCTGGTGTGCGACAGGTCCTTTGGCATTCCTCCCTGTCCATGCGGCCGGCATCTACGACAACGAAGGAGGGCCGAAGATTTTCGACTTTGTCGTATCCTCCTACACGCCCACGCTCTCTGCACTACTCGAAGCTGGACGGCGCGGTCATAGTCACGTTCGCTCGCCGACTCCTAGCGTTTTGGCCGTATCGCAGCCTGGAACGCCCGGTCAAGGTTCATTGCCAGGGACCATTGCCGAGATCGCAGCTGTGAAGAAGCTTGTCGGAGAACAAGGGTTGTATATGGATAGAGAGGCGGCAACTAAGGATTCCGTCCTTGCAGCCATGGCGGACCATAGCTGGATCCATCTTGCCTGTCACGCGCATCAACATCCTCAAGACCCTACTCAGAGCGCGTTCATCCTCCACGACAGCCGATTAGAGCTTCCTCTCCATCATGCAACGCTCGTTCAAGCACACCGAGCTCGCGTTCCTATCCGCCTGTCAAACTGCCACCGGCGACGAGAAACTGACGGAGGAGGCGGTCCATCTCGCGGCGGGGATGCTCATGGCAGGATATTCAAGTGTTGTGGCGACGAATGTGGTCGATTATGGACAAAGATGCACCAGTGATTGCGGAGGCGTTTTACTCGCGGCTGATGGAGGACGGCGGGGACGGTCGAAGGAAGGTAGCATACGCGCTTCACGATGCGGTGAAGCTTTTGCGCGATAAGGTCGGAGAGAGGGAGTTTGTCCGGTGGATCCCCTTCATTCACATTGGAGTATGAGGGATCGGAGCCAGCGGTTCCGTTCAAATTATGTTCTTTCTCCGTGGTTGTTTCTGTATACTGCGGCGATGACGTTTCTGCCTTCTTCACGTTCGCTACTCGAAACACTACCTTCGAATATCATACATCAACTTTCATGCTGCCTTTGAGCTTTGTCGACACACTACAACGAGGGACATAATCATGGCACACGGCGGTACACTATGCTTCATCGCGCTCTCTTTGCGACACGGAATGAAATTGGTGCAATCACAGTTGTGCGCTGCACGAAAAGATTGCGATCCGTTGTCCACCTATCTCCAAACCCAGTAAGCACGGGCGATACGTCATACAAAACGGTCTAAAGTACACCCCGGAACCTCCACATTCTAAAGTATAAGTAACATAAGGGAGCCCTCTAAACAGCGATCGGCGTCTGCATCGCCTGCGCGGCCACATACAGCTGCTTCCCGTCCTCCGCCACCTTCGCCCAGCGCACCCTCCTCCGGCTCCTCGATCCAGCCCTCGCGCACGAACATGTCCCGGTCGGGGAACACCTCGACGATATCGCACTCGAACCCGTCCATCGCGAGCGTGTACCGCCGCCAGAGCGCGCGCGCGGGCCCCGCGCCGCACTCGAGGAGCGCGAACGCGGGCGCGACCCCGACGGTGCGGAACATCTGCCCGACCGCGTACTTCTCGTCCAGGAAGCGGCGGGCGTGCGCGGCGGAGGTGATGCGCACGGTGGAGGTCGCGACGCAGGCGACCTTGTTGTTGCACAGGAGGTGCACCTGGCGTTTTTGGGTGATTGGGTGCGCGGGGGAGGCGGGGTGCGTGATGGGGGAGGTGCGGGTGTAGACTGTGTGGATGTTGATGGTGCGCGCGAAGAATGAGCTGGAGGGTGGTGTGAGGTGTGAGGTGAGTGAATGAGAGAGCGAGGAGGGAATACAGACCTTAGGAGACGTTGGAGGTCGCCGCGCGCGGTGAGGATGATTCGCTCCAGCCCTGTCACGTCGACGGGCCAGTCCCTGAACTACGAACGGAACAACGAGCGTGAGCACGACGGCCTCCAGGGCACCACGAGAGCGAGCACTGACCTCAACAGTGGTAGCATTGGTCTTGTAAGTGTCGACAATGGCCATGATGACAGGAGGCGTGGTACGGATAGCGTAAGTAGGTTGAGAGGAAGAACGGATGATGCGGATAGATGGCAAGGACGAGGTGGGGGTATTTATGCGCTGGTCCCTCCTCCTATCGAGACGGGCGGCCCCTGCATGTCATTCTCCTGATACTCCGCGGGATGGCACAACGGGTGGGGAGATGGATACGACCGGCGGATGAAGTGGGCAGACTGGAAGCGACAGCGCCAGGCTCCGTCCGGTCAGCCCTCCAAGAAAGGTTTTGTATGGGTTGATGGATTTGATGTGGCAGTGGGCCGGCGGTCTACGGTCAGCGTGGTCAGCAAGCGGAGACACCAGCGTCGACGATACGACGGTCGGTGGATTGGTCCTTCTTTGCATGTAAGGTCGCCGGCACCCGTTCTTTCGACAGACATAACCCTGCTCCTTGAAAGGTCAACCACGTCTCGCAGTCCACGCTCGCCCCAAACGCGACGGTCCCTGCCGACATCGCTCGATGGTGTCCAGTGCGTCAAAGAAACAATTCGAGAGGCCGGCGCCGCCGACGCGAGATTGATAGACGGGCGTCCCTGTGAGAACGATGATCTGAAGAGGACAAGATACGTATACTTAAGTATTGGGGCTGGACGTTGACGGATGGAGGGGTGGACGCACAACTGAATCGAATACGTATGGATTCTCGCCTGCGCTTGCAGGGCGATGGCATTGTTATTACATCAGCGCGCGCTGGAACAGGAGACTGCATGCCGCGTCGAGCGGGCGGGCTCGCGGGGCTTTTGACGCGAACGGGAAGCGTTGTGTCGAGCGCGTGTCGGGATGGAGAAGAGAGTTGGACGTTGGACGATTGAGGAAGGACGCGGTTGGGTTAGACGTCTTTGGGCATTCTTGTCTGTCGTTCCGCGTGCCAGTCCGGCGGCGTTACCGGTTCGCCTCGTACGATTTCGAAGCTTCAGGTCGGCCAGATGCTGTTGGCCTGCAAAGTAAAGTTTCAGACAGACGATGGCGAGGCACCGAGGACGCGAAGACGCTACATATGATACGGCGCACGATGACGAAGCCCAGGACCTGAGTCTGCCGTCCGACTCCCAGGCCCACCGGGCAGCCCAAGTGCCATTATCAGGATAACCGCCCGACCCCTACGCTGTCCCACGGAACGCCACCGTTCCTTCCTATGTTGGTATTGGGAAGTAAGCTTGCTCTGTACGCGCGGATAGAGGGCAGTTTGGGGTCGAGGATCGCAGGATCCTCTATGTGGATCGTCGTCACGGGCCGTCGTGGGCTTTCTCTCGCGGGGTCCACCACGCCTGTCAGCAAGTCATCTGCATCCAGCAGCTGCGTCTGATGCGTCGGTCGAGGGTAGCGATCTGTACACGGTCCTGCGCGGCGCCTCGATAAGCACCATGATCCGTCCGGGTGTATGAAAGAACGAGCCAACCTACTCTATCGATGATGCACGCACAGTAGCCGCTCGGTCGAATCCTCCATCATCGGACGTGCTGACGTCCGCATCTTTCAATGCTTTGCTGGCAACGAGGACCGGGAAGACCAGCGCCACGCTCCCCGGTCGTCCGCCTCGACCACCTTCACGACGGAAAGGGACTTCGGCTCGTGGTGCGACGCGGCGGACGTCGAGGGTGCATAACTACCAGTCTCGTAACCAGCCAGTACTCACTGACCGCATAGCCACCTCTACCTTAGATATGGAATGAATGGAAGTTTCGTCAGTTCCTTTTCAGGTGCCCAGCCCCGACTGGCGGAACTAACGCACCTTCAGCAGCGATGGACCCATTTACATTGATTGAGGTAGATACTTACCATCGCCATGCCCTGGGCGAGGGCTCTGTGGAAGCGGTTCATGTGGGCGAATGCTTAGCCTCAAGGATACGGAACGCACTGGACAAGCCAAGCCATACCTATCGTACAGGAGCTGAAAGGGATGACGAAGGACGGTGGTCCACTTCGGAGCGCGACGGGTTTGGGTGTGCATAGGGAGGATTCAGAAAGGGCGAGCGGCGATTGTACGGTTGTCTGCGGCGGCCAAGCCAAGCCGAAGTCTATTGAGGGTCGAGATGGCGGGCAGGCGTCGGAACTCTTGCATCATGGAGGGTGGCAGATTCTGGTACATACGTAGGCCTAGGAGTGGGCCCTCGAGATAAGCCCTGTATTCGGTGGGGATCTAGACAGTCAACGGCGCTGGACGAGAGGGAACCCCATCGTACAAGTTGCGTTAGTCAGGAAAAGTCTGAAAGACAGGGACGCAAGTCAATATCGGAGGATGACAGCACACGGCGAAGAGGCTGACCTGGAAGCTGGCCTCGCCCAAAATGCCGATACGTTTGTCGTGTTGCGGCGATTCCGAACCGAACTAGTTCGGCGCGTGCGAAGACGGCTATAAGATGAAGGTGAGTATAACACCCCGAACGTCCTCGCGTCGCCATCGGCGCTCGCACCCAACTGGACCGTTTCAACAAACGCCCAACGCCCGGCCACCGAAGGAAAGAAAGTGTAGCAACTGCGAGAACAACATGAGATTCCATTTCCAGGGAGAGATGCAAGTGATGATACACGTGAGCCCAGCCGAAACGAAGCGGGACCACGGGGAAAGTAAAAGGAACGGTACGGGTAGGGAGAGGCATTAAATTCAGTGGACAAGAAATCGAGCAGGCTGGAGGGGGGCGCGAGAGAGGGTTTTGGCAAGCGTATGGACCGATGAGAGTGTGTGCAAGGAAGAAAAGTGAAGGGATTTAAAAGCGAGTGTCCTATGGGAAGCGTATAAGATACCGTAAGCGTACAACCTATCATCGCGAGATCAGTTTTGAGAGATGGCGGTTTGACTTTGTTCCGACCGGGAGTGGAGTTAGAGGCGTGTCACCGCTTTGGCGTCGAGGGGGAGACCTGGACGATGGTGTGAGAGCTTGGAAGAGGAGGGGAGTAGGAGGAGAGAACGCACCGGAGGGGTCGATGCCGTTGGCGGCCAAGTAGCGGTTGTGGCGAATGAGCCTCGCCTGGTCGAAGCTACATACGTGGCCCACCCGTCAGCATGCTTCGCCGACCCAGGCGCAACCCAGAGAGAGTGAAAGACACGCACCTGACGTTCTCCCGCCGCATGATCTCCATGACCTCCCGCGTCCCCTGATCGTCCAGCCCGAGGCGGGCATCGCCTTCGCGGATGTTGTCCGCCTCGATGTCGAAGTTGGAGCTGGAGAGGCCGGCGGCGGCCTGTTCGGAGAAGGTGGCGAGGGGCGCGTAGGCGTTGTCGGAAGGGTGGGCGAGGAAGGAGCGCAAGCGCTGGGAAAGGGGAAGGTTGGCGCGGTAGCGGTACAACACTAGGACGAGGAGAAAGAGGAGGAGGGGGTAGGGGGCGTTAGCGGGGGCGATGAGGATGGGCATGGGAGGGTTGGGAGGAGGAAGATACGCACGCATTACCAGTAACGCTGCAAGGGAAAAGAGAGAAATAAAGAAGAACATCGTGCGAGGGGCGGCGGCGGCTTTCTTCTGGCTTCTTGACGGCGCGTGGTCGCTAGGAGATGCGCAGGCGATGCTCGCTTCCTGCAAGTCGACGCTTTGCTGAATTTGTTCAGAGTTTCTGCGCGTTTCTGCGCGGTGGTTGCGGTTCGGGGACGACAGCGAAGTGATATGTACGAGGAAGAGGAGGGCGATCACGAACAAAGCCTCCTTTCTCAGCGACCCACACTGCCTCCCCGGCACCGCGGCAAGTTCTCGACCCCTAAGTATAGCACGCTCTCACAAGATCATGTAGAAATACAGGAGCATTCGAATTCCCTCGAACACCGAGAAGTTTGACCTTGGATGTGGGATGGGAGACGAAAGGCATCGATGGCATGAGTGGTACATGTGGACCTACAGGCTAAGTACAACGAACGAAGAATGCGGTGCACCTGCAGATCGCGCCGTCGCGATTTCCATCAGCAGTTTCCAAGTCTCTGCGTAGAAATAATATGAAGAGGGCAGATCGTCGTAGCGTGCAGAGCCTTCGGCGCGTCAGTGCCTATGTAAATATGAGGCTGAGGAAGGATGAGGGGAGGGACTTGTGTTTCTTGCCAGGGTGCTGCTATCATCGAATTACATAATTAAACGCGACGCTAGTCCCCTTTCCGCCATCCTCGCCGCTCTCACCTCTGTAGAGACGTTTGCTCGTACATCTCTCGTATCTCTTCAGCGCTCAGATCTCACCCTTTGAGGCTTGTGTGCGTCGCCGTGAACACGACGATCTGAGGAATAGCCTGATGCTCGCGTACGTCACGTGAAGACCATCGACATGCACCTGATCGTGTCAGGTTCCAAATTATCAGAATTCAAAGTCCTTTCCTCCCGACCACCTCCCCGTCCCGGCCTCAAAGCCATGAACCCTTCCTCCTCCCGCTCCTCCCGCTCCTCCAGGTCCTCCAACACAACCCCAGCACCTCCGCCCCCCTCCGCCCCCGCCTCCCCGCCGCCCGCCCCGCTCCTGCCCTTCTCCCTCGCATACCCCGCACACCTCACCAGCCGCGAGCGGCGCATGATCTACGAGTCCCAGATCCGCGCCTTCCTCCGCGCCCCGGACACCGTCGACGTCGATCTCGAACAGTCCATCCACGACGACATGGTCGACGGCTTCGAGGACTTCGACGTCGAGGAGCCCCGCGGGGCGCACGGCCGCGACGAAGGGATGCGGCTCGACGGGGATGTGCGCGCGGACGGGGACGGGGACGTGGACGTGGCGGGCGGGGCGCATCCCGAGCTGGACCTCGAGACGAGCGCGTTCGCGTACCCCGGTGCGTGCGTCGCGTGCGATGGCCCCGCGCGCTCGCCAATCGCTCGTGTGTGTGCTGACTGCGGTGCCAACAGCGTCGATGGCCCCGCGCTGGACGACGGCCGAGGTCAAAGAGATGCTCTCGTGTCTAAAACGACGCGGTGCGTGGCCACACTTCCCCCCCTTTTCTCACTGGCATCGAACATACATCGGGGCCCGACAGGCATGGCCGCCTTCATGAAAGAGTACGTCGGCACGCGGGGCGTGCCCATCCCGGAGCTGCTCTGCGCGTTCAACGTGATGCTCGTACGTCGCTCCTCTCCACGATAAAAATCACCGGTCGCATATATCCACCCCCCCCCACCCCCCCGGCGCGCACAGTGCGAAGAGCTGCAGAAGAAGAAACCGCCGACGCTCCGCTACTTTCTCCAAGTCGTCCTCTCCCGCGAGTACGTCCCCTTCCCCGCCCTTGCCCACCGGCCAGCGCTCACGCACGCATACACGCACAGGCTGCAAGCGCGCGACCGCCTCTTGCACTGGAACACCATCAACGACGCCGTCTTCCTCATCCGCACCTCCAAACGCATCCTCGTCCTCACCGGCGCCGGCATCAGTACGTCCGCCCGCCCGCCCTTGTTTCCCCTCCCCCCTCGCCCGTCTCACCCGACCCGAAAACGAAAAAAAGGCGTGTCCTGCGGTATCCCCGACTTCCGCTCCCACGACGGGCTGTACGCGCAGCTCAAAGAAGCGGGCGAGTACGACCTCGACGATCCCCAGGAGATGTCTGTCCCCCGTTTCCCTCGCTCGCTCCCGCCCGCTGACTCGCCCTTCGCCGCTCCTAGGTTCGACATAAACTACTTCCGCACCAATCCCGCCGGTACGTCGCCCCTACCCATCCTTCCTCCTCCCGCTTCACCTCACCCTTGCCTGCCTGCGCGCAGTATTTTAGTACGTACGCCTCCCCGCTCAGAGCGCGCGACACGACCGTCCTGACCCCTCCCCGCGCCCCCCAAAAAGCTCGTTCGCGAAGCAGATATACCCGTCCAACTTTACCCCGTCGCCCTGCCACCGCTTCATCAAGCTCATCGAAGACAAAGGCAAAGTGCGCCCCCCCCTCCCCCCCCTCTCCCGCTTCTCCGCATCTCACCGCGTCCAACCCGTAGCTCCTCCGCGTAAGCCGCCCCCGCCCTCCCCCCCGCTCCCGCTCCCTCTCCCTCACCCGCAAAGCACCAGAACTACACCCAAAACATCGACACCCTCGAGCGCCTCACCGGCGTCCAGAACGTCCTCCAATGCCACGGCTCCTTCGCGACCGCCTCCTGCCTCGCCTGCCGCGTCACCGTCCCCGGCGCCGCCCTCGAACCCGCCATCTTCGGCGGCAAGATCCCGCTCTGCGCCGGATGCGTCCAGAACGCGGAGAACGCGCCCGCGCCCCGCGCGCACCCCGGCCACGCGCACGATGACGCGGCGGTCGACGCGCGCGCGCGCGGAGAGCGAGGAGGAGGAGTCGGCCTATCCGCCGTGGATCATGAAGGTGCGTTGGTTGCGGGGGCGACGCCTGGGCGCTCGCTGACCGTCCCCGCCGCTTCGTTCGGTCGCAGCCCGACATCACGTTCTTCGGCGAAAAGCTCACGGACAACTTCGAGAAGGCCCTCGCGGCGGACCGGGAGCGCGTCGACCTCATCCTCGTCATCGGCACCTCCCTCAAGGTCTCCCCCGTCTCCGAAATCCTCAGTGTGTCTCCCCCTTCTCTCCTCCTCTCCCTAAGCCCCGCCTGACCGCCCCGCAACACCACCAGCCCACCTCCCGCATAACATCCCGCAGGTACGCGTCCCCCCGTTGCTCACAGTCATTTCGCTCATCGACCGCCGCCCCCGTATCGGCATGCAGATCCTGATCAACAAGACGCCCGTACGACACATCAACCCCGACGTGAGCCCGCCCCTCTCCTTCCTTCCCGCTGAACCCCCCACCCAACCCAACCCCCCCGCAGATCATCCTCCTCGGCAACGCCGACCCGATCGTCGAGCACCTCTGCGCCCGCCTCAACTGGGACCTTCCCCCGCCCTTGCCCGTCCCCGCGCCCGCAGAAGACGTCCCCCCGCCCCTCCCGCGGACGAACAGCAAGAAACGGCGGCCCGAGTCCGGGAGCGAGCCGGAGCGCGTCGCGGACAGGTGCGTTTTGCTCTCTCTCTCCCTCCCCTCCTCGCGGTTCCCTTCTGGGAGGGCTGACGGGGCCCGCGGCGGATCTTGCAGCCACATCTGGCTGTTCGAAGGCGCGGAGGGCGGCAAATGGCTGGAGGACGTCCGGGCGGCGCTCGAGGGGGAGGAGGAGGAGGAGGAGGAGGAGAGTGAAGAGGACGAACCGCCGTTGCGCGTGGTGAGCAGGCCGTCGGTGGTGAAGTTCGGGCCGCCGCCGCAATCGCACAGGCAAGAGCGGGAGACGAAGAAGGCGCGGATTCGATAGATCTCTAGATGCACGCGGCTCGTCGCAGCGGTTAATAAGTTATCTTGTCAGGCCATCGGACGGTCGCGGGTGGGTGGGTCGCCATCTATACTATACTGTTGCTTAGATCCATCTTCGTCTGCCGTGTGGTGGGCCGGGCCGGTGGGGGGTGGGTTCACCGGCGCAAGCGCAGGCGGAAGGCGTTCTTGGACGCGCGGGAGTGAGGGTCGAGGTAGTCGTTGTAAAAGTCGACGACGAACTCCTCCGCTTTGAACCCGAAGCGGTTGTACAGCAGCTGGAAGGAGGACGGGCGTGAGGTGAGCGGGCGGCGGGCGGGGACGGAGAACGGATGGATGGGATGCGCACCATCGCGGGGTTGTTGGCGGAGACGTGCAGGGAGATATCCTTGCCCGGGTTACGCGTGATGAGGTGGTAGAGCATCGTCCTGTCCGGGGCCCATGTCAGTCCTACGCGAGAGGGGGAAAATGGGGACGAAAAAGAAACGAACGTGGCGATCTGCGCGTTCTCCCACCCCGCGCGCACGGCGAGGTAGGTGATGTACGTCTCCTGCGGCGAGCTGAGGAACGCGCAGCCGACGACGAGCCGTTTGTGCGTCGCGAGGATGGTCGCCTGCTGCGGTCCGTACTGCAGCGAGTCGCGCACTGAGCGCGCGGTACGTTAGCGTGGGTGGATGGCGAGGGGAGGCGAACGCGTACCGTCGATGCCCTCCCAGAACGAGCGCCGCAGGATGTCGTGCACCTGCGGCAGATGCTCCTCCGCGAGGGTGACGTACGTTATCGGCGCGGGCTCCTCGTCCGGAAGCGCCTCGTCCGGGCTAAAAAAAAAAAGACACGTCGGTTCGACAAACAACTGGGCGGGGAAGCGGGTGGAGGCATGCGCACCACTTGATCGCGCGGTGCAGGCGCACGTCCTGCATGAGCTCCATCCAGGGCGCGCGCGCCTCCCAGTCGGCCGCGACGACGACGGGCGGGCGGTCGTGGAACCCGCGGATGCGCGCGGCGAAGGAGTACGCGTAGGGCGTGGTGCGGATGGAGTAGAGCGCGGCGAGGACGGCGGGGTCGGGTGGGGGCGCTGTGGTGGGGCGCACCCAGGGTGTGAGGACGCTTGGGGGAGGGGCGCGGAGGGCGGGGCTGGGGACGTTGTGGAGGCGGCGGTGCTGGCGGAGGCGTTGGCTTGGGGGCGAAAAGAGGGGCAGGGAAGGAGGACGTACGCGTTGGAGCTTGAGCTTGCGCAGGAGCAGGGCCTCGAGCACCGAGAGCGCCGCCCCGCCCTTTTCTTTCGTCTCCAGCTCCTCGATGTACCGCGCCTCTTGGGATGGGGACAGAAGCGCCACGGGGCGGCCCTGCGCGTGCCCGGGGGACAATGTCAGCGCACGACCGTCCGTCGCGCGAGGGGAACACGCACGACATCGTCCCGCTCGACCGTCCTCGCCCACTCCTCGCGCGCGCGCAGCCACTCGGGCGCCAGCGCGTCCGCGCGCCCGTCGAACGTGCCGTCTTCGCGCTCTTCGGGCGCGTACCGGGACGCGAGCGCGTCGTGCAGGGGCTGCAGGGTGAACGGGGCGGCGGGCGGGAGCGCAGGGGGGGAGGGCTCGCGTTTGGCGGGGACGGCGGCGCCCGCGTTGGTCTTTTTGCGCTTGTTCCTGTGCGAGCGCCGCTAGGTGGAGATGAGCGCGAGGTCGGAGGGAATGGACAGGCGAGCGTACGGTGGACGAGGCGGGCACGTACGCGTCGTCTGACGCATCCGACATCGAGGTTGTAATCTATAAGCTACGGGCAAGTGAAGGTTAGACGTTGGACAGCCGAAAAAAAGGCCAGTTGAACGAGGAGAGGTAGAAGACATGCAAGTGGACAATGAAAGCGCCGCCACGTGGGCGTCTGTTGGGCCCCGACAGAGGCACACGTGGCGGCGCCACGCAGCTGCTGAGTCGCGAGCCTGCGGCTGCCATACATATGTACCTCCTTCACCTTCACCGCGCTCGAGTACACGTTGCTCTCACAATTATCGAGGGGTTTCATCCAAGTGCTACTGGAATATATGCCGCGTTACAGAAGCCAGCTCGTGATCGTGCGGCCGAGAGAGCCAGTCCTCGCGAAGTTGTACCAACCAAGTTTCGTCCAGCGCGAAAGAGCACATCTATACACATTTACAATACTAGATAATGACTGACCAACCGCAAAGTACCTAGTGCTACACGAGTGTACGAACCAAACCCTAAGAGACAAACACGACGGCGGAGGAGTGGGCGCAATACACGTACACGTCTAGACCAGAACCCGGGAGGCTAAAGCTACATCGACACCAAGGACGAGAGAGGGTGGAGGGAGACAGGAGATGTAATCAAGAAACAGACTGTGATCAGACAGACGGAAGCGGGATATGGTCCCGGAGAAACCAGGGAGGGTGGTATGGGAAGTAACGATCACGGAAACGGGTACAAATCGAGGTGGGGAAATAAGGGGATAAAACACAACGAGATAAAACAAGATCAACCAAGGGTCAGGCAGCGACGAGGAAGAGTGTGTCAGGGGCGCATACAAACCAAGAAATAAATGGGGGTGATGTCGAGAAACAGGCTACCGCCCGCCCAGCCGTCCGCGCACAACGAGGCCGGCGTCGAACGTGGACACGTTCCAGCCATCTTGGACGAGGGCAGCCTTGATCGCGGGCAGGAGCACGCCTTTGCCCTGGTGAGAATGGTTCCCGCGCCCGGTGATGATCTTCAGCGGTTTCGCTGCGAACGGACCCATGAGCATGCGACATTCCAACCCACGACTACTTGCACACGGCACGCACCAGGGGACGAGCCGCAATCATCGAGCGCTTCCTTCGCGAGAGCGACCGCCTCCGTCACCGTCGTCCAGTGCAAATCGATCGTGGTGCCCGACGGCGACGTTTTGCTAGCATCAACCACGCTCAGCGGGAAAGAAAAAACAGCGCCAGGAAAGAAAAACCCCACCGCTTCGTCTCGACCCGCATCCGCGCATCGTCCAACGCCGCCTTGCGCTCCTCCTCCCTCAGCTGCCGCGCCTGCTCCGCATAGTACAGCGCCACCTCCCCGCCGTGGTTCTTCGCGCCCCGTTGCTGCCACGCTCGTCCCGCCGCCATCAGCGCCTCCGCCCTCCTGGCCTGCAGATCTTGCAGCCGCCGACGCTGCTTGTACGCGTCCTTGGTCTCCGCCGGCGCCGTCTTGATGCTCGTGGAGATGGCGGGCAAGACCGGGCCCTTGCGTGCGCCGCCGTAGGCGGGGATGAACGCCGCGTGCGGGTTCGCGCCGTTCGCGGGCTTCTTCTGCGGGATCACCTTCCACGCGTTGGGCGGGGGAGCGGGAGCCAGGGAGGGCGTTGTGGGCTTGCGCGCCTGGACGGCCTTGGGGAGCACGGGCTCGGGCGGTCCGTCGGGGAGTTTGCGTTGGGCGGAAGGGGTAAGGGGCGCTTGTTGCTGGTGGTACGGTCCCATCGCCCACTCCCCCGCCTCGTCCTCGTCCAGGTTGCGTAGGAGCCAGACAAGGTCGAGGGACCGCGTCCGCGTCCGCGTCGCACGCCCGCAGGCAGAGGGCCGCGTCCGACAGCAGCGTGCTGCGTTCCTCGGCGTCGAACGCGTCGAATTCGGGTGCCGAGCGCAGGATTTCGCGGATGGTAGCGAGGAGGTCAGCGTCGAGAGGGCTGGCAGGGAGGGATAGAGGAGAGGGCGGCGCGTACGGCGGAGGCGGGGGTCGGTGTGGAGGGCGAGTGGAAGAAGGAGGCGAAGTAGGATTCGGGGTGGGAGGGCAGCAGCGTGGCGAGGCGCGAGGACAGGGAGGAGACCGCCGTCCAGGTGTCCACGGGGAGGGCAGAGGGGCTCATGGGCCCGGCGCGGACTTGGTGCTGTTGCCGGATGTCGTTGAGCGCGATCGTCTTGCCCTTCGCCTTCCTCTTCTTCTGTTTCTGCGGGACGACGCACCACGCCTGCGGAGGCGATGCGGGGCGCTCGCCCGCCTCCTCGCGCTCCTGCTCCTCCTTGATCATTTCCTGAGAGAGGAGGTCTTCGAGGACGGGTAGGATGTCGATCTTCTCCGGGTCGTCGAACGCGTCGCCGCACTCTTCGAGCGCTCGGCGCAGGACGCTGGGGGGGACGTGGGGGAAGGCTGTCTGAAGGAAGCCGAGGGGCGATGAAAAGGACTCGACGCTGGAGGTTTGGGACTGTGGGGAGCCGTTCACGGTCGTGGCGTACGAGGTCGACACCGCCTCGGAGGCGAGAGACGAGTCGCCCGGCGCGCTGCTGCTGTTGTCGTCTGCGGCGACATCTTCGAAGGCGCCGACGAGCGTTTTCTCGTCGTACTCGGCTTGCTGGTCGGCCTGCGCTGCGAGGAGCGTGAGCGTTGCGTGCAGCTCGTCGATCTGGTGCTGGGTCGGGGTTTCCATGTAGAGGTCCACGACGAGGGCGGCGATGAGGACGGTGTCGAGCGGCGGGGAGAACTCCAACTGAGTCGTGCATGTGGATTCGTGCGTGCGTCGGTGCAAAACAAGCAGCGCAATGTGGGCGGTAAATCGTACCCTTACTCAGTGCACGGTGCTGACATCAGGCTGGGACATGCGCACCTCAAATTTCTCTTGGAGAATCTGTTCAGAAGGTAGAGGAGCCATCGCTGTGATTTGTGCGGGCGAAGGAGAGCAGAGAGGCGGCGGCTGTAGTAGGATGGTGGTGGTAAAAGAGAAAAGACGGTTGAAGGTGATCAGACGCTCGCGTGACTGATTGGGTTGTAATACTTTGCAGTTTGCACGCGCTCGGGTTGCAGTTCTTATATCCCTCCACCAGTGCCACCGTCGACACAACAAAGATATCCGAAAATATGCCAAGGATTTTGTGATGAGAAAACAAGAGGAGAGAAGGTGCATCGCGGTGGACCAAGCGGTGACAACGCCCGGGCAGCGCACAACAAAGTGGTAACAGCGGTAACAACAAAAAACGGGCTCGTCTATTACCGTCCACGAGCAACGCAGCGCGCATACGCAGACACAAAAACAACCATCGCCCGCTTCTGATCTTCTTCATGGTCACAAGGGCGGCGAAGTTGACTTTCCGTCGGTCACAGCGGAACTGGTGAGCGGAATCCGCTCGTTCTCCAAGGTCCGTCTCCACCAGGCTCCCGAACGCCGACTGCCACGAGGATGCAGGTTCTTCTGAGGCGAGACGATCAGCAGGAGCAACCGGAGGATGGCAAATGAGAAGTGACCAACCTGTCCAACCTCGTGGCGGACTGCACATGGGCCCATGGCACGCCGTCCAAGGCCTGTGCATGAACTCAGGGGCCCTCCAGCTGCACTGTTGTGTAGATGACAATTATATGCATGTGAAAAACAAAGAGGGCGCTGCGAAGCTCTTGCTAGAAATCGACGCCAGCTACTTATCGGCGTCAAAGGGTTAGAGAATGCCAGGATCGGGAGGGTTCCGACGTGGAGGATCCAAGTACGGTTTGAGCACACCCACCAAAAGACGAATCTGACGAATGGATTAGTGGAGAGATTGTGCGTCCGAAACAAGAGTAACGAAACGAAGACGCACGGCAACAACGGTAGGGGCCGACAAGCTGGACTACGAGTAAGTTTCCGCCGCGGGGGGGGGGGGGGGGGGGGGGGGGTCATCATTGCCCTTGTTTGATGCTCGGTTTTGGCAGTAGCATGACAGAGCATCTCTTCGAACCAAAATGACTCGGGGACCGGATGGACGCGTAGAGAACCCGGGAGAAGGCGGATGACGACAAGCAATGAGAATTAGGTGTACGACAGTGGCCAAAGACCGCCAGTGTTGCGCGTGTTCGGTCCAACGGACGATGAAAAGGTTTAGGTTTAGGTTTAGGTTTAAAACTTCGGAGTTATGCAAGGCGCGAAGGGACTCACTGACTGCGTACTACGTACCCACTGCCCTTGGACCTGATCGGTACGCTGCCTACTGGACGCTCCTCCGGAAGGATTGGACCTAACATGATCATCGCCTCACAATCCGATATTCGCGGTCGTTGAATAGAATGCAGAAAGGAAGAGGGAAGATTGATAGGCGACGTGCGTCGTGCGGAACCGATAGGTTCAGACAATGGATCCGTGGGAAAGTGAGCGATGGTCATGTGACGACTTTCGCTGTAAGTTTGGTTGCTGGCCGCGTTCCTCTGGATCATCCTCGTCAGAACCACGGAAAATCAAGAACGTCGTGAGTTTACCAGCCTATTCATTGTCGACGACGAACGTTCGCCAATATCGAATTCAGAGACGAACGTTCAGAGCAAACCCCAGACCCCGGGCCGTTCCCGATCTCACTTATTATCTCTCAGGAGCTCGCGCGTCGCCGTCGACTGGTCCATCTCCCGCTCATGTCTGAACCCGTCTTCCTCCTCACGCCCACCGTCCAACAGTACGACTGGGGAAAGCTCGGGCTCTCCTCCAAGGTTGCCCAGTTCGCCGATGCCGCCCACGTCGTCGCCATCGACGACGACGCGCCCTACGCCGAGGTGTGTCGCACCCGTCTTTTCCCCCGCCCTCGCGCTCACGTCGCCGCCCCAGCTCTGGATGGGCACCCACCCCTCCTCGCCGTCGACCGTAGCCAGCACCAGCACCCCCCTCGCAGCGACCCTCGCCCACCGCCCCGCCCTCCTCGGCCCCGCCGTCGCCTCCAAGTTCGACACCGCGTCCGGCAACCTCCCCTTCCTCTTCAAGGTCCTCGCCATCGACAAGGCGCTCAGCATCCAGTCCCACCCCGACAAGCCCACCGCCGAGAAGCTGCACGCCGCCCAGCCGAGCGTCTACAAAGGTAAGTAGGTGCGCGTCGACCCCGCGCCGCCCAGGGGGCTGATCCCGCCTCTCGTCCCTCGCCCCCGCCGTCCGCGCGTAGACCCGAACCACAAGCCCGAAATGGCCCTCGCGATCACGCCCTTCACCGCCCTCTGCGGCTTCCGGCCGCTCCCCGAGATCGCCGCCTTGCTACGCGCCACGCCCGAGCTCGCGGCGCTCGTCCCCGCCGCCGCAACCGCCGACCTCGTCCGGCACCCCTCCAAGCACGCCCTCCAAGCCGTCTTCTCCGCCATCGCCACCGCCCCGCCCTCCGCCTTCCAACCGCGCCTCGCCGCCCTCGTCGCGCGCTACAGCTCCGGCGACGACGTCCACCCGGACGAGGAGGCCGTGAAGGACCTCGTGCTCACCCTGCACGCGCAATTCCCGGGCGACGTCGGCATCTTCTGCGCCTTCCTGCTCAACCACGTCCGCCTCTCCCCCGGCGAAGCCATCTTCCTCGGCGCCGGCGAGCCCCACGCCTACCTCTCCGGCGGTGCGTCCCCTGTCCCCTTCCCCCTCCCCTGTCCCCGTCTCACACCCCGCCAGACATCGTCGAATGCATGGCCAACTCGGACAACGTCATCCGCGCCGGCCTCACCCCCAAACTGCGCGACGTGCCCAACCTGCTCGCGACGCTCACCTACGCCGCCGCCCCGCCCGCCGCCCACCGCGTCCCCCCCCGCCCCCTTCCCGCCCTCCAGCCCCCACACCACGCTCTACGACCCCCCCGTCCCCGAGTTCGCCGTCCTCCACACCTCCGTGCCCGCGCGCGCCTCGGAGGCGCACCGCGCGATCGCGGGCCCCAGCATCGCGCTCGTCGCCCAGGGCGCGGGCAGGCTCCTCTGGCGGGCACCGGGGGACGGCGGCACCGGGGCGGTGGACGTCGCGGAGGGCTCCGTCGTGTTCGTGGGCGCGGACGTCGCCGTGAACTGGGCCGCGGGGGAGGGCGGGCTCGGCGTGTACCGCGCGTTCGTCGAAGCGTGAGCGTGCGCTCGGCGACGTGTATCTTACTGCGATCTAATGAGTATGTTTCCGCGAGCGTGCGCGCGTTCGAACGGGACAAAACTATTCCTGTTGGACATGGACACGGCAGGGCGACACGATATGTATTACAGCCAGTTAAGTGCACACGCAGCTCCGCGGTCGAGCCAGAAGTCCTGCTTGAAGTACGGCCCACAGACCACAGGGACGATCGCGTCCCAAAACGGCTCCTTCCTCTCCATGACGAGCTCCTCGTTTTCGGCCTGGCGTCGCATCGCCACAAACTCCCGCCACGGAGGATAGAGCCCCGACCACCCCCAGTCGACGAGCTACAGCCGGCCATCGTCCCCGACGATCACGTTGCGCGGGTTGAGGTCGTGGTGCGTCAGGACCAGCGGCTGCGAGTCGTCGAACGGCCCAAACCGCAAGCCCGGCGTGGCGTACTTCGATTTGAGCGTGCGGGCGAGACGGTCGTTGAAGAAGGCCGAAAGGTCTCTATACGTGGGAAACGGTCCTCGCACGTCGATGACTTGGCCGAAGAGGGGAGACTGGCAGATCCTTGCTGGGTCGTTCGCCTGGCCGACCGGGCCTGGGACGGTGGACCGGGGGTGGCGGATGGCGCGCAGCTGGCGGACGTAGGAGCGTAGTCTATAGGCCACGCGCAGGCGCTGAAAAAAGGAGAGCGTCGGCCACACAGAGGAGAGCTGGCGGCCGGGAATGTATTCCATGGCGGTGGTTGCAGTTCTGTATTTGCCGTCCACTATTATCCTTCGAACACGAGGAACGGGGATGGAGGTCTGCCCTGCGACGAGTTGGAGCGTCAACGCTTCTGAAGGGTAGTTGGTATCTTCCTCTTTGTCTTGGGACTTCTTTATGACCGTGTTCTTGGAGATGCGATGGATATTGTGTGCACCGAAGGGGGTGGGGGAAGGGGCGAAATCCAGAGGGTTCTTGCGGAACGACAGGATTTCGGCATCGGAAAGATGCTCGATGTCCGACACCTTGTTCAATTGCATTGATGTCAGAATCCCGTGTCACGATTCAAGACAGTGACCTACAGTATGCTCGGGCCCAGGAGACCGCACGATCTGTCGACCCCAGTCCTCCAGGCAGGCGAGGGTGTCGAAAACGAAGACGATGAGCGTATATGTCGCGAAGGCGACATTCGAATCGCCATTTCTGAGCAGAGGACCGTCAGTCAAGGGCGTCCAAAGTGTGCGGCACAGTCAGGAACCATACCAATCCGAAAGCATGGCCAGAGTTGTGGAAATTCTCCGGGGGATGTCGATCTTGACTTTGCGGATGATGTGGGGGGAAAGAACGGACGATTCGACCACGGCCTCAGGGGTTTCAAAACTGAAAAGGGTGTGCTCCGTCAGCTTCATGCGGATGCAGCCAGATGCAGCCCGTGGCGGGTTTCATTATACGTTGGCTCTAGCTTGTCTCGGACAACTTTCAGTTTCCTGACAGCTGTTTGCAGAAGTCAAGTTCACCGTGGATAGACAAGGTCATTGCACATGGCCGTTTTACACAAGAATGTCGGAGGAAGATGGACTATACACGGCAGAGCATGGCAGACTGGGCAGCTGATTACAGACTTGTAAATAAAGCGATGCATTAGGGGAGAGGCGGGGTCGTGGTGTGTTCCGACAGGAGGATGTGCACTTCCTGCAGAGCGACATGAAGTGCGCGAATACGCTGTGGAAAAGAACGCTCGAACCTTGCATGTTACAGACCGCTAAAGGTGGCGATCATCTTCGACTGTCGACACGCCCGCCCGAAGCGGCCCGACCGACGCATAACTGCCGAGGCTTCTACGTTACGGTGAGATCGTCGCGGGGATGCCAGATGGAGAGCCACATTTGCGAGCCATTTTGCCACCCATCTCGATCCCAAACGCTCGCGATGACCACTGCGACGTCGAGAAAGTCACGAGCCCTGGTACTCCAGTGTGGCGAAGGGAACGCCACGTAAAACTTGCTTGGGGAACGGAAGCTAGGCCGCGCACAGAAGGAAGCGGGAGAGCTGAGAGAGTTCGGGTTGAAACCCTCCTGGCTCTCGCGTAGTGTGTTTGGCACTGACAAAGGAACCCCGGTGGTGAGCATTCGTGCGGATGGATTGGTGCGCTATGGGAAAGCCATCCAACTCGCTAGTTACGCTTTGAGCCCGGGTGAAATGAAGAGGGATGAAAGAGTGAAATGGGGCGATGAAGTTCTCTACATAAGCGAATGAGTAATGACCAGACGACATGACAGAGTTCGTACCAGGGAAGTAAGGGACGACGAGTTGCAGTTTTGATAGTATTCCTCTACTAGCCGTCGTAGGTGGATACAAACATGCCGAGGATAAATAGCCGGGGGGAAAGGGAAGGACGATGGCTGGTCATCGATGGGCGTTGCAGTCCAAGCGCGCCGCCGCGGGTCAGTGGTAACTTTTGCACTCTGACGCGACTCCGCGAGTCTGATGTCCACATCGCATGTAACCTTGGGGTGAGCGGTTCACGCGAAGAGAACTCGAGCTTGAGAAGTGAGAACCGTTGAACGAGGACGCCGGCACCGGCAGCACAGCCTGCCGAAGATCACGTGTACGATCTCGGAGATTGCTCGTCCGAAGTCCGAGCCTCAGTCTGGCAGCGACTCTCAAGCTTTTCCTCAAGCACCGACGACGATATTTTGCTTCAAAGTCGTTGGCCTGTCCATCTCAACCCTCATGCTTTCCCGCCTCGCGATGCACGAACCAGCCTTTATGGAACTCTGAATCTGCGGCGGTGGATCACTGGATACGAGGGACGGCGCTCTTGCAGGCTCTTGCTCATAGTGCGTATCTCTCGCCGTACTCTCTCTCATGTCTCCGGCTCACCAAACATAGTCTTCTTTTTCCCCCAACAAGGGCACCCGTGGCCGGCGATGGCGCCGAGTCGATTCTCTCTCTCTCAGCCAACTCTCAGCCAACTCCAACTCCTTTTCCCCGGTTCACTACCATTCGACTCTAGCGACAACGTCCCCATCGCCTTCACTCCCCCCAGTGATCCCTTCCTAGAGGCGTGCTAGTCAAGTCTAAGCGTCCCTTCGGTGCACCTCCTTTTTTACACCTCCGTTTACATCTCGACCTACCGCGTTCCAAGATCAAGATCGACTGGTAGCTTTTCGTTTCCCTAAACTCTCCGTCGCCTTGTCCTCAACGCGGCCATACTCACAGGAGGGAAGGACCAAGTCCGGTCAAAGCCACGTCGTGTTTACCGCGTAGGACCTGGATCTAGCCCATCTGGAATTCACCATCGGTCACTTTCCCAAGGCGCCTCGCGCGCGTTCGTCTGAGTACGGCGCCCGTCGGTCTTCACGGCTCTACAACATGCACAACTCTCCTCATGCCGTTTGAACTTCAAGACAAGGCCGCGACACTAGGAGGGCGTGGCGAAGTGACGAGCAGGTTGTTGCGAGGGGGAGTATGATACGAAGGATACTTCGCTGTACGGAGGGTGTGTCCTCTACTCGTGCGCGTACGTATTTTCTTTCTTTCTCGCCTATTTTCCTTAAGCTCATCTCATCTCCAGTTCTCACCGTGGACTCAACACCAATCTCCCAGTCAGCCTGGTCTTTCCGGTTCTCGTTTGCTAACAAGGCAGCAACGGAAGGTGCGGGCGTCAGCACGTCCGATGATGAAGGATCCGACTCGGCGGCTGATGTATCGTCGGTAGGTTCGTTCGTTCGTTCTCTCGTTACACTCGGACGGATCTTGTTGCTTATCGAGGCGCCGCGCAGGACCGCTCGTGGTGTCCAGATCGCCACCTCGATCGACGCATCAAACGCACTTGCTGAGCTCAGATGACGGTTGACAGGCGTAATGGACTTCGCGGGAAAATCAACGACGACGGAGGCGGTCCACATAAGTAGAGGATCCTCAGAACCTAAACCATAAACGCCCTCTATCCGCGCGTACAGAGAAAGCTTTCTTCCCAGTACCAGAAGGGACCTTGACGTGTCGGGGAACTGCGAAAGCAATATGTGTTCGGGCTGCTAGAGGCATTTGGGCTGTGCGATTGGCCTGGGACCGTAGAGGGTCTTCATCGTATGTGCGTCTTCGCGTTCTTGGTGCCTCGCCATCGCCTGTTCTGAAACCTTTCTTTGCAGGCCGCCAGTATCTGGGCCTGAATCTTCAAATCGTACGAGACCAGCCGGTAACGCCGAACCACTCAGAACGACAAGAATGCCCAAGTTATTCCAGGTCAACCGAACGTCCTTCCTCAACTGTCTAACTCTCTTTTCCATCTCGACACACGCTCGACAATCCTTCCCATTCGCGTCAAACGCGAAAACGCGCTCGACAGTACCCTGCTGATACCATGCCATCGTGCTGTAAGGCGCAAGGGCGAATCCGATTCAGTCGTACGTCCACCCTTTCATCCATCAACGTCCAACTCTAATAACAATATGTATCGTGCCCTCTCCGGAACATCGTACTCGCAGGGACGCCCATCTATCAATCTCGCGTCGGCGGAGTCAGCCTCTCGAATGTCACTTTGGCGCACTGACAGCATCGAACAATGTGGTGGGACCGTCGCGTTCAGGGCGAACGTGGGCTTGGAGGCGTGGTTGTGCTTTGAAGGAGCAGGGTTATGTTTGTCGAAAGAAGGGCGCCGGCGACCTTACACACTTACACAAAGAAGGACCAATACATCGACCGTCGTATCGTCGACGCTGGTGTCTCCGCTTGCTGACCACGCTGACCGTTGACCGCCGGCCCACTGCCACATCAAATCTCCTCGCATCACATCAACCTATACAAACCCTTTCTTGGAGGGCTCACCGGACAGAGCCCGGTGCTGTCGCTTCGAGTCTGCCCACGTCATCTCCCACCGTTATTCTATCCCGCGGAGTATCAGGAGAATGACATGCAGGGGCCGCCCGTCTCGATAGGAGGAGGACCAGCGCATAAATACCCCCACCTCGTCCTTGCCATCTATCCGCATCATCCGTTCTTCCTCTCAACCTACTTACGCTATCCGTACCACGCCTCCTGTCATCATGGCCATTGTCGACACCTACAAGACCAACGCTACCACCGTCGAGGTCAGTGGTTCGCTCTCGTCGTGCCCCCGAGGCCGTCGTGCTCACGCTCGCCGTTCATTTCGTAGTTCAGGGACTGGCCCGTCGACGTGACAGGGCTGGAGCGCATCATCCTCACCGCGCGCGGCGACCTCCAACGTCTCCTAAGGTCTGTATTCCCTCCTCGCTCTCTCATTCACTCACCTCACACCTCACACCACCCTCCAGCTCCTTCTTCGCGCGCACCATCAACATCCACACAGTCTACACCCACACCTCGCCCATCGCACACCCCGCCTCCCCCGCGCACCCAATCACCCAAAAACGCCAGGTGCACCTCCTCTGCAACAACAAGGTCGCCTGCGTCGCGACCTCCACCGTGCGCATCACCTCCGCCGCGCACGCCCGCCGCTTCCTGGACGAGAAGTACGCGGTCGGGCAGATGTTCCGCACCGTCGGGGTCGCGCCCGCGTTCGCGCTCCTCGAGTGCGGCGCGGGGCCCGCGCGCGCGCTCTGGCGGCGGTACACGCTCGCGATGGACGGGTTCGAGTGCGATATCGTCGAGGTGTTCCCCGACCGGGACATGTTCGTGCGCGAGGGCTGGATCGAGGAGCCGGAGGAGGGTGCGCTGGGCGAGGTGGCGGAGGACGGGAAGCAGCTGTATGTGGCCGCGCAGGCGATGCAGACGCCGATCGCTGTTTAGAGGGCTCTCTTATGTTACTTATACTTTAGAATGCGGAGGTTCCGGGGTGTACTTTAGACCGTTTTGTATGACGTATCGCCCGTGCTTACTGGGTTTGGAGATGGGTGGACAACGGATCGCAATCTTTTCGTGCAGCGCACAACTGTGATTGCACCAATTTCATTCCGTGTCGCAAAGAGAGCGCGATGAAGCATAGTGTACCGCCGTGTGCCATGATTATGTCCCTCGTTGTAGTGTGTCGACAAAGCTCAAAGGCAGCATGAAAGTTGATGTATGATATTCGAAGGTAGTGTTTCGAGTAGCGAACGTGAAGAAAGCAGAAACGTCATCGCCGCAGTATACAGAAACAACCACGGAGAAAGAACATAATTTGAACGGAACCGCTGGCTCCGATCCCTCATACCCCAAGGTGAATGAAGGGGATCCACCGGACAAACTCCCTCTCTCCGACCTTATCGCGCAAAAGCTTCACCGCATCGTGAAGCGCGTATGCTACCTTCCTTCGACCGTCCCCGCCGTCCTCCATCAGCCGCGAGTAAAACGCCTCCGCAATCACTGGTGCATCTCTGTCCATAATCGACCACATCGTCGCCACGACACTTGAATATCCTGCCATGAGCATCCCCGCCGCCAGATGGACCGCCTCCTCCGTCAGTTTCTCGTCGCCGGTGGCAGTTTGACAGGTGGATAGGAACGCGAGCTCGGTGTGCTTGAACGAGCGTTGCATGATGGAGAGAAGCTCTAATTGGCTGTCGTGGAGGATGAACGCGCTCTGGGTAGGGTCTTGGATATCTTGGTGCGCGTGACAAGCAAGATGAATCCAGCTATGGTCCGCCATGGCTGTCAGCACGGAATCCTTCGTCGCCTCATCTCCAGCTAGATACAGTCCGTGGTTCCCGACGATCTTCTGGACGGCTTTAATCTCCTTGACGGTCCCAAGCAAAGAATGGGGACCTGTTCCGAGCTGCGATACAGCGAGAACGCTAGGAGTCGACGAGTGACTGTTAGCGCGTCTTCCAGCTTCGAGTAGTGCGGAGAGCGTTGGCGTGTAGGAGGATACGACAAATTCAAAAACCTTCGGTCCTGCTTCGTCACCATAGATGCCGGCCGCATGAATAGGAAGGAACGCCAGTGGACCCGTCGCACACCAGGTGAGGTGAGGAATATCACCTGGTGCCCACAAATCTCCTGACGACTGAGAACGGCCGTGTCATTTGTGAGCATCGGTTAAGTAAAGTGATACACAAACGTACTTACCTCGGCAAGCGCAGAAACAATTGGCTGCACAATATTCGACCAAAGATTTGCGAGAACAGAAAGCACGCTGTTCTTATCCCCAGCTGCGCGAGGTTTCCGTCGCGATCCACGGGCCCGGACCCATGACCCCCGGAGGTATTGCAGCATCGAGTCTTTCCAAGCGTCCACCTTGGCACGGTTGAGAGCAGGGAGAGGGACATGAAGGACCGTATAGGAAGTCTGGAGCAAGATCAACGCATCACAACGTTTCTCGGCGATGTTGATCACCACCACGGGACCCAGATCGGCGGCAGCACGAAAATGTGCGAGCCTCTTCGGTCGCAGGAAATCCTCGCATCCGGGAAGTGCGCGAGCTTTCTCAACCATCCTTTCATATTCGTCCGCGAGACGACGGTGCTTCTGCGCCTCGTCCTCCATCGATGTCTCCACCTCCTTCTCGCTGGACTGGAGGCCTTGGCTTGTTCCCGCAACGTCGAGTGCGCGCGAAGCGCGTTCCAGGCAATCTGCAAGGACTGGGTCCACAGCACGGAGGTCATCAAGCGGCGTGCGGAGTTGAAGCATCTGCCCCCAGATGACACACCTGCCCTCCTCCAACCATTCGAGAGCGCACGCCAGATCACCGGCCGAGATTGCAGCGGCAACAGCTTCGCTCACCACTTCGGCTATGGCAGGCAGCTCCTCATAGCGACGATGAAGGTTGGAGCCTAGCCATACCACACGCGGGACAAGTGCTAGCACCACCCGGTAGGCCTCCAAGGGTGAGGACAGTGTGGAATGTGGAGAGGACAGTAACTTTGCCCACTTATGGGCAGCATCAAACGTATATAACGGTGGGCCGGATGAACTGTTTGCAGATGTCCTGTAAACATCAACTGCGGCATGAAAGTCGACCGTATCTCCTAACCGCTCAGATCGACACTGGAAGGAGTTTCCAAGGTTGTTGAGATACATAGGTCTGCCGGTGTGGCCCTCGGGAGTGAGATCCACGGCTTGGCACTGCACATGGATGGCACTGTTGATGTCCGCAACATCTCCCAACTGTTCAAATCGACACTGGAAGGAGTTTCCAAGGCTGTTGAGGTATATAGGCTTGCCAGTGTGACCCTCGTGAATGAGATCCACAGCCTGGCGCTGCACACCGATGGCACTATCGACGTCCGCAATGTTGCCCAGCCGCTGGAATCGACACCGGAAGGAGTTTCCAAGGTTGTTCAGCCACGCAGGCTTGGCGGCGTGGCCCTCCGGAGTGAGATCGACGGCCTGGTGCTGCACATGGATGGCACTGTCGATGTCCGCGACATCTCCCAACCGCTCGGATCGACGCATCAAGGAGAGTCCAAGGTTGTTGAGGTACATATGCTTGTTGGCGTGGCCCTCGGTAGTGAGACTGACGGCTTGGCGCTGCACACGGATGGCGCTGTCGATGTCCAACCGCCTGAATCGACGCATCAAGGAGAGTCCAAGGTTGTTCAAGTGCATAGCCTTGTCGGCATAGTCATCGGGAATGAGATCCACAGCCTGGCGCTGCACACGGATGGCACTGTCGACGTCCGCGACATCTCCCAACCGCCCGAATCGACACTGGAAGGAGTTTCCAAAGTTGTCGAGGTACTTCGGCTTGTCGGTGTGGTCGTCGGGAGTGAGATCCACAGCCTGGCGCTGCACAAGGACGGCGCTGTCGATGTCCGTGACATCCCCCAACCGCTCGAATCGACGCATCAAGGAGAGTCCAAGGTTGTTGAGGTACATATGCTTATCGGCATGGTCGTCGGGAGTGAGATCCACAGCCTGGCGCTGCACACGGATGGCACTGTCGATGTCCGCGACCTCTCCCAACCGCCCGAATCGACACTGCAAGGAGTTTCCAAAGTTGTTGAGGTACATAGCCTGGTCGGCGTGGTCGTCGGGAATGAGATCCACAGCCTGGCGCTGCACACGGATGGCGCTTTCGACGTCCGTGACATCTCCCAACCGCCTGAATCGACACTGGAAGGAGATCCCAAAGTTGTCAAGGTATATCGGCTTGTCGGCGTGGCCCTCGGGAACGAGATCCACAGCCTGGCTCTGCACACAGATGGCACTGTCGATGTCCGCGACATCCCCCAACCGCTCGAATCGACGCATCAAGGAGATTCCAAAGTTGTCGAGGTACATGGCCTTGTTGGCGTGGCCCTCGGGAGTGAGATCTACGGCCTCGCGCTGCACACGGACGGCGCTGTTAATATCCACGAGGTCTCCCAGCCGCATGAACCGACACAGAAAGGACATCCCCAGGTTGTCGAGCCACCCAGGCTTGTCGGCGTGGCCCTCGGGAGTGAGATCGACGACGCGTTGCTCGAAAGCGATGGCTGTTTCAACGTCGACTTGCTTGCCATTCTCCTGAAACCGGTCGTGAAAGGAGCTGCCAATGCGGGACAGTGATGCAGGCTCCTGAGGAATACACCGAGTAGAGTAATCCAGCCTTGCCTGGACTGTATCGAGTTGGTAAAGGTTGGAAAGATGCCGCACGTCTTCATCTGCCTAACATGTCGTGTCAGTGGTGGGGGAGACATGGATAGAGCGCCTTACTCACCATTATTATGTTGGGGTGTTGCGTAGGATGCTGAGGACGGCCTTCAGGTCGCGTTCGACGAAGGAAGGGAAACGTAGACGAGCGACGAAGGTCTGGTGTCGGTGGTTCTAGCGCCCCTTGTACTTCGAGCGTACGGAGACGTACTCTGGGTGATGTATCGCAAAGGACGACGGATTTTCGGCGGGCCGATGTGGACAATTTGAATAAAGCCAGGACAGGGATAATTCGACTCCGGGGATAGCCTACGAGCCAAAAAGAGGGTTAAGGTTCGACAGACAGTCGGAGTTGGAGGGGCACGTACGATTGATATCAGTATACCAGCGAGGAAGGGTACGCGAGAGCCGAAGGGGAGCAGGAAGGAACGGGCGCTAGATGGGAGACGGTGGGGGCAAGGGCGGAAGAGGGAGGCCGTCTACACCCAGTCGCTGTATTTTGAGTCTCACTGGAGATTGCTGTGCACAGGCCAGAGGAGCCGAAATCGATGTTTGCATAGGAGTGCAAATATGGAAAAGAGAACGTATGGTCCGCCGAGGCTATCACCAGCGGAAGGACTTTGTTGACGCCCCCGACATCGCATACACGATCTGTCGCGGAAGCGTGGTATCATACACAACAGCCGGGGGTACAGCTATTTAGTTTATCGAAATTGCAGCGAGGAGATGATGACCTGGGTGAATGGACGTCAAGATCCCCCCGCACGAAAAGATACCCAAGAAACACTGTTTACTCACCTCGTTTCTGTCACAATGTTCGATCGCCACGTTCCTCGTAGTATCGTACCCCACTAACACCCGCCAGCGTCTCCTTCGACACCCTCTTCGAGATCCTGTGCCAACGCCGCATACCCTTCGTCTTGGCCCTTGGACGATGAGCCTGGAAGGGGATTTGCGCGACAACCGCGTGATGTTCCAGGATTGTAAGACCAATGACACTGACGGGGGACGAAGGCGCGCAAGGGCACAGGGTTCATGTTCTGCTGTGTAACTGTACAGGAAGTCCAATGTATCAGGCTCGTATGAGACGGACACTGGACAGCTTCCAAGGACGATCCAAGGAGCACAGTTGATTGGAACCTTCACGGTGGAACAAGAAGGGCAGCCGCTGGAGAAGACCGTCAAGGTCGTGACGAGGGCTTCTGATTGTTTCGACAGACGCAACTTCCTTGGGTGTATTTGCTGGTGAGTACTTGGTGGGGGTGCGTTAAGGAGAATTCGAGGTGTAGGATCGCGGCACGTTGACGTGGCCCTAACGAATAACGGTTCGAAAATAGCCTGAGAGACGAGACACAAAAGTCAGCATACGTTCTGCATGTAAACACGCGCATGGCTCACCATCGATCCTCCCAGAGACACGTCAATGGCTCGAGGGGCTATCCATCGTTCGTCACCATCAAGGCTGGGACGGATTGGAGTGACGTTGGAAAAGAACGTCCGCATTCACATCCGGGTCGCAAAAGAATGATTTGGCTCCAGGCGGCACGGGTGTTGTGTATGGCGGGCACGAGACGATGTCGGTGGTGGTGTGGTCGTGGGCACGGTCGTCCTAAATACGATCGCGTGCTTCTCGAGCGTCCAGTTGATCATGATGAAGGGCGACGATTTGTTGACTTGTACGGTGGTTCGAGTGCATCCTACGGCGCACGACCCGCGCCATCTCCTTGTGCCCACTGGCTCTTCTTATCGGCGTGTTGCCTAGGGGGACGACCACGACGACGCCGAGAAATGGTTAGTGAGAGCGAGAGGTAGTGGAGAGAACGCCGACAAGAGGGTTCCCGAGCGCTTTCGCTTGTCCCAAGAAACCGACAACATCCGCTGATCGCGCCACGGGGTGGAACGAGATTGTCGGATCAGGGGGGTGTCTTCGAGCTCGCAAATGAGGTGTAGGCTTGGGCTGTCGCTCAGGGAGCGCGCGAGAGTGAGCGACGCGTTCTGCACGCGGACATCAAGGAAACAATCTAGGACTCGAGGTTGGGTGAACTGTCAAGCAGACAGTAAATGGGTACATACCCATGAGTGAACTGGAGGTTTGAATGCCCTAATAACTTTGCTTGATCTCTTGGAACAATGGCTAGAAAGAGAGGTTGCCAGTGAAAGGACGTGAAGTGTAGGAGAGGACTGAGGGCAACGAAGGGAAGAGATGAATCGACGAACTTTGAAGTCCATTGAAAAGTCATTGATCACGTGTACCCGGGTTTCCTTTTCTCACCACTGGCACTTGCGCTCGCTGCTCTCTGTTCATCATCGCTGCCCCAGCTCCAGTCCCTTTCTATGTTCTGCAAAAGCGTTCATGTTTCCTCGCTCCACGATCTACGAATGAACGTGCATGAATTTCTGTGGCGGTGGACGCGAAGTCAGACCGCGCTGTTGCTCGCCCTACAGTGCGTATTTTTTGGCCGCACTCTTCTGACTCACACATCTCCGGCTCACCAGACGGGCACGTACTCAGATTCCCCTGACCTCTTTGGGACCTGGCGTCTTCTCGACAAGAGTTCACCGTAGCTCCCCTATCCCTCTCCTTCTTTCGCATACTTCGCCTCAATATCGGACCGTCGCGTTCCAAGATCGACAGGTACCTCACCTTATCCTCGCCCTCCTTGTCCTCGACATGGCCAGGCTCGCATGGGGGCAAGAACAAATCCACGCCGTGTTCATGCCGTGTGACGTGGACCTGGAGCTTAAATCAAGTCATCCACCCATCTTGAACTGAAGTTACTGAACATCGGTCGCTCTCCCAATGCGCCTCGCGCACGTACGTCTGCGTGCGGCACCTGTCGGTCCTCACGGCTCTACAGCTTGCACGAGCATCGTCAAGGCGATCAAACTTCAAAGAAGAGCCTCGACACTCGGGGGACGTATGAGACGAGGGCGTGGCGAAGGGACGAGTAGATCCTCGCAAGGGGGAGGATGGTTCGCAGGTTATCTGTCTGTACGGACAGTGCACTGCCCTCCACTCGTGCGCGTACGTGCTTTCTTTCTTTCTCGCTCATTCTCCTCAAGCTCATGCCACCTCCAGCTCTCATCCACCCGCCGTCTCGCTCCAGACTAGACCTCTATCTGCGGCTCCAAGGAATCCGAACCGAGCCGCTCAATCGACTGCACCCACCCGGCTCCCGGTGCTCTGTGACCGTCCAACTTGTCGTTTTACCCCATCCGCAATGACCTCCCGGAGACAAAGTTCCACCTTGGAAGGCCCGGTCGATCTCCCGCTCCTTCCCGCGTCCACACGCGAGTTCGTAAGGACTCTTTGCAACCTAGTTCGTCCGGTCCTTAATGCTGTCGGCCCTTCTCCATCCCAGATGGTCTATGCGCTCTCCCGGCATCCACACGCTCGACGAGGAAGGATCTCTCGTTGTGTTACCAGCGCCACGGACCCACATATCCTCGATCGACCAGAGTCCTGTCTTCTGGCCGCACGGTCTGATGGCCACCAAGGCAACAAGAACAAGGAGAGAAGAGGGACCGGGCGGTTCTCGCCAAATACTACGGCCGGAGGATTCGCCGTGGTCAGCTCTTCGAGGTAGCCTCTCATATCTACTTACAACCTGTCGACGACTACCGTAAGTTTTCCTTCTCTCCTTTCTTTTATCGTTCCAGGGGCTGACTCGTCTCATAGACTCGAACCTATCCACACGTCCTTGCTCAGGTCCAAGCTCGCACCTTTTCTCGTACGTTCAACGTTCACTCCCTACTCCGATAAGCGATACTGATATCTTACACGTCCTTCTCTCCCGTACTCGATGTATCATCCATATCTTCTCATCCTACATTCCTCCCGGCCCCGCCTGACAGTACTGAAATCATAGTACCCAACCCTCTTCCTGATACATATGCACAGAGTCCGAGATGAGCTTCGCAGGACTTACCCCACCCCCCGGCCATGAGTCCACCAATAACGCGCGAAGTGCCAGTACCACGTCCAAGTTTATGTTGCACGAGTGACAGTCCTAGGTCCACGCTCCGGTTGGCGGTTTATGGAGGCTTGACATGTTTAACTTGCCTGCTCGTCGGCGGCCTTGCAGTCGGCCTTGTGTCCCCCTTCTTTCCAGTCCCTGCGGGGAGTGCCCCAAAAGATGAAACGAAGACTTTGGACGTTGCCGAAGGCATCATTGGCACTTGTCGACCATTGATCGCCACTCTGGTCAAGGCGCACGCTCCGCGACATCGTAAAACCTTGGACGTCTCCCGATTCCCCTATACTCGTGCGTACTCACTGCCATAATGTCTGCCCGCCAACTCATCCAACCTCGCAGACTGTGTCCTCGATGGTGCCGGCGGAGCCCCCATTCAACACTCCCCCGATCAGCGATCCTGCTTTGTCCTGCTCGACATTCCTTCGCCGGCCCCCACCTTGCGCGAATCCTTCTACACATCGACAAAACCTGGCGCGTTTCGCGGAAGGAAATGATGCGGGTCGGGCATCGTAGGGTGGACTTGGATGGCGTAACCGCGCAAATCGAGAACTTTTCATCCGTCATCGCGGTCAATTGGACATCTCGAACGTATCCAAACGCACTCGGAACAACCACCACCATACGCCCGCCGCTGCCCATCATCATCTCATGCTCAGTGCCCATCAAAGATTTACTCAAGACCCGCCCTCCGCTTGCAGTTGATCCAGCAATCTCGAGACTTGGATGCAAATGCTCACGTCCACCGCCACCGTCGCCTCAATACATTGCGGGTTGGCCAAAAAATGTATAAACCACCAAGCCTTGGGCCTGCCTCTGGAACTGAAGGATCGCAAACGGTGAGCCATACCCGTATACTTAGATGTCGATCATATACTGATCACCGCGTTTTGTCTTCCAGGCTGACATCGCATCGGTCTTCCCCAAGTGCACAACCAACGAACATACAGGGGAATCGCGTTTGCCGACACATCTAGAGACCCTGTTCACTCCCTGGATCATCCTCTCCCGCACGTGTCCTTCTCCTACGAATCCTCTTCCGCTGCGAGGGTACCAATTTGTTGGTCTCCCTTTGAATCTACCCTTTCGCCTATCGCGTACAAACCCAGCGTACCGGACCTCCCATACAGTCGTCACACCCTCATCCCCGGTTGCACAGCAAGACGGGAACCCTGCGCCCCCGCATATCTTTCATTTGCCCCTACCGACCCCGCCCACTTGTTTTTGGTCTAGAACCCTTGGAATCATGAAGTCGCGAGGCCCTCGCACACGTCCCCGCCACAGGAGCTCTTCATCGACCTCCCGCGGTTTTGAGTTAGGACCCGGTCCGAAGCGAAGAAAAGGCGTGTGAGTATATGGAACGTAGTGATCGAACGCGACGACGGGAACGAGGTGGGTACGTGGTTCTTCTGGGGTATCTTTAGGCGTGGAAAACGCTGACATTCTGGTATTCGTCCACCCAGGTCGATATATCGGTGTTACTCAGATGGATAGATTACCCTTCGCACATGTGTAGGCAGCATCTACACGACATGCTATACAACACGAGAACTGTTCGTGTTTTTTTCAGCCAAGAACCAGGAAGTACGACAGCAACAACGACCTCACTGTGTGCAATACCAAGGGCGTGTCTGTGCTGTTATCCCTCTTCTCATGTGATGTTAATTCCGCCCCTCCCGTCGAGGGCTATAATTACACGCGGAATACAGTCCCGATTCCTCTGGTCTGTGTACAGCAATCTGCCTCGATGTTCAAGATAATGACAGCTGTGTCACCGCTTCATGAAACTGCCTCTGAGAAACCGGTGTTGTAGGATCGTAATCGATTTCCTGTGCGTCTACTCGTTTGATTCCTTTCGCTCACGCTTACGCCCGGACAGTTCTTGTTCAGGATTAGTATCAGTCCTTGGCCGACTTTACTCCCCCGCACCTCTGCAAGAAAACAAAGTTCAACCGTGCAAGCCCGAGGTATCAACCCGTTATGTTTTTATCCACCTTGCGGGCACCAGACGCATCTCTACTCAATCCGCTTGAGTCCAACGTGATGATATGAGGGCCCCTCCTCGTGCCCACTCAAATAACCTCTGATCACGGTACTCGCAGAATCCGCACCTCATATTCGGTTGAAGAAGGTTATCTAATGATATCAGGATACATCTATTGGTCCACGCGCGACCGAGATTGCCTCATGTTCGATCTTCCATCGTCAACGCGCCAACAGTCCTGTAGGTACACGCCCATCTCTGCGTTGAGTTGGCTGACGCTGGATTGTCTCGGCTCAGATCGTTCTCCCTCCCGCTAGCCTCGCGATTGAACGTGAACTCTAGGTGATTATATGGACTGCGTATGAAAGTGTTTTGCACGATGTATACTGTGTACTAATAAACCTCATAGTATGCAGGCTTTCGCTGCTGCCTTGGAGTAAACGCCCCAGTAAAAGGCTTGTTTGAGAGTTGCAGCGGGAGGTCACCTGTCACACGTTTCTCTTCCAATCGGACTGTCTTCGCCCTGATCGCCTCTTAGGCTACGCCCCTTCTCGAGCGACGCTGCACGCTTCTCCAATACAGATAAGCAAGTCGACATAATGAATGGGCTACAAACGGGCGGTGCCCTGCCGAAGAAGCTTCTACAACCCGGTTCCTCTGCCGATGTATACTTCAAAAGGCGGACCGTCCCCTGGTCGTCCTTCCCCACGCCGTGAACTCGACGCAGCCGCCAGCGTTATCCCCATTTCTTTTCGCCAGCATGACCACTGGGTGCTTTTTGGACTGGATCGGCGTCACGGTCGAAACCATCGTCGAATTGTTGTGGTATCTGGACATGTGCGCATACATCACCTCGTCCGTGTCTGCGTGTCCCCAGCTGACCTCCTGTTAGTCACCCCCGCCCAACGTACTTATATGTTCGCCGCCTCCAATCTTGACCAGTACTGACAAATTGTATGTCACCTGTAGACAAGGGGTTTCGGCGCACAACTCGATCACAGTGAGGCCTCCAGCGTACGTAGTTTTACGACTGGATCTTCTCCTCTCTAATGCTCCCTCCGCTACCAAGGCATATCCCACCCTCGGTCCCTGTCGAAACGTGAGTTGGTTTTTTTCGATGTTCTTTTTTGGCACCGCCGTCAGTCCGCTGAATCGATAACGTTACTTCTGACGTCAGTCCTCCCTCGGCTATTTTTGCTGTGGTCATCGGTATCGACAGATACAAGCATGACAGTATTGGCAACCTCCAGGGCTCCGTCGCGGACGCGGATGACGTGGTGAACTTCTTGACCGACATTTTGCGCGTCCCGCATGGGCGCATCCAGAACCTCCGCAACGAAGAGGCGACTCGGGAGCAGATCATCGGACACATCCGTGGCTTGGCCACCAACCGCAAGATCAAGGACGGCGATCCTATTCTCATATACTACGCCGGGCATGGTGGAGAAGCCAAACCCCCAGCAGGATGGACCTCTGGAGGCGGCAAGATCCAGATGATCCTTCCGCATGATTTTATTCCTCATACGAATACGGATGAGAGCTCCCAAGGCATTTTGGACGTTACCCTTTCGGCGTTACTCACCAGGCTTGCTGGGGTTAAAGGTGACAACATCGTAAGCAAACTTCCAGTGCCCTTTTCGTCTGCTCACCTCGAGGACCACTCAGACCGTCATCTTCGACTGCTGCCACTCCGGATCGGGCACTCGGACAGACGAGCACATACCTTTGCTCTTCGTACGCGGAGTTGTGCTTCCCGACAACTACGACATTCTCCCCACCGTCGACCAGCAAATTCTGTCGGACAAAGATCGTGCGGCATGCGTCGCAAAAGGTTTTGAAAAAGCTGGGATGGCTTCTCACACGCTGCTGGCCGCATGCGAGGCGAAGCAGAAGGCGCACGAGTCCAACAGACGGGGCGATTTCACTTCCGCACTTTTGACCCTGCTACGCAAGGGCCGCGTCGACCGACTCACGTACGAGGACGTGATCATGCGCTTGCCAGACCTCCCCTCGTAAGTCGCTGCGTACCCCGAACGGCCGGGCGGTCCCCTTCATGTTCTGACGAACTTCGTTCTAGGCAACATCCTCAGTGCGAAGGCGTGAATATGGGGCGTATTCTTTTCAATGCGAAGGCTCCGACCCCCGGACGCGTGCTCTACGAGGTCAATCCCAGGGAGGGCCATGCAGGCGAGTTCGTCCTATCTGCCGGAGAGGCGCACGGCGTCACGGATGACGCGGTCTTCGACGTCTACGAAGACAAAAGTTTGACCTCTCCTCTCCTGGCCACACTCATCGCTTCAGAATCCCAGGCGATCACAACAGTAATGAAACCAGATCCCCCAAGCAATGTGTTCACGCTCTCCAAGCCGGCATGGGCATTGCAGACACGAGTAGGGCGCGGGGAGGATATCCGCATCTCACTCCCTCTGGATAGCCGATTCTTGGACGTCTTCACTCGCGTCAAGGATGAGATGAAGAAGAAGCGAGCTAACAAGAGGGGCATCCGTCTTGTGAAGGAGACCGAACAGCCAGACCTTACGGTGGTCCTGGCGCAGGACGCCACTCACGTTGTCTTTGTCGTTATGGAAGAGAAATGTGTAGAGCTCGGTCTCACTGTCATGCCCTTCCGGGTGCGACTCGGCCAGGCCAATATATACCCCATCCTGGCGAGCGCGGCGGACTTTTACTGGCACCTCCATCGTCGCTCCAAAAGGAACGGCGTCCTTGCATCCAAGGTCTCATTTGAATGCACGAAGCTCAAGGCCTCCGGCCAGTTCAACGAGATCACGAGGGAGCCTCTCATGATACCCGATGGCGAAAACCTGAACATAGCCGATGTCATCAAGGTCGTCGCCGACGACACGACAGACTACGGGTTCAAAATCACGAACAACTTCCACCGCCCACTCTTTGTATCTCTTTTCTACTTCGATGTCAGCGATCTGAGCATCAGTACGTTCGACTTAAAAACTGTTCATCTGTCTCAGTATTGACATATACCATCGATATAGCTCCATACTATCAACCAACTGGAGTGGCGAAGACCAACCTCGACCCAACGATTCCTGCCCATGAATCGCTGACCATTGGCTACGGCACCGGGGGCGCCCGTCCTCTGAACTTCTTCTTGAGGGCGGAGCAGAAGGTAGATGTCGGGTTCTTGAAGCTCTTCATCTCGACGGAGCACGTCGATCTTGGGCATATCGCGCAGGACTCGCCATTTGAAGACGGACGTGCGAATGCAATACGCGAAAAGCCGCGCGTATCGATTTGGGACACCATGCTCGTCGCCATGGTGCATCAGAGCGATTAGGCCTTAGGATCCGGGTATCGTGGGTTTGAACCTGTTTGAACAGGGCTCTCCGTTCGGTGCGTTATGCTGCTGCGCTCGGCCAGGCTTTACACTTAGATATTCTAAGCTTAGATCGCAGCCTATGCAGACGCGACATCTCGCAAAGCGCAGCGAAACGGCGGTATATGGCTTCAAACATCCTTCCTCAAGAATCGGGACAATGGGGATAACTTTGTAGGGCGATGGAGAAACCTTCAAGTTGTTATTCACGGCGGCGTTTTCTGAATGGCGATGTAGGAATGCACATGCGGTTTTTCTGATTGTCGGTTATGACGGGAGGAATCAGTGGGGACGGTCACGCAGGTGACCGTGGTCGTGGAGGTGATCATGTTCGTTTCGTATCGTACGGGAAAATCTATGTATGCTACATTACGCGGTGGAGGAAACGCGGGAATAAGTAGGGTATCACATACTTTGACCGGTCAGGCATCCTGGAGACCGAAGTCGAGACAAATTCATGAGATGCTAGAAACAACAAAACGAAGGAGCCAGAATTAATGCGCAAACCGAGGGAGACCGACACGCCCAATTGAAGCATGGCCGTCAAGTAAATCTCTTGCGTTTCCGTGCACCAAGATGAGGTTGTCGCGGTGATGACAGATGGATTTCCACGTCGCGAGTGATATCACCTCCCACCTCGGTTCCAAACCCTCGCATCTCAGGAGACGAAGTTCACATCCAAAAGGTCGAACGCTCAGTATAACATGCGTTGGTTCAGGAATAAACAAACGCACAAGACTTTATCAGAAAGCCTTCTTTTCGCAAACGATGTCCACCGCGACTTCGCTAATCCATGACCGACGCCGGCGGGAGTGGAAGATTGGTCGCGCGATTGTGCTTGCTCCAGGAGAGCAATGGTGGCCAAGGTTGAATCAAGAGGAGAGCGCATCGAGCTCAAATTTAGAAGCCATGTGTGGATTGTCGTTCAGGGAATGTTCATGATCACGAGAGCGTAGCCGTCTGAGATGCAACCCTGTGGGGTTGAGTACTCATAGTGAGTCGTCGAACAGATGCATGGGTACACACATGGAGCCAGGCGACGGACGGCGAGGGCTTTGGAACGTCTGATACCTGCTCTTCATTTCTCGGCGCAGGATTGGGAGATGGCGGGGGGTAACAGAGACCGATGGTAGACTGTGCCGTAGACTAGACGTGGTCAGCGCGGTCAACGACTGTGGAGAACCTGCAGATGACGGGGAGAGGAAACTTGGAGGAAACAGAATAATGAGCGGAAAGTCTGGACCCGCTACTGTACATCACGTGAGTTTCCGAGCGAAATTCCGTCTCGACTCTCTCGAGTCTCGAGTATCTGCTAGCTTTAGACTAACTAGTCTCTACCCCGGCATCGTTGATGCTCTGTAAATCAAGGGCGTCGAGTCTCGACCTGCCAATTTTCATGCGGAACCCTTGCAGCGAGTTGCAGCGATGGATGTGAGGGATCGTGCGGTCGCCCATGTACGGTGCGTAGTTTTTGCCGTACACTCACGTCTACGGCTCACAAGGCATGTGTAGTACTGCCGTACAGAATAGCTCAAGCTCCCTCTCCTCCTTTGCAATCACGCCTTTCTTCTGCAGTAAATCCTGTAGGCGGCGATGGCGGTGACGACTCCGTGTCCCAAGTTGCACTCTTCCCCCCTCCCCCCAACCTAAGTAGTCTCCCCGAGGCAGACGGGACACTTTCGTCAAACCTTCTCAAGTTCTGGATCCTCGTGTCTGGCCCCCATCATCCTCAATGTGCCTACTCTTTCGATCCCACTTCTGCCGCTCCATCTCCCCTGCTTTATGCTACTTTTGCTCCAGTCGACACCATCTCCGACGTCGTTGGCTTCGTCCGGAATTTTTTTACAGGAAACATTCCGACTTCGTTCTTCGCAACCCAGGCCTCGGCGCCCAAGTGTGGTGAGAAGTCTCTCGTTTGCCTCGCCCTTGTCGCCTCTTTCCTTCTCCTCAACCTGGCCAAGTTCGCGCATGGGGGCATGTTGTCAAGACGAAGTCCGCATCGCTTTATGACCTAGGACGTGGACGTGGAGCTCGAACAAGTCGTCCACCTGTCTCAAACTCAACACCGACGGCAAATCGCAAGTCTTCGTCCGAGTAGGGCGGCTACCGGCCTTTAAGGGTCTACAGCGCGCACATACTATTCAAAGGACGGCCGCAACACGCTTCGAGCACAGTGTCGCGAGGGAGAGGACAATGTTAAAGATGTTTGAGAGATACTCGAGCGTTTTTAGGCGTATGGACGGTGTGCTCTCGACTCGTGCGTATGCACTTTCACGTTTTCTCGTTCATTCCATCCAAGCTAACGTCATCTCCAGCTCTCACCGCGGTCTCTACATCAATCATATTCCAAGCAATACCATCCACGCGCCATCTCGCTTCATCCTGGATGACATCGATCTACTGCTTCAAGGGGTCCGATCCGACTGGACCCACCTGGCTCATATATATGACCGTTCAACTTGTCGTCTAGCCCATTTGCAACAACCTCCCGCCGTTACGAACCTGGGTCTTTCCCCATCCAGTGGTCTACACGTTCTTGCTGTTTCTCCACATGTTCAAGGAAGAAGCTTTCCCTCCTGTGCCGTCCCACCTTCAATTGGCTCAACTCAACCAGGGTACTTGCGTTTCCCTTCCTCTTTCTTCCTTTTGCCGTTCTTATGACCCGCCACTCGTCTCACAGCCAAAGCGAAACCGGCTCCTTCTCTCGTCCATTCCAGGAAGATTCGGCCGTGTGCAGCCAAAGAAGGTTGCGCAGATAATACGATAAAGAATATTCCCAGGGAGTCGATTCCGATCGGACCTTCCCGTTCGACCTCGTCGACATCGTTGCCGTCTCGAACAACATACTCGGCATACATCCGCCGCTCCAAGAAGCGGGGGTACAGGGCAGTAGGGACATACGAGCAATGCTGGACTCCAGCGTCTTGTTCAAATTCCGCCCAGTAGACTCTGGCATCGTGTTATACAAGGTGGCGGCGGCACTCGCATAAGCGAGGATTCATATAGAATGTATACACTGAATAATGCATGTACAACGAAGCAACGATTCGAAACACGGGGCCGGACGAGTTGTATGCATGTACGGGTAACTTCAGATAATCAAATAATGTCGTAGCTCTTCGAGCGGGAAGGCAGTCAATCAAAGATGGGAAGAGAAATAAACCACGAATGCTCAGTCCGTCGAGACTGCACTGTGGAGGTACGTAGAAAGGTTTTCAAGAGAAGTACAGAACCCACCAACCACGGAGAAAAAGGAGACACAACACATAGACAAGTTGAATGCAACACAGGCTCAGATCCCGATGTGAATGAATGGAACCCACCGGACGAACTCCCTCTCGCCGACCTCATCGCGCAAATGCTTCACTGCAGCATGAAGCGCGTATGCCACCTTGCTTCGACCATCCCCACCATCCTTCATCAGTCGCAAGTAAAACTCCTCCGCAATCACGGGCGCATCCTTGTCCTTGATCGACCACATCGTCGCGACAACGCTTTGATATCCCGCGGTGAGCATCCCCGCCGCGAGATGCACCGCCTCCTCCGTCAATTTCTCGTCGCCGGTAGCGGTTTGACAGGCGGATAGGAATGCGAGCTCAGTGTGCTTGAACGAGCGTTGCATGATGGACAGAAGCTCTAATCGGCTGTCGTGGAGGATGAACGCACTTTTAGTAGGGTCTTGAGGATGCTGATGCGCATGACAGGCAAGATGGATCCAGTTATGGTCCGCCATGGCGTTCAAGACGGAACCCATGGTCGCTTTCTCCCCGTCCAGATATAACCCAAGGTCTCCGACGATCTTCTGAACGGCTGCAACTTCCGCAACGGTCCCTGGCAATGAGCTTTGACCAGGAGTCCCAGGCTGAGATACAGCGAGAATGCTTGGACTACCTGTGCGATTGTGCCCGCCGCGGTGCCGTCCAGCTTCAAGTAGCGCGGAGAGCGTTGGCGTGTAGGAGGAAACGACAAAGTCGAAAACCTTCGGTCCTGCCTCATCGTCGTAGATGCCAGCCGCGTGGAGAGGAAGGAATCCCAAAGGGCCTGTCGCGCACCAGGTGACGTGAGGAATATCACCTGGTGTCCACAAGTCTCCTGATGACTGAGAACAGCCGGGTCGTTTGTGAGCATCGGTCAAGTAGAGTGATACACAAACTTACCCCGGCGAGCGCAAGGAGAACCGGCTGCACGATGCCCGACCACAGTTTCGTGAGGATAGACGACATAGGATCTTCCTCCCCAGCCGCAGGACGTTTCCATCGCATTCCACGGGCCCGAACACCTGACTGCCGAAGGTATTGTAGCATGGAGTCTTTCCAACCAGTCATGTCTTCGTGATTGAGGGCGGGGAGATGAATATGTCGAACTGCATCGGAAGATGGGAGCAATATCAAATGCGTCGCAGCGTTTCTTGTTGATGTTGACCACGACGACCGGGACCGGAAGCAGTGGCGGGGCGAAAATGCGACAGCCTCTTCGGTCGCAGGAAGTCTTCGAATCCGGGGAGTGTGCGAGCTTTGTCAACCATCCGCTCGTATTCCTCTGCGAGACGACGGTGCTTCTGTGCCTCATCCTCCAGCACCGTTTCCTTCTCCTGTTCCTCCTTGCCGGACTTGAGCCCTTGACTGGTTCCTGCAACGTCCAGTGCCTGTGAGATCTGTTGCAAGTTGTGGGCAAGCACCGGGTCCACAGCTCGCAGGTCATCAAGTGGCGTGCGGAGTTGGAGCATCTGCCCCCAGATGACGCACCGGCCGTCCTCCAGCCATTCGAGAGCGCACGCCAGGTCACCGGCGGCGATTGCGGCGGCGACGGCCTCGCTCACAGCTTCGGCTATGTCAGGAAGTTCCTCATAGCGCCGATGCAGGCTGGAGCCCAGCCATGCCACACGCGGTACAAGTGCTAGCACTGCCTGGTAGGCCTCCAAGGGCGAGGACGTGGAATGCGACAATGACAGTAATTCCGCCCATCTACGGGCAGCATGGAACCGGACAGATGGTGGGCCGGATGGACTATTTGCAGACATCCTGTAAATGTCAACCGCGGCATGAAAGTCAATGATCTCCCGTAATCGCGTGAATCGTTGCACTAAGGAGGTTCCAAGGTTGTTGAGGTACCCAGGCTTGTCGGCGTGGCCTTCAGGAGTAAGATCGACCGCCGCGCGCTGCACACAGATGGCGCTCTCGACATCTGCGACGTCTCCCGTCCGCTCGAATCGACGCGCGAAGGAGCTTCCAAGGTTGCTGAGGTACATGGGCTTGTCGGCGTGGCCTTCAGGAGTGAGATCGACGGCCGCTCGCTGCACACGGATGGCGCTGTCGACATCTGCGACGTCTCCCGTCCGCTCGAATCGACACAGGAAGGAGTTTCCAAGGTTGCTGAGGTAGCCAGGCTTGCTGGCATGGCCATCAGGAGTGATATCGACGGCCACGCGCTGCACACGGATGGCGTTGTCGACATCTGCGACGTCTCCCGCCCGCTCGAATCGACTTCGGAAGGAGTTTCCGAGGTTGCTGAGGTACATAGGCTTGTTGGCGTGGCCATCAGGAGTGAGATCGACGGCCGCGCGGTGCACACGGATGGCGCTGTCGACATCTGCGACGTCTCCCGCCCGCTCAAATCGACGCGCGAAGGAGCTTCCAAGGTTGCTGAGGCGTCCAGGTTTGCTAGCGTGGCCATCAGGAGTGAGATCGACCGCCGCTCGCAGCACACGGATGGCGTTGTCGACATCTGCGACGTCTCCCGACCGCTCGAATCGACGTCGGAAGGAGTTTCCAAGGTTGCTGAGGTGTCCAGGCTTACTGGCGTGGCCATCAGGAGTGAGATCGACCGCCGCTCGCTGCACACGGATGGCGCTGTCGACATCTGCGACGTCTCCCGACCGCTCGAATCGACCCAGGAAGGAGTTTCCGAGGTTATTGAGCAGGACAGGCTTGTCGGCGTGGCCTTCAGGAGTGAGATCGACGGCCGCGCGCTGCACACGGATGGCGCTGTCGACATCTGCGAGGTCTCCCGACCGCTCGAATCGACCCAGGAAGGAGTTTCCGAGGTTGGTGAGGTACATGGGCTTGTTGGCGTGGCCATCAGGAGTGAGATCGACGGCCGCGCGCTGCACACGGATGGCGCTGTCGACATCTGCGACGTCTCCCGACCGCTTGAATCGACTCAGGAAGGAGTTTCCGAGGTTGCTGAGGCATCCAGGTTTGCTGGCGTGGCCATCAGGAGTGAGATCGACCGCCGCTCGCTGCACACGGATGGCGCTGTCGACATCTGCGAGGTCTCCCGACCGCTCGAATCGACCCAGGAAGGAGTTTCCGAGGTTGGTGAGGTACATAGGCTTGTTGGCGTGGCCATCAGGAGTGAGATCGACGGCCGCGCGCTGCACACGGATGGCGCTGTCGACATCTGCGACGTCTCCCGACCGCTTGAATCGACTCAGGAAGGAGTTTCCGAGGTTGCTGAGGCATCCAGGTTTGCTGGCGTGGCCATCAGGAGTGAGATCGACCGCCGCTCGCTGCACACGGATGGCGCTGTCGACATCTGCGAGGTCTCCCGACCGCTCGAATCGACCCAGGAAGGTGTTTCCGAGGTTGCTGAGGTACATAGGCTTGTTGGCGTGGCCATCAGGAGTGAGATCGACCGCCGCGCGCTGCACACGGATGGCGCTGTCGACATCTGCGACGTCTCCCGACCGCTTGAATCGACTCAGGAAGGAGTTTCCGAGGTTGCTGAGGCATCCAGGTTTGCTGGCGTGGCCATCAGGAGTAAGATCGACGGCCGCGCGGTGCACACGGATGGCGCTGTCGACATCTGCGACGTCTCCCGCCCGCTCAAATCGACTTCGGAAGGAGTTTCCGAGGTTGCTGAGGTACATAGGCTTGTTGGCGTGGCCATCAGGAGTGAGATCGACGGCCGCGCGCTGCACACGGATGGCGCTGTCGACATCTGCGACGTCTCCCGACCGCTTGAATCGACTCAGGAAGGAGTTTCCGAGGTTGCTGAGGCATCCAGGTTTGCTGGCGTGGCCATCAGGAGTGAGATCGACCGCCGCTCGCAGCACACGGATGGCGCTGTCGACATCTGCGATGTCTCCCGACCGCTCGAATCGACTTCGGAAGGTGTTTCCGAGGTTGCTGAGGTACATAGGCTTGTTGGCGTGGCCATCAGGAGTGAGATCGACGGCCGCTCGCAGCACACGGATGGCGCTGTCGACATCTGCGACGTCTCCCGCCCGCTCAAATCGACGCGCGAAGGAGCTTCCAAGGTTGCTGAGGTACATAGGCTTGTCGGCGTGGTCTTCAGGAGTGAGATCGACGGCGCGTTGCTTGAAGGTGATGGCTGTTTCAATGTCTATCAAGTTGCCATGCGCCCGAAACCGTTCATAGAATGAGATGCCAACGTGGGACAGTAATGAATGCTCCTCCTCCATCGAACGAGCAAAATATGCCATCCTGGCCGGGACCGTATCGTGTTGGCAGAGGTCAGAGATAAACTGAGTAGAAGCTCGTCATCTACTTCTTCATCATCGGAAGTGGGTGGCTTACCTCTTCAAACGACGCCGACCGAGTCGTGGTGGAACCCATCGACTGGAGCTCGAGCAGTTGCAGTTGCATTGCGAAAAACTCGTCTTCGTCAACATCATTGGGCAACACATGTCCATCCGCCTGGGTCCATGTCAATGACCGGCAATAATTACGTAAATAACCTTTGCTCACCATTGTCGGTCGAGGCCTCGCGGAGAATGGGAAAGATGCGCTTTCGGTCGTTTCAAAGATGAAAGTTGGCAGAAATGCGAAATTCCGAGGTCTGGCATTGGCAATCAACCAGTGCCCCTTCTGCTTAGAGCTCATGGAGACGTACCGTGGTAAGATCTCTCGAGGAGCAACGTGTTTCTGTAGGGAGAGGGAAACTTGAACACGTTGACGTTGGCGAAGGCGAGGACAAGGATGGTTGGAATCAGGGGATAGGACTACGAACCAGACCGACAATTCAGTCGACGTTTGATGACACACTCGAAAGAAACGCGCACATACGGTCGATTTCAATGTAGAGTCCTTGGGAGGTGGGGTACGCGAGGGGCAATGGAAAGCAGGAATGGGGGCTGATCAGACGACTCGACAATGGGGGAAGAAGATAAGGGGCATGTACATGGCTGTGGTTGTTTTATGCCTCGAGGTGAACCGCTATACATGACCAGGAAAGTTGAAAATGAGGCAGAAAAGCAACTTGGTAGACGCCCCTCCGCATCGCATGCGAGGTAAATGAGGCTGCGCCTGTTTCTGCCCTACGTCGCAATTCGTGGACGCGAAGAACATAAACATTTCGTGGCTGTCATAAGACCAGTGTAGCGCACACGGCGGCCACGGACTTGTATCGCTTTTTTGACAGTCTCGAACCGGTATATCGACCTGTGGATGGACGCGAGGATGTTAGCATCCTCCACACGGAAGCATGCTGGAAAAACCCACTTACCCACCTCGTGTTTGCCACCGCGTTTGATCACCACGTTCAGCATATCACCCCACTCCACCACCTAACGATTTCTCCCAGCGCCAGCCCTAACACGCGCCTTCTCTTCGTCCCTGACCATAATTCAAGACTGCACGAGGTCTGACTGGCAGTGCGATGAGCTTCGGTGACAGGGACTTGTGAGGGGACCTCGTGTTGTTCCATAGAAAGATGATCGCGCGGGATGGGACCAAACGAAGGACGCGCGAGAGTACAGTGTTTCTGGCTTGCTGTGCAGCCGGAAATGGTGACGGAACGTTTCTGGGGGAGGTTGAGTTTACATGCGCTATACGGAAGGATAGCCTCGAAGAAGACGAACTTATCGATGGCACCCCCACAAGGGAAGAACGCCTGCTGGAGAAGCGCGCGAGAAGCAAACACAGGCTTTGCGGAGGACTCCGAGCGGTGCTTGTGCGTCCCGCGCCATCTCCTTGTACTAAACAGACTGGCTCGTCTTGTCGGTGTGTTGGGGTTTGCCTGAGGTCCACGATAACTCCGGGAAATATCGAGGATGAGCGGTAGGCGAGAGTGTTTGAGAAAGCTGACGAGAGCGCGAGGGTTCTCGAGCAATTGTGCTTGAGAGTGCCGGCAGTGAAATATCGCGCCACGCGTTCAGCGCGCGGTCAATCTGTGAAGTTGAGTGAGTCGTCGAGAAGGAGGTATGGCCCAGACGAGTACATACGAGTATATAGACTGGTTGGCGATGACGTTCGCGAGTGCACATTGTCGACGCGGAGCGACTCAGCGTCTCCTTGAATCTTCGATTCATCTCTTGAAGCAGGGTTGCAATCGAGAAGGGGAACGATGTGAGTAGTAAGGATGGCCAGTGCCGTGGATTGCCTGGAAGATGAAGTGTAGGATGGCGACGAACTTGAAAGAGATGCGTGCAGCGTCCGAGTTCAGTCTCTGCGCGCTGCCTCATCACGTGATCGTTCTAAGAGGAACACCCTGAGGAGTCTTCCTGCTGCAGCTCCCCAGCTTCATGAACCCCCTCCTACGAGGGCCACGATGTCCACGTTAAATCCGTCAAGTTTTCGCTTCCAGAAAGCGATGGTGGACGCGCATGTTGCGCCATGTTCAAGCTCTACGGACCACTACGGTGCGCGGGCCTCTTTGCTGTAAGCTCTCACATCTACGACTCACATAACTTGCACTGATTTAGAATAGGCCATTATTTTCGCCGAGGCGGCGGCGACATTCGTCTACTGGATTTCGCCCCCTCAGTCACGATCAGCCCCCGACGTGCCCCGGCCTCAAATTGAACCCATCCTCGATATGCTCGACGCTATCTTCTTCCTTCCCCTTACCTCTTCCCAGCTCGCGGATACTGCCTTCATCATCCCTATCGCTCACCGGACGATCCCCCATTCCACCGGTCTCGCCTTCCCCTCTTCCCCCAACGTTGTCCATTTCCCCGACCACTCAAGGAAGCGTGCTCGTCAATGCTCGAGGACGCATAGATTCCGATTTCCGACGGCGCACACAAATTCTCATCTTCTTTCCTTCCCCCCTCGTCTTCATCGCCACCACGCTCGCATTCTGTCTGAATAATGAGGTCAATGGATCAAAACCAAGTTCAACTAAAACTTCCTCGTGTTAGTGGCTCCTGTTTCCGACCCAACGTCGCGTACAAGATCCACAGGGACCTTCTCGCTCACCTCACTCTCTCATCGCCTGGCTTGTTCGATATCATCAAACTTTGCATCCAGCTTCCAAGGTCATACGAGGACTGAATATTGAATACTCGAACGTTTGTGGGCGTTTGGGTGGTGTGCTCTCGACTGGTACGCGTACGTACTTTCCCTTTTTCTCCCTCATTCCTTCCAAGCTAATCTCACCTCCAGTTTTTACCGCGGTCTTGACATCGAAATTTTAGCCAATTTCATCCACGTTCTATCTGGTTCCTTGGCCTCTCTATGCACCTTCAAGGATTCCTAACGGATTAGACCTATCCTATACCAATCGACGATTACCGTGAACCTTTCTCTTCAATTTTCTTTATGCGCTGACTCGTCTTACAAACCCGAACCCCATATGCCCTGGTCTGGGTCCAAGCCCGCGCCGCTTCTCGTGCATTGGCGGGTCGTTTCATTGGTTTCATCCGTCCACAGGCAAAGAATGCTTGCGGTCACCCAGCTTATCACGCTAACCACCACGCCGGAAGCACAATGAGGAGCGCATTCACCCACCGACATGGGCGGACACCAAAACGTCGTCACGATATTGTCAGTCGATGTAGGAAGGCATATGCGTTTCACAACGCGGTGAAGCGCTGGCGTGACGAAGGTGGGGAGCAGGCATTCCGTGTGGGTACCTTGCATTCGCATTCGTTCCCGTGTATCCTGTATCCTGTATCCTGTAACGTATGTATCCCCGCGCAATATATATATAACCTGCTCTCCGTGTCCACGGTTCACCTTCATTCCACCACCGATGCCTCTTGTCAAGATCGAACATCACCACATCAAACGCGCTCGAATCGTGTCCATAAATGCCTCTGCGACAAGTCATATTTGCATAGTATGTTCGAGGTTGATTAAATAGTATAGGACCGGGTTGGGCACGAGCGCGAAAGCAGGCGGACAGAACAAATAAGAGCCCCCGCTTGGGGGGTCAGGATACTTGGCACTTACGACGTAAGGTCTGGCAAGCGCATGATCGCCTCTTCGTACGTGAGTCTGTCCACGCAGTCCTTGCGGAGAAGGGCAAAAAGCGCGGATGTAAAATCGCCATGTTGGTTGGACTCGTGCGCCAGTTCACTCGCCCGGCATGCCGCCAGAAGTACGTGGGAGGCCATCTCGGGCCTTCTCGAATTTCTTTGCGACGCATGTCGCCCGATCTTCGTCGGATAGGATTTGCTCGTCGACCACGGGGAGAATGGCGTAGTCGTCGGGAAGCTTGACCGAGGGTAAGGGCATGTCCTCGTCTATACGAGTGCCTCATCCAGAGTGGCAGCAGTCGAAGATGACGGTCTGGACGGTCTTTGGGGTGAGTAAACGAGAAAATCGCGCGGGAAGTTACTCACAATGTTGTTGCCCTTGGCCCTGGAAAGCTTGTTAAGTAGAACAGAGAGCGTCACGTCCAATATGCCTTGAGAGCCCTCGCTTGTACTGGTGCGAGGGATGAAATCGTGCGGAAGGATCATCTGGATCTTCTCGCCTCCAGCGGCCCATCCTGCTGGGGGGTTGGCTTCGCCGCCATGTCCGGCGTAGTATATGAGGATGGGATCGCCTTCCTGGATCGAGGTGTTTGTAGCCCGGTTGAGGACGTGTTTGAGGATTTCGCCCCGAGTCGCCCCTTCGTTGCGGAGGTTGAGGATACGCTCAGGCAGGACGCACAGAGTTTCGATCAAGAACGTTTGTACGCCATCCGCGTCCGCGACGCATCCGTGCAAGTTGCCAACACCCTTGTCATTGTATTTGTCGATACCGATGATCAAGGCAAAGATGGTCGAGGCAGGACTGACATCGTATATTGGTTCAACAATGTCTGAAGGAAGATAGAAAAAGCTGGCTCACGTGTCGACGGGGACCGAGAGAGGGAGATACCTTGATAGCGGAGTAGGTATAAGATAAGGATAAATCTAGTCAGAAGACTTCGTACACTGGAGGTCCCGCTGTGCCGGGTTCGTGCGTTGAAGCTTCTTGTCTACGGGCAACGTGGATTTTGTTAGCACAGGTCAAGACTGAAGGCCCCACGCGGATGAGTACCGTGAGCGGCGGGGATAACTAGCGGAAGGTCAGATAGGGAATGCCGGCGATGTGATGCATACTCGTAGCTCACATATCCAGATACCATAGCAATTTGGGGATGTTGCCAACCGAAACCTTGATCCAGCCCAGGAAACACTCGGCGGCCATGCCACTGGAAAAAAGCTAAGAATGAAGCTGTGTTGAGCACACGGCGTGAGGGGGCCAAGAGACGAGCCACCTTTTGAAGCGTTCATCCGGACTGCGAGACGCATACATGCTATAATTGCCTCAAGCCTCTAGGCGGAACTGCTGTAAACGGGTCAGAGAAATCAGAACCAAGTTCCGCATTATCGCACACGAGGCTGTGGCTGCTTCTTTCCTGCATCCTGAATTTTGGCTGCAGGGGATATGAACAGTTTGACTTGTTGCGAAGATAGTGTCATACACAAAGGAAATGGATGATATCGCTCTTCCGGCAGTAATGTAGGGAGTGATGTATCGACCTAGGTGGACGGATGCGAGAAAGTCAGTGTCCTCCACGCGAAACGAGATGCCCCAGAAAAACCACATACCTAGTTCGTTTCCGTCATCGCATTCTATCACCACGTTCCCCATATTTCTCCACCCCACTGCCCGCCTCTCGAAATACACGCATTTCCCCGCCTCGGACCACATCCCAACATAGCACGAAGTATTGTCCAGGGTGATGAGCTCCGATGATGCGAATTTGGGCGGCCAATGGGATATCTTCAAAGAGACTAGCGGTTGGGAGGGGAGGTTCTTGACCGCGGTGAGGTGCTTGCATTACCAGACAGCTGTAAACGCGAAGGAAAGCATGAAGGTCAGTAAACGTCTAACGCCGAATATATGCGCATGGCTCACAATACTTGGGCCTCCTAGCGACAGGCCCATGGCTCGGAGGTGCTTCCATCATTCCTCGAAACGTAGGGACGGGTGAACGCGCGGCGCGTTAGGGTGTCATTGACGGAGGAGGTGAGCGTCCAAGCCGCTAAAAGGTCATCAACCGCAAACGGTGGGGGAAGCGCAGGTTTTGTGCACGTCTCCGAGCGAGGAGGGACGTGAAAGTGATGGGCAGCGTCGAGACCGTGGCCGAGCCAGTTACGAACACAGTCGTGTGCGGGTGAGGTCACAGGTGTCTGGACAGTCTGGTTGATCACGATGAGAGCGTCGGCCTCTCGACTTGCACACGCCATGGTGATCGACGGGTGCCATCTTCCTGCGCCAAGTGCACTAGAATCTTGCCAATGTGCCTTCTGGGGGAAGCGACGAGAGCGGAGGATGCCTTGAATAAATGTGGCTTGCCGTAGCCCAGTAGGAAGAATGACAGCGACAGATTTTTGCGTCGAGCCTTAGGCGACGCATCACGTGCCATGATGACGCTTCGGCCAGGCTTCCCCCGTCTCGTTCGGAGTCGTTTCGCATTTCTCTCTCATCTCTTGCTCATCTCCTCATCACTGTTAACTAAGTATGTCGTCCCTAGCAGCTACTGCTCGCGACAAGTCCTTCTCTTCGACCCACGACGAAAATGGTGCGTGTCTGTCGCCGTACTCTCACCTTCACGACTAACAAAATGGCATCCAATAGCTTAGAACGTCCGTTTTCTCTTCTCCTCGACAAGATTTCATCGGCGATGACCCTTCTCTCCCACACTGTCGTATCCCGCCCTCGACAAGAACCGTTCACCTCAATTCTCCGTGGCTTCCCTTTCCTCAAGTTCACGTCTTGCCTCGCGAGTAACGGTACTGCGCAATGAAGACCAGGCTTGACCGTAACCCTATCGCAGGACGCCGAACTGGGACCCAAATCAAGTCGTTCAAAGGCGGGCCGCGACAGGCATTGGAAGACATATCAGAGGAGAGCATCGACCCATGGTTCAAATTCGGAGACGATCAGGGCGTCGTGAGGGGAATGAATGGTTCCAAGGATAACTGGGCTACGCTCAAGTGTTGTGGGCATATGGGAGTGGTTTCGATCGATGTGCGTCCGTTTTCTCCTTTCTTTTCTCTCGTTTATCCCGAACTAATGTTTCATCCAGTTTTCACCGTGATCTATCCATCGAATTTTATTCAATCTCTTCCACCCGCCGTCCTCCTTGCGCACCGTCTATCTGTGGCTCGCAAAATCGTCGCACTCCCGCATGTAGTCCTAACCCGTTCGCGAGAACCTCTCGGAGTCAAGTTTCATCATGAAGGTCCCTTCAAGCATCCTGTCATTCCTCCGTTCACATGTTAGGATTCGTTTCGGACATGACGCCGCCGCCGGTACGTCTTTCCTAGTCCTTGCGATGGTGATAGGAAGTTGAGATAAATGTTATTTTAGTTGCAACCATCTCAAGGTCATTACCTGGATCACTAGTATCCACGAACCTCGCCCGAACGGTATGTATACTCCTCGTTCTTTCGATAACGCGTCTGTTACTGAGGTCAGACATTTGTAGAATGTCCCTCCCTGGACTCGGGACGAAGACAGACGTATCAGGACGTTCCCAGAGGCGACTGTTCCTTCGACTGTCCAGTACGCATGAAGCTACGATTCTGTACATCATAGAACCGACCCTTTTTCGCGGTTAAGCGTGCCCTCAGCTTGTACCCACATTTCTCATCAATTCCTAGTAACGTGGAGTACGACCTCCTCGATCCGAGGTTGGTACCCAGTGGAGACCCCGTGGTTTTATGGTCGGATTCGGAGCTCTACTTCTTCTGACACGCACAATCACAATATACTCTCGTCCTGCATCCCGTAGATCTGACCATGCCGAACCGCGGTCGCTTCGCCTTCAGGCCTTCAGGCTTCAGTGGCAATTCACACATCCCCTTCCATGAGCAGTGTGCTCCCGTGGGGTATCGCGTCGAGCTGTGCGCATTCACCCAGGACAATCCACACGTTTAGTAAACACTCTTGCTGAGGAGGCGTAGAAACTGGAGGGTGCCACTTCCTAACAGTCTGGATCGCTGACCCCCGACGACTGGAGTATCTGCGGGCAACGCTTCACGATGGCACGAGTATGATACAACAGATTTGATTAAATGTTTACATTACTGTGACCACCGACATATTGTACTGTAGGAGTATTACTATACGTGCTTATCGAATCCAATCCTCAGCAGGGTATCTCGCACACACGCTTGTGCCCTCCGTTCTCCCAATCACTGAAGAACGTATCAGCGTCGGCCAGTACCGCGAGAAAGGACACAACCCACCTCTTCTGACAGATACGATCGCAATACATTACCGTGCCACACCCGGAGCACTTGACCATCGAAAACGGGGGCCGCTTCGCGCTATACTCGCACCTCTTCCACGAGCACTTCGACCCCGCCTTCTTCTCCGCGAAACGCGCGCGCTCTTTGGTTTGATCGAGGTGAAGACTTTCCCCCAGCGCGAGCCACGCGCGATGGACGTGGATGTACTGTTTCGGCGCGACGCCAGACGGCTTCATGCCACGAATGACTTGGAGGGCCGGATACCAGACCTTCCGCGCGGCTTTCTTGATGACATACAGGAGCTGCGTTTTTGCGCCGCTGCTCGACAGGGCTTTGAAGATCGACGAATAGTGTTCAATCAGCTGGATGCATTGCACTGTTCGTCCGGTTAGAGCACCGTCTTCGAACGCACATGGACGCTCACCAGAATGATGGTTGTCGTACGGGTATCGAATAGGTCAGGATCGCCGCGCGGACCATGATACCAAATAAGTTGTGCTCCTGCACAATCTCGGCAATGTCAAGTTTTATCGGGGCCCGAGATGAGCATGACGCCTTCCTATGTTCTCGAAGACATCAGCCTCGAAAACCGGTCAGTCAGTAAGTCGGAGACCCACAACAACGAAGCTGACCACGCGATAGCGTACCACTCGCACTGGCGTCCAAGCGTGGATTTACCGCCCTTCTCTCGCTGTCGTTTCAGGGCGACGGCCTGCGTTTCGAAAAAGCGCATGGGGTCCGATGAGATTGTCCACGGAAGGATGCTTCCGAAGGAGCTGGAAGATCCGCATGCATACGACCAACGACATGTCCACGAGCGAAGGCTGTTCAAGCTCCCGTTTGAACCGGAAAAGGATGGCTTCGGCGCCGAGAACCTCGCACACGATGTCCTCGATAAAAACGCCTAACTCTGGGGCTGTGGCATTTGACGTGAAGGTCATAAAAACGGTCAGATTGTCCCGCGCGTGCTCTTCCGGCGGGGTGTGATACCAGCAAAGAAAGGCGACCCGAGATGCTTTGGTGGCATTGAGATCTACGCGTTTGTTTCTGTTGGAACAAGTTTGTAAATGTTAGCGTGATCTCGCAGACGAGAGCGATAGGTGAGAAATACCTCCAATGCAGGAGACCAAGATACCCGCACACGATGTGCACGATCGCGTCTCTGGTATCAGCTTCAAAGGGGGCGTAGACACCGCCTCGGGTATAAAATATACGGTTGGTCCACAGAGCGTCCCAGATTTGGTCCGTCATTGAGAGCAGGTCGTCCGCGAGAGCAATCAGTCGCTTTGACTGGTGTTCGCCTTCGTCGGTCACTTTCATGACTTTCGCGAAACACTCGAGGATAAGGGAAGTCCATACCTATTCAGCTGTTAATAATGCTGGAAGATGTATACAACGCGGAGAGACGTACCGGAGACTCCGCCATAAAATCATCGTCAAGGATGATTTCGACAAGGGCTTCGGGCAAGCCGGAGTCGACCATGTCATCAAAGACTTCCCTTATACCTAGACCGTTGACGTCGAGACCTAGCGCGGTACTCAGGTAAGTTGCTAATGCCACAAGTTCTATGTTCGATCCTCGCGGCTTTCGGGCCTGGAAGAGGTCTTGAAGGGCAGAAGGATATGGGCAGGGGTCCTCCATGAGCATATCGCCGTAGGTCTCCCATAGTGGTTCGAAGACTTCTTTTTGAGGTGGAGAGCGCTTGAAATCGGAGTCCACTAGCCATTCAGGCCAGACGCCATCGTCGTTTGAATCCATGGCCAAGGGGGTTGAGTCGGGAGTAGTGCAGTGAGGCCGAGACAGGCAGCCACTGCCAGGTGAAGGGGGATGCGTGGGAGTGGACCGCTCGGAAGATAAAAACTATAGTCTCTCCAGATGATTATATGGGAACAGGTACACTACCGTGGGATTCAAACACCGGTTTGGACTCGAAACCGCGGATGTCGGTCCAGCTCCGGCACGACGCCGGAATTGAGTAAAATAAAGCAGGGTTGAATCGTGTCCGAACGCTTCGACGTCGGTCCAGTGTCGATGCGGTATTGACCCATGTCCTGTCGTCCCACCGCAGTCATTGCGCTGGTGGCAGGTTTCTCGAATGATTTCGTTCACTTACGGTGTGCCAATGGTCACATTAAGAACAGCATCAATGGTGATTATATTGTGTAAATGTGTGTAGGTACAGTAAGGGACACTAGCACAGGGTAGGGGGTACAATGGCAGGATAACTGGTGTATGTGCAGTATGAATGAGACAGCAACTGAGCAAGAACAGGTCAAAATGAGCGGTCAAGCAGTCAAGCAGTCATAACGCTCACCGTTCTTGCCACTGACCGAAATTGGAGGAGAGCCTCAGGAGCCATTTGAGTAGAGCAAAAAAGAGTATTTTCATGCATAACTCACCTTGAATTTGGAGTAGTATCCACGAGGACGGAAGAGATTGTGTTGCTGTAGAGACATTGTGGCAAGGGGATTGAAGGTTGCGCTAGTCGAAGTGGGCGTGGACGTGGACGTGAACAGTGTGTGCGCTGGGCCGCTGGCACTGGCGGCCTCGGCCCTCAGGCGCCGCGGTGATGTCACGTGCATCGAGCTTTTTTTTTTTTTTTTTTTTTTGAATACATTTATATCCCGCGTCAAGTACCTAAGACTAAATGCGGCTCCCCGAAGGGTACAGGTGAACGGAAAGTATGGTAGAACAGAGTCGGACAGAAGGATGGAAGGGTCGTTGAAAGGAAGGGATGCGTCGAACTCGAGTGGCAAGAGACGGCGCGTTGGGAGAACCGCACGCGGGGGCCACGCGGTGAAGGGGGGCAAAGCCCCATGAAGAACCGGACCCCATACCAGCGGGCGTCGACGACAGCTGCAGGCACACTGCCGCCTCACAGCGTTGGCGCATAGAGGAGAGGGAGCCAGACATTGCTGGGCCTCAAGAACTCAGCGGGGGAAACCGGGGTGGGTAGGAGGGGTGGGCCGTCGTCCACGTCGACGGCCTCGGTTCTGCGGGTACCAACGACGTTCCGCATACGTCGCTGGCTTGCGGCGGAGGGCTGCCGACTTTGACGAGCCTGGCAAGCCAGGTTCTCGCCTCCCCAGGCCTCCCACGCACCCACTTGGGGTCCCCAATCCCAAGTGATGGTGGTGGTTAGAGGTCAAGAGAGCCCTGTCACGTGCATCGAGCGACTTTCTTCATCGCTAAGTTGCGAGTTTTCACTTATAAGTCGCTGTTCCTCATTAGCTGTAGACGCTAGCAGCGTATCAGGCTACACATTACTCACAATTCCTAATTCAATGGTGGTATAGTAAGAAATGAATACAAGCCCGAAGTGTTGCTGAAGTGTTAGGAAGGGATGGAGAAGCACCAGTGAGGGCCAGCCTCAAGCCGCCGCAAGCGTTCCAACGCCGGGCAGGCGTCGCCCCGGCGTCGGATCGAGTCTGAGGCCAGGGTTGATACGGGCTTTTCGTGTTGGCCTCGGCTCGGCGACGATTTGTGGCAGAATCAGATCGAATCACCCGGATTGTCCCGTAAACGAAGCCGGAGACGTATCATCCACTAGCCGGGGTCGGATCAACACTGCTTTATTTTACTCGATTTCGGCCACCAAACACCCACGGCCGTGTAGGGGTGGTGGGTGAGGGCGAACGTGGTAGAGAGACGGTCAAAGAATCAAAATGACAGCAGAGCAAACGCGTCGACGCGACGCCCCGCGATCGATCACGTGCATTGTTTCAATTTCAAATTTCCGCGTCGCCAGTCGCGACTTCAGTCAGCTTTTTGCGACTGCAACCTGCAATTCAATCTCGCCTGATGCTCGCTACTCGCATGATAACCTCGGAATCACAGGTATCGATGTACTTAACTTATCTGTCGAGTACTTAGCCGAGATACCTATCAGGCTAAGGCTGAACGCTGAGGGCCTGGGGCTATCCGGTGGCGCCATGGCGGAGCTGAAGTCAACGGGCAAAATGGAAAATGACGACGCCGCCCGGTCGCCGGTGACAGCCGGTGACTGAAAAGGTCCAGACCGACGCCGAACGCCGCGCCGATGGCCGACGCTGGCGGTTGAGCCGACCAACCTCCTCGTCCTTGTCTATTTGTCTATTCCATCTGTTTTTTTTTTCGGCTTTTATCAAGCCATCAGCCACCACAGGAAGCTCACGAACCCCTCTTACCAGGACGAATCTCTGCTCTTGGCCCATCCCGCGTCCTGTAGCTGCGTCGGATCCACTGACCCTACTACTCCTCCAACTCGCTCATCCAGACTCTCCGCGAACGTGAAACCCATGGACCTACCTCAACTTTCAAAATCTTCCCAGTCTTTATGCATGTCGGTTTGAATGGGTAAAGCTCGGCGAAGGCGGTGTTTCGAAGTGAGGACACGGGCAGAAGGTATGTGAACGGCTGGCGTTTCCCTAACGTCCATTCACTCAGCTTCCGTAGAAGCACCCTCAACATCTACACATTTCCCGAAATGAACCCACCATTTTCCGATTTGTTCTTTCGTTAGAGCAAGGCAATGTTCGTTACGCTTTCCCGGTCAAAGTGCCGATGGTACGCCTACTTTCAACTGTAATTCTTATGTTCGATCTAATTCGATCCTCTTAGTGTGGTAGGAAGCGATATCTCACACTTCAAACCCTGGTGCGAAAGCGCTACTGAGAGCGGAGACTCAACCATGTTCCCGTGATCCGTCCACCTAATCTCTCCGTCCCACCCAGTTTTCTTCTTAAACCTTCGCTCGCTCCGACAGCGTCGACGAACGGCCAAGAAGAGACTCCTCCTACTCCAACAAACTCTTCAAGAACTTGACACTTATCACGCCCTATGGCCGACATATCCAAGTTTCCACTGTGTGTTCAAACTATGCACGCACACTTGGATCCCGTAACCGACGATCCGGCCATCGATCTCGACGCCATGGCAGATAAGTACGTCGATGACCTCAAAAGAGATCCTTCAAAGGCCCTCGACACACTTCGGACACTCTACGATGGCCGAACATCTCTCGATTGGAACGTTTCTCTCGTTTCGTTCACCGGGGTGCTACGCAGTGGGCTGGAGGCTATTGTGGAGTACAGCAGGGTCGTCCCTGGAGATTGGCAGCAGCTGCTGGAGTCCGGCCTTCCGGAATACTGCATGGATATGACCCTGAGGTCGGATTTTTTTGATGAGTGCCCGGTAAGGATGCCCTCTTGCTCAACCGGCACGTCGATTACGATTAATGTTTATCACGCCCTTATCAGCTCTGGACAGAGTGCATCCTGGAGATCCTGAAACACATCATCACAATACTTTTGGCCGCAAAGGATTCGCAGTGGATCAAAGCTATAGGGAATAGGATGATCTCGAAATCAAACGCGATGTGGGACAGCATGTGGAATCAGCGGAATTCTATCAACCGCAGGGATCCCTTCGCTGACTCGGATGAGAAGTTTCGCACCGATATTGCTTACCTCCTCGCTCAGTTTGGCGACCTGTACCAAAGCTGGTTAGTATTGTCGACCTCTCCCTGAAAAGTTACAATGGTTCACCGTTCGATACGATATCACCAGGAACCGTGTCCCAGCGACATCAGACACGCGCCTGAACCACCTCACTATCTTCTTGTGGTACAACACCCCTGTAGGCGAGCAACGTAGCTATGCACTCAACGCCGCCATCTGGTACGCGACCAACGAGATGAACGGGTTCACCGTCATGCGCATCGTCAAGGAGTCGGCCATAGGTGTTTTCGGCGGGAAGGAGCTCCTGGAACGGTTCCACCGTGACCTAGCTGGTCCAGCTCCGACTTTCCGCCTTCAATGTGCCTGAGCCCAATGTTGGAGAGGCACGATCTTGTCGGCGTCATGGCCCGCGGAGCCATCCTTTGTGCGGAAAACAATTGTGGCCCGATAAACACAAGTAGGGGCCATCCAATTCTTCCACATTCCACAGAACCACTTACATCGACCGACCTCCTCAGATGCATGCGTATGTCTCATTGAGGATCACGGCAAGCTCCTCGGCTCTCCCAATCTCCCTGCCGGCAAGAATCGCTGGACTCACCTCGTCAAAGCTGCCACCCGCCGCGACTGGTACCCCACTCTGCAGAGACTGCGTGAGCTGCGCCCGCAAAACGGTCCCGTCCCTCATATGTACACCCGCCTCCTGCGCGCGTGGGAGCAGTTCGGAGAGAGGGCTCGTGTGGACGAAGCGGCGGAGAGAGTGCGTTTCGAGCGCATAGAAGCAAAGAAGGCTAAGCGGTGTGCGTGGAAGCAGTGCGAGTATCACGAGAAAGAGCCCGAGACGCCGATGCTGAAGTGCAGCGGGTGTCACAAGGTGCGATACTGCGATAAGGCGTGCCAGAGAAGGTAAGCATTTGTTTACCGCCGTGAAACTCGGGGGCTTACTGCTGTTGTAGGGACTGGAAAGAGGGCAGGCACAAGAGGAGGTGTTTGTCGCAGGATACCTGAACTGCGAAGGCTAAGTGGTAGCAAAGCATTGTGTATGACATGCACTATGATGGGTGTGAAAGCGGCGGACACACCAAATAAGACGAAGGCAAGGAACAAGAAGAATCCAATTGTGAATGTGCTAAGGTATATGCTGCCATACAACTCCGGGAGTGGGATCGTGTTTCCAAGCAGGCTCCGACGGAAAGTTTGATTCCTGCAAGCCCGTCTCTTCATCCAACGTCGACCCTCTACCGTCCACGCCTACTCGCCCGGATTTTCCACCAATCTCTTGCGAAGGGCTATGGCAGAAACCTCGGAATCTCCACTATGGATCCAAACCGTGCGCGCACAGATAGACCCTGTAACCGGCGGACCGACGATCTATGATGATGCCATGTGTCCGCAAGTATATCGGACGGCATTAGGCGAGGTACACAACCCAACACTCGGGTCTTGCTGCTGGACACCTACACACAAGTACCACACCGGGGATAGGCCTGCGAACCGACCGTCCTTCATCAAAGAGTCTGCCTTGGACATTTTCGGCGCGGAGAACTTCTCAGAGGCTGTTTCATCGCGAACCTAGATGATTCAACAATGATCAACGAAGACCTGTCGATTTGCTTGCAGGCTATAAACGCGTTTGTCCTCCATCCAGAGGTGCAAACACACGTGGGTCCGCTCGAGACGTATAAGCATGTGTTCGACGCATTGGACCGCCAGAAGGTGAACGGATTGGCCAACCATGAGTTCGACATCTACTCCCGTGCAGCCGTCCTACTCGTGTACGTCCAACCTCCTCTCTTCCACCAGCTCTTCCCTGAAGCAAGCCAGATAGCTTGTCTAGTAGCGCCTTCCCGCCTTCAATGTGCCTCAAACCGATGTTGGAAAAGTACGACCTTGTCGGCGTCATGGCCCGTGGCGCGATTCTCTGCGCAGAGAATAACTGTGGTAAGGATAATACGGGTGAGCTTACCGCTCCTTCCTCAACTGCCCTCGAAGATTGAAATCATGCCCCGGTTCATCAGAAGGTTGTATCTCCCTCATAGAGCATCATGGCGAGCTCCTTGGATCCCCCATCCTCCCTGCTGGGAGAAACCACTGGACCCACCTCGTCAAAGCCGCTACACGTCGCGACTGGTACCCCACACTATGCAGGCTACGCGAATTGCGCCCACGACGCGGATCCGTACCTCCAGCGTACACCCGTCTCGTACGCGCGTGGGAGAAGTTCGGGAAAAGGGCGCGTATGGACGAGGCGGCAGAGAAGGAGCGGTTCGCACGCGCGGAGGCCAAGAAGGCGAAAGGGTGTTCTTGGACAAAATGCCAATATCATGAAAAGGAAACCGAGGCGCCGATGCTTCAATGCGGAGGGTGTCACGAGGTGCGATACTGCAGTAAGGCGCGTCAGAGAAGGTCAGGTTTCTTCATTTTTGGAGGACACATTGGACTTCATGCTGTTTTTTAGGGACTGGAAGGAAGGAGGCCACAAGTTAAAGTGCTCCGAGCAGAGCGGTTGAATATGGTTGCGTCGTAAGATCTTGACAAAACCAAGTGTTCGAGATTCGTAGCAACACCGTAGTGGACCTTGTAAAATAGCGTTTGCCTATGTACGCCTTCAGCCTCATGTTGAACACGCCGTTTTGTGCCCACCCTCCTTCCAGTCCCTACAACGAATAAATCAGAATAAGCATTGGGTGTTTTTCGTAGAAGGCAGCGACCTTACCTCTTCTGGCACACGCGGTCGCAATATCGTAACTTGTGGCACCCCGCACACTGCAACATCGGCTTCTCCGGCTCCCTCTCGTTGTATTCGCAACCTTTCCACGCGCACCACTTTGCTTTCTTCGCCTTCGCGCGTTCGAATCGCTCCTTCCCCGCTCCTTCGTCCATGCGCGCCCTCTCCCCAAACTTCTCCCACGCGCGTAGGAGACGGGTGTAGGCGGGAGGAATAGCTCCACGTTTGGGACGCAGCTCACGCAGCCTTAGTAGTGTAGGATACCAGTCGCGGCGCGTGGCGGATTTAACGAGGTGTGTCCAGCGGTTCTTTCCAGCAGGGAGGAGTGGCGAACCGAGGAGCTCGCTATGATTCTCGATGAGCGAGACGCATGCTCCTGATAAGTCCGACCAGCGCCATCAATACGTCGACGTTTAAGTGTGAGCAGGTGAACTTGAAGGTAATTCACCTGTGTTGTCCTCGTTGCAGTTATTCTCAACGCAGAGGACCGCTCCGCGCGCCATGAGGCCGACCAAATCGTATTTTTCCAGCATCGGGATCAAGCACATTGAAGGTGGAAATCTGGTGCTGGACCAGCTGGATTAAGTTCCGCGTCAACGCCGAACCTGGAAGCAAGAGGGGCCGAAATGTACTCAAGCACAGGCGACGCGCGCGAGACGATCTTGAATTCGTACTCTCTTTTCCCTTTCGTCTTCTGTCGGTCCAACGCCGTGAATATATGCTTATAGGTCTCGAACGGCCCCACGAGCCTGAATACCTCTTCATGGGACACAAATAAAGTCATGGCGTGTAGACAGGTCGATAGGTCGTCGTCGACCAGCGCGTCGTAATCGAGGTCGCGGTGAAATCGCTCGAGGAGGGCGTCAGGTCCGACGGTGTCCACCGCGGATTCTTTCACGAGCCGCTGCACTGTGACGTTGTTCTTTTCATGGGAAGTGTACCAAACAGTCGCGAGGAGTGCAGTTCTGTGCTCTTCTCCGAGTGGGGTATTGTACCACAGAAAAAAGCTGAGATGAGAGAGGTGCGTGGCGCGCATGTTTGGGAAGCGATTCCTGATACGGTACCAGTGATTAGTTCAGGACAGCGCCGACCCGAAGTAGGATTACCAAAGCTGATACATCTCTCCAATTTGAAGGAGGAGTTCAGGTATGACGGAGCGTAACCTTGTGTCTCCGTCTCCGACTATGTCCTTACGGTTGATAGCCTCCCTCTGCTTCCACATACTCTCCCACATCATGCTCGATTTGTCGATAATCTTGGTTCCCATGGCTACATTCTTTGGCGATTTCGGTTCCGCCAAACATATCGCGATGATGCAAACCAAGCTTTCCAAGACGCTCTCTCTCCAGAGCTAGCGTCCACGCAAACGACGGTGAGCATCAATGCACCCGTCGTGAAAAGCGGCATCCTTACCGGACACTCGTCAAAGAACCTAGCTTCCGAAATTATGTCGATGCAAAGTTCAGGGAGTCCTGAATCCAGTGATTTCCTCCATAATCCAGGGACGCCGCCGTTATAGACCACCAACTTTAGCTCACTTTGCAGAGCCCCAGAGAATTGAACGAGATCAAGGTTCCAGTCAAGAGGAGTCCGGCTGTTATAAAACCCTCGAAAAGTATGCAGGGCCTTTGGTGGGTCTGCACGAATTTCTGCGGCATACCGTTTAACCATGGCGGCGGCGTTGTAGCCTCCCGATCGAGCTGCATCGATTGTATCGGCATTGGCAATCATGGATCTAGCCCAGAGAGGGTACGTGGAGATATCGTCCATAGTGTGTGGCTTCGAAAGAGGGGATGAGAGGAAAGGTAATGTAAGTCTGTGGTAGGTTTGCGAAGGCCCGTGGTTGAGCGCCACGTGAATTAGACTTTCGTAAGAAGCCATCGGCCTTCTTCCTTTCTTCCACCTTCCACCATCCATCCTCGATCATCCTCCCTCCTCCCTCCTCCTACGTCGAACGTTATCATGACGCACACGCCAACATTTCAGCTGGAGAGAGCGACATCCAACCCTTCTCATCCAAGAAAGCCCGTAAGTTCACGGTACATCCGCACACTGACGCAGTTTCCATCGAGCGCGAGCCGCAGTGTATTCTCCCAGTAGAAGTCCTCGAACGCATCGTCCAAGAACTGCTTTTTCCCGACAACTCCTATGCCGCAATCTCAGGCTTTTCTCTCGCCTCCTACCAGTTCCACCAGCTCGCGGTCAAGAACTACTTCCACACCCTCCGCGTCCGGAGCATGAGCCGTGCGGCGGTCCTGATACGGATCGCAGGCGTCGAAACGTTGGTCCGGTGCGTTTTCGACTGCGTATATGCGCATATATTCACTATATTGATGGATATATGCGCCCCCCAGCCACCTCGTCTGCCCCATCGAAGTCGTCTCCCGCGGGATGTTCCCCATCCACAGCTTCCGAAACCTCACGGGCCTCGAGATCTCATGCTTCGCGGACGTCACCAAGACCATCCACCACAAAGTCCCGCAGCTCTTCCCGTATCTTCCCCAGACGCTCACCACGCTGCGCGTCACCAAGCTTCCGCACATCGGCACGGAGATGCTCAACGCGATCGGGGACCGCGTTGCGGGCTTGGTCGTGCTGGAGCTGAGCGTCGTCGATCGACTCAAGGTGGAGTGTTGCTTGCTGTGCTTGGAGGCCTCGCAGAGTGATATCATGCATTCCCCCGTTGGACCGCGGTATGATACCTTGGAGCAAATGATCGTGAGTCTCTGGTCTGCATCGTTGTCGCGGCGTCGCCTTTGACGCACAGCAGAAACGATACGTCGCCTCGCTGGCGCCCCTGAAACACCTCCGCCACCTCTCGCTCGGGATTTTCACCACCAGCCTGGATGTCCTAGTTCTCCACGCAAACACCCACGTCGACCCCGTCCAAATCTCCTCAAAAGTCTGTCCGGGAGCTTTCCATACCGTCGACCCGTCACACATCACCAGCCCTCCCGCCTCGGCATACCTGCCTTCTAACTGTCCTACATGCTACCAGATGCATCAGGACACGGCTCGAACGTCCGAAGGCATGGCTGCGCGGCTGCTCGCGAAGGCTCTTCCTTGTCTGGAGGCGGTCCGTCTGTACTCTTGGTTCGGCAAAGGAGGAAAACAGGGTGATCGGGAGATGTGGCCGAGGTGGATTACGATTAATTTGAGGAGGAAGAAGACGCCACGCGTGGATGGAGGTAAGTAGTAAGACTGACAGTATTTGAACCGTGGTGTCCGTGGTGGGTGTTTCTTGCCGGGTTTCGGACGCTATTTCTTGTCCCCTCTGTGTGCTCTGTGTTTTCTGCTTCACTGTAAGACGCGCGCGAATGTATAGATTTGTACTCCTCTGGCGAACATGCAGATTCTTGTCGAATGATGATTCACTGAACCTGCAAATCCTTCGTCGTAACTTAAGAACCCCTATCCGAAGATGCGTCAATGCGTAATAGGTCAAGATTCTCGTCGTACTATGGTAGTAGGTAGTGATGTGTACAACCACGCAAATGAAGCCAGTAGGTTGTCTGTAGGTAAGCAGTCCGAGGAACGTTACTTGGCGTTAGTACGATATTACAGGGGGTGCGTAAGGGGCGTATGCTACGACAGCGCATAAATAAAATCCGATAAGGAGAAAGTCCGGGGGAGTAGATGTGTGTGCGTAAAAAAGACAGGACATGGCGCGTCCGAGGAGGAGCCCAAAGCGATAAGCAAAACGAGGAGCGGAGGGAAGTCCAGTGGATCAGAAAACCTCTTGGCCGCTCACGCCACGCACGCTCCAAGAACCAAAGCACCCATCGTAGCGAAGAACGCGAGCGAGCGCGGGCTCGCAGCCACCGCGCCGCCGGACTGGCTGTTGCTGTTGTCGGCCCCGCCCGCCACGGACGCGGTCGACGACGCGGCGCTCCCCGTCTTGCTCGCGCTCTTGGCCGTCGTTGTCGAGGCGGCGGCAGCCGACGACGAGGACGCGGCGCCGACCAAGCTCGAGATGCCCGCGCCGTTGTTCGCGCCCGCGAGCGGACCGGATACCGCGACGACGGGGGAGGTGGAGTTGGCCGCGTTCTGGTACGTGCCGAGGCCGGAGATCTGCGCGACGGAGACGGGCTGCCAGCCGTTGGATTTCATGACGGGGTAGGCGGCTTCGAAGGCGCCGACGGAGCCGGCGGAGAGCTCGTGCTCGAGGACGATGAGGCCGGGGGATTTTGGGCCTGGCGGTGGGGACGGTAGTGAGGACGTGGGCGAGAGGGGGAGAAGGGGAGGAGAGACGTACCGGTAAGCCATTTCTGGAAGCTGGCGGCAATGGCGCTGGCCGTCGTTCCGGTAGCCTCGCCGATGCTCCAGTCTTCAGTGCTAGAAATGTGCCAGCATCGGTGAGCTTCGCCGCCACCAGTGAGAAAAAAGCGCGACTCACTCCTGGTTCCAAATCACCGTGGTGAGTCCAAACACCTCCCTCGCGATCGCGTCGACGCGCACGTCCGAGTCGCCGTAGGGGGGGCGCCAGTAGCGCGCGAGGCGGCCGTTGGTGGAGTTGTAGATGAGCGCGAGGGTGTATCCAAGCTCGGCGACGACGTCCGCGTTGGAGAGGGTGGTCATGTACGGGTGCGTCCACGTGTGGACGGCGAGATCGGCTTGCAGGGTCTGATACGCAGTCGTGAACTCGTTCGGGTTCCCGAGGATGTTAACGCCGATGAAAAAGTGCGTCGACGGGATGTTGTTTTGTTGGAGGAAAGTGTAGAGCCCGTCCGAGGTCTGGCGCGGGCGGCGGTCAAACGGACATGCCAACCGAGAGGAAACCGAGGAGGGGGGGGGTGACTCACAGGAAGAGGTCCATCGTCAAAACTGATCCCGATCGTGCCGTTGGGTGCGTCCCAAAGCTGCCCGTCTGAGCGACACTTGTACGTGCTGGAGCACACAGGCTGCTGCTCGGGGTGCGCGACCCCGTCGTAGATCGGGTTGGTGCCGGGGGCCGTCTGTCTTGACACGGGGACGTTGCCGGGAATTTTACCGGACTGAACGGCGGCGTTGAGCGCGTCTTTCCATGCTTGGGGTATCTGATTCGAGTCGGGTTTTGCTGTAGGGAAACCGGCGGACCACTCTGCGGGCGGGTGGCGTTGGGTGTGGGGAGAGGGTGGGGGAGGCGGTGCGAACACATACCTGGAGATCCAACCTTGGGGAAGCTCGTGGCGCCCGAGGATTGTCGTCGGAAAAGCGCGTGTACGGGGTGATCGTCCGTGTGATGCCATGCTCCGGGGAGCGCTCTCGCGACCGATTCAGAGGAGTGCGATGTGGGGTGCGCCGAAACGAGGACGGCGGACGCGAGCGAGAGAAGGGAGGCGCTGAAAAACATGTCGAAGAAGAGGGGGAAAGGGAAGGGGAAGGGGGGAAAGCTCGCAAGGAAATCGACGGGTGAAAAAAGACGAGATTTTATGAGGGGCCCGGCGGGCAACGATCCCCTTGAAACTGGCAGGCGCGGGCCACGAAGGGCCACGCCGATTGTGACGCAGAGCGCTTGCCGTTCGTCGTGCGCCGGAAGAGCGGAAGCAACTCACATCGAAATTCAAATGTCCGATAGGCGGCTTCGGCGCCCCGCATGGGCCATGCGCGTGCGCGTTGCTCGAGAGTCGAGGAAAACCATACGGTGAAGAAGGTCAGTTCATCCTGGATATGGTCGCTGTAGCCGTATTTGGGCTTTCGTGTATGATGGTTGTTGGTGGTTCACGGCGCCCGGTGAATTGTGCCCGCGTAGATATGCTTCGGTCCGGCATTGTTAGGACGGATCTCGGGACGGGTCGACGGAGAGTCGACGGCGGGTAGATCGGCTCCGGGGCGGACACCCCTGAAGTTTGAAAAATGGACGGCACTTGTGACCCTGTGGGCGATTGAGACATGTCCAGGAGGCGATCCAAAGCGATCCAATAATAGGGGCGGTACGAGTCAAACAAAATGAAATGAACCAGGAGCTCCTCGACAAGCTTGAGTTGAGGTCGAGGATGGGTCGGTTGAGGGTAGTCATCCACTACCAGTAACGCTACCAATATCAGACGATGTATACGGCCATATACTCCGGCGACCGCATCATAGATTTCCTGTGCGGACGTACGTACATGTGCCCTATTACAAAACGTCCTTGTCGACCCCACCGTGCAGAGCTCTCGAGGACGTATTAGGTAGATTACTGAAGATCCTGTAAACATGTGAACGTGTGAACGCTCGTCAAAGGCCCGTAGACAAACGTACTCTGTGTCTTACGGTCGAAAGGTGCCGGCGAACACGACGTCGAATCCTCTCTGTTCGAATCCCGTATGTCAGGCCACGCAGCTAAATGATCATTACGCTCACCGTGTAGTATATTTTCCAATTTTGGATCCCTCCACGACCACGCCGTGCCAACAAATTGACCTTCAGCCGATTTTCCGAGTGCACCACGAGCTCAACGGCGCGGTCTTTCACATCCGTAGGGGATCAACGGGACAACATGGAAGTTGTCAGGCCAACGCCTTTGCAGAGGGGGGTCAGTGTCGTCGTTGTCGAGGACGGGGGAAATGGGAGAAAGGGCTGTTCGCGCGCTCTGGAGCCTGGAGGAAGAGGAAAGAGAAAGCAACTGCCGGAGGAGCGCCTGTCAATGAAAGCCACGTGGGGAACGTGTTACTACTTACATAAGCGGGAGAAGCTCCCCGACTCTCGAGCGCGCCATTGTCCTCGTTCAACGCATCCACTGGCAAGTTAACTCCAGTTATCCTCCCAGTCCTCGTCTACCTCTTTCAATGACCAACGTATCTAATATCAACTCTTGTATCTGCGTGAATACCAGAACCAGCAGCAGCAACAGCGGAGGAGTGCGTATCTGCTTCCGAGCAATGACTTTCTCTTCCTCGATTCTTACATCGGTTTCTCAATGGGTTTTGGCTCCCCCCGAGTTTTACCCTGCACTGGCTCGATCTACTACCATCGGTCTTTGCTGATGATTATCAGCCTATCTCCCCCTGTTCCGAGTGACGGGACGAAGGTCTAAGACGGCGGCGCCATCATCCATGACATTCACACATTCCACACATTCATCAAGGTGTCGCGCTCTGCGACGAGATGCAGTCACGAAATTCTCCCGAATACAGTCGATTGTGAGTACCAATTCCGGTGTTAGCTTTCCAACGACTCACGCGCCCTCACAGTCTACAGATCGTATGTGGCCGCGCGCCGAAGCCATCGCCCATGATCGACTACACAAACATGGACTCCATTTTCGAGCTCAAAAGCTCTCTTTTTTCCCAATCCTACGTCTGGTTCCATCACGCCGACGCGCGAGTCTCCCCAGCCGTCGTTCCCTTGCGCCAACATCGCTCAGGAAGCCCCCACTCTCGCCGGCTTCCTCCTCGATATCTCTCCAGCGTCACGTCGGTTCTTTCCCTGTGCATCTGTCACTCATATACAAGATACCGACGCAATCAAACAGCCTCATATCACCCGGCCTATCGTGTGTCCTGCGCCTGCCCTTCTCCTGCAGGCCCTCTTCCACTATGAATGCGTCCAACGACCTTCAAGCTATAGGGCTACACATTTGGTGCAAACATAGACCTCCATTGGAATCGGTCCATATCTCACCTCCCATCACGCAGCAAGACGGGGGCCCGCATCTTCCATTTCCCTCCAACGCTTTTCATTGGTATCCGGACCTCGACACCACTTCTTTGTCTCTCCCACTGAGTCGAACCCGATAACCTACGGGTACGGGAAACCAAGGACGCCGTCGCTAGTATAAAGGACTCACCGCGCTCGGTTGACGCCTGATCTCCACTAATTTGTCTACGCACCCAACAAAGCTCAAGCACCATGCACAGTCCACCCGCACTCTACACCCTCACATATGCCTGTGGCCACAGGGTACGCCCCCCATCCAGCCCTCCCATACGACCTTTCATCTCTCTCACATCGCGAATCGTAGCTGCAAATTCGCCCTCCGCGTACTTCCGCCACCGACCCTCGACGCACGCATGGCGTACGCAAGCAATACCGGTATGCGCCACCGTCTCCTGCTATACTTACCAGTCATGCTTATGCAACGTCACAGGCAAGTCTACTACACTTCTCCCGCACTCCTCGCGTCACGGCTGAACACGGACGTCCCGTGTCCGGCGTGCATTCGTAGTCTCAAATTCAATTTTGGGATCTACATCTGAGCCATCTTTTCCCGTCGCTTTCACTGGGTCGCCTGCCTGGCTCGTTTTGTGAAATCGATGCAACCTTTTTTCAAACATCGTTCCACAGTGTGCAAGGCGCAGCCATGTCTTCAAACTGTGATATCTCGGCTGACATTCTATGGTTAGATATCGTCCAAACTGCACCTACTTGGGCTCAACGTGTAATATCCCGTGGAGTTCATTCTCGACGGACTGTAGTCTTAGTACTATATGTTTTACTTCTCCCCGATACTAACATATACTCGGATTGTACGAATACACTGGAAACCAGTGACCATGCCAATTCAATGAACGTCGAATCTTCGACAAAGGTCTTCCCCTGTGTATGCAAGCGTCCTGCTCGCCGATGAGTATTGTGCATAGTATCTCGGTCATTGTTTATGTGATGGTTTCTCGCTCGTCGAGGCGTCCCACTCGACTCTTCCTCCATGAGTTTATTTAACATTCTGTGCATCAACGGTCGAACGGTATTCAGGAAAGAGCTAATGAACCGAGTCAAACACTTGGGAGGATATATATATGGTATGAACAGATGGCAAACAATCCGCCCTCCTTCCCAGCCTCGCCCGCCTCCGCGCGAAGGACGCGATCATGGATTCAAACGTCGACCACAGAGTCCTCGGCGGTGACTTGGAGGCCCTCCTTAGTGAGGCCCTCCGCAACATCCCTGGAATCCTGCGTAACGGACGCGGGTGAGTCGACGCGCGGCCCTCCGTCAAACGAACCTCCGTCCTCCTAGCCCCGTCGCACGAGGAGAAGAGCGCTGATAGGATACGGCTCGCGTGGAGAATTTTGTCATGGGGCGTCGCGCATCGCGCGGCGGAACACAAGGCATTGTTGTAGGGAGAGTTGGGTCTCGCTTTCTAGGCTTGTGCGAGCGTGAAGAATGTGGTGGAGGAAAACGTTGTGGGAAGATCCGCTGAGGTAGCCACCCTGGAGGGGGTGGGTTGTGATTATGACCGAAGAGCGAGAATCAGAGTTGTATTATCGTTATGGACATCCTGTGGTAACCGTTATAGAAGGTCAGGACTATAGAACTCGAGGAAATGGACACAGTGACGTACTTCAGTCGCCTGGCAATCTCATGTGGGTCTGCGTCTGGGGTCCCACATGATCGAATCGATGGAACAAAATCTCAACTCTGGAGAGAAAATAGCCGCCGTCTGGCCTCTGGGAAGCGAGCGCGTTGGAACTTGGTGCTGTGGCGGTGTCATCCGCATGAAAGGGAAGTTGAAGTTGAGGATTTGGCCGATATACTTGAGGGAGAGTAGGAGGGCGACCTGGTATTTTGACCCTATCAATGCTTATCCTGCGAAGAAGAGGAAAGATTCACGTACCATTGAAAGAGCTAAGGGGCTCACTCGTCGATCATGCAGTCATGTCTTGGTCGAACTTGGTTTTGATTCATTGACCTCATTCTTCAGACAAGATGCGAGTGTGATGACGACGAGGACGAGGGGGGAAGGAAAGGAGCTGTGTGTGTCATCGGAATCTATGCGTCCTCGAGTATTGACGAGCACGCTTTCTAGAGTGGCCGGGGGAATGGACGACGTTGGGGGAGGCGGGGGAGGAGATACCGGTAGAATAAAGGGATCGTCCTGGGGATGATTAAGAAGTATCCGCGAGCTGGGAAGAGGCAGGGGGGAAGGATAGCGTCGAGCATGTCGAGGATGGGGTCAACTTGAGGCCGGGGTACGTCGGGGGCTGATCGTGACTGAGGGAGCGAAATCCCTTGAAAAAATATCGCCGCCGTCTTGGTGCGAATAAGAGCCTATTCTAAGTCAATGTAAGTTTTGCGAATCGTAGATGCGAGAGCATACAGCGAAGGGGCCCGCGCACCGTAGAGCTTGAACATGGCGAAACATCAACGAAACATACGCGTCCACCATCGCATGCGTTCAGATAATTCGACGGATTCAGCGTGGCCAGCGTTATCCATCGTAGAGGATATGCGACGACAACTGGGGACGGCATGAGGTTAGGGCCCTAGGGAGCTGCAGTTGAAGGAGAGAGGAAGAGGAACACCCGAAGACTGTTCGAACGATCACGTGATGAGGCGGCGCGCAGAGTCGCATCTCTTCCAAGTTCCAAGCTCGTCGCCATCCTACACTTCGTCGATCATCTTCCAGGCAATACACCGCACTGGCCATCCCTACTCGTCTCTTCCCTTCCCAAGTGCAACGGGCCATGCCGTCTTCTCGACGACTCACTCAACCTCACAGATTGACCGCGCGCTGAGCGCGTTGCCCACGCCGTCGGGCTCCCTGACTCCGTGGCGTGATCCTTCGCGACCGCCATTCTCCTTAGGCCGGAGCAAGCACAATTGCTTGAGAGCCTTCGCGCTTTCGCCAGCTTTCTCCTGCCTACCGCTCGTCCTCGAACAAGGAGATGGCGCGGGTCGAACAAGCACCGCTCGGAGTCCTCCGCAAAGCTTGTGTTTCCCCGTTTCTCGAGCAAGCTTTCTTCCCTTGTGGGGGTGCCATCGATCAGTTGGTCTTCTTCGATCGGAAGCTATCCCTACATCTATCGCATGCAAACCCAGCCTCCTGGACCTCCCCCAGAACGTCCCGTCCTCGTTCCCGGTTGCACAGCAAGTCAGAAACGCTGTAACCTCGCGCGTCCTTCGTCTGCTCCCATCCCGCGCGATCATATTTCCGAAAACGCAATTATAGAGCAACACGAGGCCCCTCATGGCACGAGTCCCCGTCACCGAAGCTCATCGCTCCGGTCAAGCCTCGTGCGGTCTTGAATTTTGGAAGAGAAGGCGCGTGGTTGGGCTCGGGGTACTGCTGGCGGACATTGTTAGGCGGCAGAGTGGGGCGACATGCTGAACTTGATGGTAAACCGCGGTGGCGAACACGAGGTCGGTAGGTGGGTTTCCTGGAGCATATTTCCGTGTGGAGGACGTTGATATCCTCGCGTCCGCCCATGTCGGTATATTGGTGCGAGACTGTCAGAAGAGCGATCAAACCCGTGGCCGTTGTTTACACTGCACTGGTTTCGTGACAGCCACGAAATGTTTATGTTCTTTGCGCCCAAGAATCACCACGTAGGGTAGAACAGCCGCCGCCTCGTTTACCGGGCATGCGATGTGGGGTGCGTCTACCAAGTTGCTTTGCTGCCTTCGACGATGAAATGCTCTTCCTTCTGATCCTTCATCGATGACTATATTTACACGAGTGATTCAGTTTCAACGTTTCTGGTCATGTATAGCGGTTCGCCTCGAGGCGTAAACAACCACAGCATGTACATGCCCCTTATCTTCTGCCCCCACTGTCGAGTCGTCCGCTCAACCCCCATTCCTGCCTTCCATTGCCCCTCGCGTACCCCACCTCACAAGTACACTGAGATCGACCGTATGTGCGCGTTTCTTTCCAGCATGGTATCAAACGTCGACTGAATTGCCGGTCTGGTTTCTAGTCCTATCCCCGGATTCCAACCATCCTTGTCCTCGCCTTCGTCAACGTCGGCGTGTTCTGATCACCGTCTCTCTACCGAAACTCGTTTCACCTCGAGAGATCCTACCACGGTACGTCTCCATGAGCTCTAGGCAGAAGGGTCACTGGTTGATCGCCAATGCCAGACCTCGGAATTTCGGATTCCTGCCGACTGTCATCTTTAGAACGACCGAAAGCGCAGCCTTACCATTCTCCGCGAGGTCTCGACCGATAATGGTGAGCAAAGGTTATTTATGCAACTATTGCCGGCCTATTGACACGGGACCCAGGCGGATGGACATGTGTTGCCCAATGATGTTGACGAAGACGAGTTTTTCGCAATGCAACTACAACTGCTTGAGCTCCAGTCGATGGGTTCCACCACGACTCGGTCGGCGCCGTTTGAAGAGGTAAGCCGCACACTTCCAACGATGACGTAGCTGACGGGCTTCTCCCCAGTTTATCTCTGACCTCTGCCAACACGGTACGGTCCCGGCCAGGATGGCATATTTTGCTCGTTCGATGGACGACGAGTCTTCATTACTGTCCAGCGTCGGCATCTCATTTTATGAACGGTTTCAGGAGCATGGCAACCCGATAGACATCGAAACAGCCATCACCTTCCAGCAACGCGCCGTCGACCTTACTCCTGAAAGCCACGCCGACCACCCTGGGTGCCTCAGCAACCTCGGAGCCTCCTTCGCGCGTCGATTCGAGCGGTCGGGAGACCTCGCAGATGTCGAGAGCGCCATCCGTGTGCTGCGAGCGGCCGTCGATCTCACTCCTGAAGGCCACGCCAACAAGCCTGGATGCCTCAGCAACCTCGGAAACTCCTTAGTGCAACGATTCACGCGATTACGGGAGATCATTGACTTTCATGCCGCGGTTGACATTTACAGGATGTCTGCAAATAGTCCATCCGGCCCACCATCTGTCCGGTTCCATGCTGCCCGTAGATGGGCGGAATTACTGTCATTGTCGCATTCCACGTCCTCGCCCTTGGAGGCCTACCAGGCAAGTGCTAGCACTTGTACCGCGTGTGGCATGGCTGGGCTCCAGCCTGCATCGGCGCTATGAGGAACTTCCTGACATAGCCGAAGCTGTGAGCGAGGCCGTCGCCGCCGCAATCGCCGCCGGTGACCTGGCGTGCGCTCTCGAATGGCTGGAGGACGGCCGGTGCGTCATCTGGGGGCAGATGCTCCAACTCCGCACGCCACTTGATGACCTGCGAGCTGTGGACCCGGTGCTTGCCCACAACTTGCAACAGATCTCACAGGCACTGGACGTTGCAGGAACCAGTCAAGGGCTCAAGTCCGGCAAGGAGGAACAGGAGAAGGAAACGGTGCTGGAGGATGAGGCACAGAAGCACCGTCGTCTGGCAGAGGAATACGAGCGGATGGTTGAAAAAGCTCGCACACTTCCCGGATTCGAAGATTTCCTGCGACCGAAGAGGCTGTCGCATTTTCGCGCGGCCACTGCTTCCGGTCCGGTCGTCGTGGTCAATATCAACACGAAACGCTGCGACGCATTGATATTGCTCCCAGCTTCCGATGCAGTTCGACATATTCATCTCCCCGCTCTCAATCACGAAGATATGACCGGTTGGAAAGACTCCATGCTTCGATACCTTCAACAGTCAGGCGTTCGGGCGCGTGGAATGCGATGGAAACGTCCTGCGGCTGGGGAGGAAGATCCTATGTCGTCTATCCTCACGAAACTGTGGTCGGGCATCGTGCAGCCGGTTCTCCTTGCGCTCGCCGGGGTAAGTTTGTGTATCACTCTACTTGACCGATGCTCACAAACGACCCGGCTGTTCTCAGTCATCAGGAGATTTGTGGACATCAGGTGATATACCTCACGTCACCTGGTGCGCGACAGGCCCTTTGGGATTCCTTCCTCTCCACGCGGCTGGCATCTACGACGATGAGGCAGGACCGAAGGTTTTCGACTTTGTCGTTTCCTCCTACACGCCAACGCTCTCCGCGCTACTTGAAGCTGGACGGCGCCGCGGCGGGCACAATCGCACAGGTAGTCCAAGCATTCTCGCTGTATCTCAGCCTGGGACTCCTGGTCAAAGCTCATTGCCAGGGACCGTTGCGGAAGTTGCAGCCGTTCAGAAGATCGTCGGAGACCTTGGGTTATATCTGGACGGGGAGAAGGCGACCATGGGTTCCGTCTTGAACGCCATGGCGGACCATAACTGGATCCATCTTGCCTGTCACGCGCATCAGCATCCTCAAGACCCTACTAAGAGTGCGTTCATCCTCCACGACAGCCGATTAGAGCTTCTCTCCATCATGCAACGCTCGTTCAAGCACACTGAGCTCGCATTCCTGTCCGCCTGTCAAACCGCTACCGGCGACGAGAAATTGACGGAGGAGGCGGTGCATCTCGCGGCGGGGATGCTCACCGCGGGATATCAAAGCGTTGTCGCGACGATGTGGTCGATCAAAGACAAGGATGCGCCCTTGATTGCGGAGGAGTTTTATTCGAGCCTGATGGGGGAAGGCCGGGACGGTCGAAGGAAGGTGGCATACGCACTTCACGAGGCGGTGAAGCATTTGCGCGAGAAGGTTGGGGAGAGGGAGTTTGTCCGGTGGGTTCCTTTCATTCACATTGGGGTCTAAGCACGTATTTTCCGGTCCAAGTCTGTTGTGTCCGCTTGGCTTCAAGTTCTCCCTGGCTGGTTTAATACTTATGTTGAAGGCCTTCAATCCCTCCTAGCCAAGATCGCGGCGGTTTTGGTATTCGTAATTTGACGCACCATCCATCTACCCTTCCATCTTTCGTGGACTGCCTTCCCACCTGAAGAGCTGCGACGTCTATCTGTATTAGTTACCCATCTGTGCGTATGAGTTTTACCCCCCCATGTTTCGAATCGCTGCTCGTCGTGCGCGCCTAACTTTCTGTATACATTGTGTGTGAAAATCATCGTGTGAAGTACGTGTGAAGTAACAGTGGCCATTCAGATGGGAGTCTTCAAGATTCTGGCTGCAATCTCTACCGGGAAGGACAAGTACTTCAAGACAAACATCGAGAATATATTCGTTTCAAATCAATGTAAGTAGGACGGGGTAGGCGCCCAGACAAAGCAGAAACCGGAATGTTAAGCTTGAAACATCGGAGAGCGTTGCGCACAACGACCAACAGTAGATCGACCCACTCGCACTGACAACCTGCCCTTTTCCTCATACACCCCAACAAGGGTTCTCTCGTCCGACTTCCGCTCAGCTACGAACATGGACATTAGCGCCAGGGTCCGATGTGCCCACTTCTTGAAGGGGCTGAGGTGTGTCGATGGTGTTCGAGACGGGGACAGCGTCGTCGAGGTCGAATGAGAAGGTGAAGGGCCGATGTGGTGTCGCCGTGGGGTTTGTGCGAGCCGCAGAGTATGGAAACACACCGGTGGCCTTGGATGACGAGACCGCACCTACCCCAACACGAATCAGATTTTCCTGGTGGAGCTCCAACGGGTTAGACGACATGCTGGGATGCGACAGATCGCCAAGGGTCCAGTTGATCCAGTCAGTTCGGAGACCGTGAGAGCCACAAATAAAGCTGCAGATAAAAGGCAGGGCGACGCAGTGGATGAAATTGGATGAAAACTTGATGTAAAGGCACGGTAGGAGCTGGAGGCGACATCAGCTTGGAAGAAACGAACGAAAAAAGGAAACTTACGTGCACAAGTCGAGAGCATACGCCCATACACGTTCGACTGTCATCAACGTCCTTGGATCCATTTGTCCCCTTTGCGACACTCTGCCAGCTCGTGCCTTCGCCACGCACTCCTCTGATATATTCTCCAAGGCATGTGGTGTAGTGTTGCCAAAGTTCGGTTCAGAACCGCGGTCCGAACCCGAACCGACAGAACCGAACCGACAGTTCGGTCCGGTTCCGGTTCTGGTTCTGGTTCTGGCTTTCGGCCGTCGGTTCAGGTTCGGGTTCGGGCCGGGGAAGAACCGACAGAACCGGCCCGAACCGTGGTTCAGCTGTGCAAGGATACATGGCCACGTACCAACTTTCTGTCGTCCTCCATCCACCCCCGTCCTTTCCCTTCCCCGCCCTCGTCCCCTGCCCTCGTCCTCCGCCCTCATCTCCCGCCGCTACGTTCGCTCCCCGCCGCCCTTGGTTTCCACCCTTGTCTGCCGCCTGCTTCCGCCCTCGTCCGCTGCCTGCTTCCACCCTCATCCGCCGCCCGCCCGCTTCCATCCTCGTCCACCCTCATCCGCCGCCCTCGTCCACTGCCCTCGTCCGCCGCCCTCGTCCGCCGCCCTCGTCCGCCCTCGTCCACTTCCGCAAAATCTTCTCAGCCCTCCGCGAACGCTAGTGCCCCCCTGCGTGACTCCTACATCAATGCCCTCCTCGCGTGTCTCGCTGACCTGCCTCCGTCCAGCGCCCTCCCAGACCTCGCCAAGCTCATCGTCAACACTGTGTGCGACATCCTCCAGCTCGCAGACGCGATGAAGGACGACCTGTCCCAGTTCGTCATGGGCGCAATGAGCGAGGCGCAGCTGCGGGCGACCATCCCGCGACCAGGCGCGCAAGGGCGAGCGCGCGCTTGTGCTCGACCTGTGGCGCTCGACATCCCTCAAGGCCAGTCATCGCCGAGTGGACGGCCCAGCTAGCGACGCCCTACTCCGGCGTGGCGAAACGCGGGGGATCACGTGTAGATCGTACGGCTTATACAAGCCCTGGGTGCAATGACCCCTGTCGCATGTGTTGAATATGAGATTCACACTCTAGACTGGTCGGATAGCCTAGTGGTAAGGCATCCCAGTACTGTAGGGAGGACCTGTGTTCGAATCCTGGTCTGACCAGGTTTTATGTGTTTCATCAGCATGCCCTATGCCCACCAAACCCGTGCCCTCATCGGGCGACGATGCAGAGCTGCCTCCCGCGCTCCCAAATGTACTCCCACCACCCTTTTTCTTCTCCACGCCCAAGCTCGAGTACATCCAGAACCTCCTCCAAGCCCTCGTCATCACTGCCTCTCTTCTTGCTCTCCTGCCCCCCTCATCTCCCACACCTCCATCCAATCCTCCCTCGTCACCACAAAGATATTCTCCTTCTCCGCCTCCAGCCTTAGACTTCACCTCTCGCATCTGGACACTCCTCACCACCTCCATTGGCTCCGAATCCAGCGCGGATGACACCAAGCTCATCAATCTTGCTGATGATGGTGAACCAAGAACCGAGGTCCGAACCGAGTTCGAACCGAGAACTGAGGTTCAGTTCAGGTTCAGGTTCAGGTTCACCCCTAGACATGTCGGTTCAGGTTCAGGTTCGGGGAAAATGGGTCCTGAACTGAACCGAACCGAACTTCGGCAACACTAATGTGGTGGCCCTCCTTTCGACGGCCTGACGACAATCGTCGACAAACAAGCGGCCCTTCCACAGCGACCGGTCTTCAGGTTCAGATAGGTGAACGACGTGGTTTGCATCCTAGGTTGAGGCCTTGCACCACTGAGACAGCATGGCCTTGATCTTATGTGGATGCATATCCTGATTCTTGAGCCCTGTATGCAAGTTTGTTGATGTTGGACCCCATCTTGTCATATTCCTTATTATAGACAGTCAGCCGAGTATGCCTAATCCCCATGTTCCCTGCTCGGCCAACGTCAGCCTGCTCGCCCTTGATACATGGTCGGCCGGTGTATATGCTGGACACCCTCCTACTTATGTCTCATATCATCCGGCCGACTTATCCTTCCCCACCACACCAGCAAATGTTACCCTCCACGGATAATGGTCGACCGAGGCCCTCCTGCTGTACACCACCTGTCTACTCCCCCATTCCACACCCCCATAGACCACAGTCGGCCGAGCACCTCCCCCAGGATCCTCCCCCATTCCACATCCCCATGGGCCACAGTCGGCTGTGCATCTCCCCTGGATCCCGCCCCATTCCATACCCCCATAGGCCGCAGTCGGCCGAGCACCTCCCCCAGGATCCTCCCCCATTCCACATCCCCATGGGCCACAGTCGGCCGTGCATCTCCCCTGGATCCCGCCCCATTCCATACCCCCATAGGCCGCAGTCGGCCGTGCATCTCCCCTGGATCCCGCCCCATTCCATACCCCCATAGGCCGCAGTCGGCCGTGCATCTCCCCTGGATCCCGCCCCATTCCATACCCCCATAGGCCGCAGTCGGCCGTGCATCTCCCCTGGATCCCGCCCCATTCCATACCCCCATAGGCCGCAGTCGGCCGTGCACCTCCCCTGGATCCTTTACCCCGTTGACCGTTGGATACCTTACGGATAATATCTACCACTTGCCTTCCCATTCTACCTCCTCGTAGCTCTCCTTTTATCAGAGTCTCGCAACATGTCACCCCTGGTATCTTTACCCTATCCGTCCATAACCCGGGGGTCCAGTGCCAAAGGTGATGGTTGTCCCTACTACACCCCCGCATATCACCATGAAGAGAGACTCTGACTTTCCCTACGAGTATTGCAGGATCAGGAATGTTGAATGGGCATATCATAAAAACATGGTCACCAGTATTGGGATGGATTTTGTAGCCACAGAACGAGTCGATATTCTCCGGGGGTATACTGTCGTCGCATTTGATTCCACACTGTACTCCAAGGGTTACAAAATACAGCAGTACAAGGTCTCAGCGTAGCTACTCCTCACCAGAGTCCCAGGACTTGTCCACCGCACTCAGACCCCAATGTAACTCAGCCCAAACACCCGCATGCTTATCAGCCCGCTGGATACTCTCCTCCTGCATCAGAGTCCCTGCCTCCTTACTGTCCACCGCAGTGTTGGCCGCACGATCTAGATGACGCGCGAGGGTCCACAGCGGCTGGAGCCATGTGTTTGACACCTCCGAATCCTCGTCCTGAGTTCGTGATTAGCCTACATGCGTACGACGATCGGACGACGACGCACCTTCAAAAAAGCCATCGTGACGAAGGTCACAAAGGCGGGCCCAACGTCATACGGGGTCTCCACATTGTCGAAGCACCACCAGCAAGGGAGGTAGATCGGGAGTGCCGGGGGGTCCGTCCCATCTTCGGCCAAGGATGGGATCGCCGACCAATCCCCGCCCATCCCCTCCAAGAGATACGATGCAGCCTGCACAATAATGTCCGGCACGTGGGTGGTAAGTCCCTGCGTTCTACAGTATCCAACGATACGGAAGACGAGGTTCTTCACCCCTGTAAACACTCAAAGTCCAAGGATAACTCACATGGGACTCACCAGCTCGTTCTGCACTGACACCTTGACCCCCGGGATCTCCCACTCCGTCCCTACCCCCACCACAGGCCTTGCGGAGAGGTATTTGCCGGCCCTCCCAAGTCGCCATCCAAAGTACTCGATGAGGGCGTCCATCGCATCTGAGAAGAAGTAGTCTTTCGACTAGGAACTCGCTTTGCATTGTGATAGAGGTGAGATCGCCGTCGAAGGATAGCGGGTGTGATTTGGGGGAAGTCAAGGGTAGGACGACAATCACACTTATGTCTTTTGAACGCAACAAACATCGGGCACGTGATCGATTTTCGCAAACAGCCGAAGCGTCCTTTTAGAACGATCATCCTTTATACCAACAACAGTTTTTCCCCAGTCACTCCTGCTCTACACCTCTCCACCCGCATACACCCACCAAAATGGAACACGTCCGGATCGAACTCACACCCATCAACATGAAAATGTTCGAGGGGAAACGACACTTTCAAGAGTGGGAGGCCATGCAAGCGGAGCTATACCATTGCACCCAATGGATCCGACGGGCCGTGCGTGAGGTGCTGGAACGCGGTGTAGAGAATACCCCATGGAAGGCCAGCTTTGAGGCAGAATTGGTGCGTGCTTATACCCCCCTGAGCTCTGTATCTCCCTCACATTCGTAACCCTCCCAGCACCACTTGTCGTATGTCGCAGGGCAGTACTGTGTCCTTTCAGGCCGCTACTTGCCGCCTCAAGCACCCTTCTTCGACTTCCTCCAGGCCGTCAACACCACCATCAACTGCCGTCACCACCCCCGAGAAGATAGAAGACATCGTCGACATCATACCCTACGGCCCCGAGCTCCCCGACCCCCTTTATCATCGTGCCGACTGTCAACGAGTGGTGGAAGGAGGACCGTCAGGGGGATTGCCCTGTCCTAGACAAGGGCAGATCCCTCAATGATGCCATTACTTCGTGGGCTTTTACAGTGGTCCGTCTTTCATTCTCCCTCACGCACGGAATACTACTTACTATATTCTAGCCGGTTGGACCCTACACCGAGCACCCGAACATCCTGTTTGCAGGGACCCGCTCCGTTCAAGGCGAGTTCCAACCCACCAACACTGAGCACCTCGTCTCCACCACCAGCCACTTCATCAACACGCAAGTCATCGCCCTGGACCAACTTATTACCAACAAGACATACTTGCATGAGAACGTCGTGAAGGCCAGAAGGAGGGAGGCAGAAGTGGAGGCGAACCGCGCGCGAGATGCAATGGAGATGATGGGCTTCCCAGCGATTGTGAGGTATGGCGCTGTATGAACATGTACTACTCTGTAATGTCAAAGTTGTATTAGAATCCCTAGACTCTGGCTTGTGGAGCTGTACCCATGGATGCACGCCTTTGATCCCGCGGGCACGCACCCCCGGGGTTTCTTCTCGTGCCCTAAGGTTGACCTTCATACCCCGGCAGAGCGTCGTTCGCAGTCACTAGACTAGGACGATCGTGTAGCATGTCATACCCATGGCATAGTGCTACAACTCGAATCACGCCTAACACGGAAGACTCTCACAATTATCGCCCCCTGGAACGGCGTATGGGACCCACGGGATGCGATTGCAGAGGTCTATTACATCGAAGGCGGGAAACATGCTGGTAGCTCAGAGTACGTAGTCTAAAACACCTCCATTCCATCATCCTCAACCTTGGTACGGTGCCACCCGACGACGATGTCACTTCGAAAAGGAGTTAGTGTAAACAATCGCCGACAACCCGCCAACGACGTACCTTGGGATGCCTTCAAGGACCGACAACGTGTACGTCACGTCGTGCACAAATCCCCGCCAATGATACCATGGGCCGACGTAAATCTCCTCGTTGTAGACCGTCCCTTTGTGGATGCTTGAGGCGTAGCGGTCAAGTGCAGCAAGGAGCCACAAGATGCCCCCGGTGCCGAAGTGCGCAACCTTCTTCCAGTTGTGACCCACGGGCGCCGCCTCTCTCACCGCGGTGTCGATTCCAACAGCGAGGGGGGGGCAGGGTGTCACCGACGAGGAAGTCCCACCATGCAGCAAACACCTCGTGCGTCGCCTGGTCGCCGATGTTGTCGTCACGAGTCCACTGGGATTTGAACATTGGAGGCACTCTCTCTAGGTCTCCTGAACTCAAACTCAAAGTCAGTTCCCGGGACGAGGTCTGGATTTCATGGACGTACCTGCCAGTCATACTTGTTCTGCAGACGGGCCACGGTCACCATGAGGACCCTCCATTCACGCAGGACCTGTGAATCCAGGCGCACGAGGTAATCCAGGCGACCACATATTGCGCATGCGCAGACGTATCCCAGCCAGCCGGTGAGGGACGAGGATGTCGGACTGGATGTGGAGGAACCGAACTGGTTCGGGTGCTTTGAACATCGGCACCCACACCTATTCGAGCCAGAAAGACAGGTCAGATAAAGGCCAGCACATCAAGTAACCAGTGCGCACCATCCCCTCGTCGAACCAGCTGTCCTCCAAAGGCTGCACAACCTCCAAGGCATCCTCGGACCATGCAAAGTCCATGTCCCGCCACGGACCCACCACCGGCATCCACACAGTCGTCCAGTACGGGGGGGGGGTTTCCTAGCCAGGCGTCAGCGTCGAATGAGTGGTCGTCGTCGAGGGTCGCGAGGTTGTAGCTAGCGCCCCCCGGGCCTGTGAGGCTTGTCACAAGGTCGAGGGCGCACAGAGGGCCTGGCTTGACCTGACGGTAAGGTTTGACGACGAGCATAGTAGTGGAGGAAAGCATGCGATGGGAGGACGGAGAGGAGGTGGAGGTGGAGGTGGAGGTGGACTAGATATTTATGGCGGGGAGTATTTGACCAAGCATATCCGTGGGGCATCCCGACAAAAAAAACCACCGGATATCTGTTTACGCTGGAGACCCACATACGGTCGCCGATCACCACGTTATGACCCCCGGACGTCATGAAATAGCTGCCGCAATGTTTACATATGGACTACGCGTAGGGATCAAAGTGCTCGTCCGCTGAGTGGGGAGGAATCTCGATCCGAATTCCGCCAGGTCCCAGTATGCCGGGCGCCTCAAACGCCCGCTTGGCGCGCTCTGCCATCTCAAGCCACTCTGTCTCCTGCCGGAGAGCGTAGCAGATGTGACCGGAATACTTCTCCGTCGCTCCTTCCTCCTCCCCAAGCCGGCGTCGAAGCTTCCCCAGCTCCACCCACCGGGTGGCGTAGAAGAGAAATCCCCTCACGGTCGAGTGCATTTCCGACTCGAATATGACGAGATCTTCCCTGGCCCGTTCCCAAGTGGACCAAGGCTGTAAGCCACTGCACCCGGAAAACTGAACCCCCATCAATTAGCCCCTGATGTCAGTTGAGGCGCAAGGAGACGTACATTCTGCAAACCATTCACCCCTCTCCGCCTGCTTCTCCACGTCAATATCCCAGAACCATGCCAACTTCTCGTGCGCGCTAGATACGTTGTTCGCGTTGACCAATGTTGTCGAAGTCTTCAGATGCTCGGGCAAGAGAGGTCGATACCGATCTAATTTCCGATCCTTCTCGCGCTGCAGGGCTGACTCCACCTTGTCTTGATGGCCGTCGACCCCGGAAGGGTCTACCCCCGGAGCGGGGCGCAGAAGCTGAAACACCTGGAACCCAACATTGTAGCGGTGCGCGTGCTCGCGCATTTCCCGATCGGCTGCGCTCAACCGCCTCCAAGCCTTGGTTTTCAATTGTTGCGAGTTTCCTGTCGTTCTGATTTGCTTTTCGAATCGGTAGGCTTTGTCGGCGAGGTCGATGCGGAGGTTTTTGAGGAGGTCGTCCATTTGTGCCACACGTAGATTCAGCTCAGTCTGTACGAGCACTTTGTTCCGGGGGTCAAGGCACCAATCACGCCCAAAAGAGGAAGGAAGGACCGGACGATCATCCAGTTTCTCAGGGGAGACCGTTATCCTCTCCCAAGGCTGCAGGAACCCGTTGCCAAGAGTCGTCATCCTCCCCGAGGCGGGTTGGTGGTGCGTGCGGTCGTGCCTCGAGTGACCTGGGGCGAGCCACCATGAAACTGCGCGGCCTTTGGCTGATACTCTTCAATATTGTAGGCAAGCTTTTGGCGCCTCCGTTTGGTCTTAATCCATTCCGTCGAGTCGTTGACAACCCGTCGCAAGAGAACCTGGATGGCTACTCTAATGACAGAGTCAGATAGTCAGTACTGCTCGACCAAATCCACTGGTGGGCGCACTGTTCCTCTTGCAATCGGATGCCTTTCGCGATTGTTTCCGCAAGTCCGCCGTTGTCCCTCCGGGAGGTCTCTTCGTCGATAAGTTCGCCTTCCACCTGTTGTCGGGACGGTGCTGACCCCCGGACGTGAGCTAAGCATGCTTCTGAGAATTCGATCCAGTAGTTGACACACCTGTATGGGACCGGACCTCGAAGATCTTCATCTCATTAACATCCTCATTCCTGGCTGCCTGGGCTGCTCGGGCGTCGACCTCCCATCCATGGCGGGTCTCATCATCCAGCGACACCCGGAGACGGGTGCACTCTGCATCGCGAGTCTTGAACTCAACTTGGCCCTTCTTCCACTTTCTTACCAACGCCGCGGCTGCTCACACGATATGAGCACGAACCCATGGGACCTATGCGGAGGAGAGACTCACCCATGCCGATCATTTTCTTGTAGTTGTTGTCGTTCATATGAGCATCCATGAGTTCCGCGCGTGAAGGGAGGGTCATCTGGCGACCGCTACGGGCGATGAGATTCAAGAGGGACCATAAGGTCTCTACTATCTCGCCGTCAACGTTCCCAATTCCCCAGATGAACGATGGAGAGAACTTTGGAAGGCAGGTGTCGACGTGTCCTTGGATGTGCCATTTCCCGACGCCTTTCAGGATCTCCTTGAACTTGGGAAGAGTGAGCTCGTCTGGGTTACGCATAAACCGTTCCATGAAGTATACGCCGTATTGACACATGATGTCGTACAGCATGAGAACGCGCTCTGTCTTGTCCATCTTGTAGGTCAGAGCCTGGTTCACGACATAGTCGACATTGATATGCCTGCCAACTCATCCATGGTTAGAAAGCAGGGGCCCGGGGGTGCAGACACCCACATACCGTTCTCCTTTTTGGAGGTCTGCACAGGAATGCGGGTACCAACACCCTGTGGCGTGCGCAGCAGACAGAGACGATGCCCGTAACATCCAAGTTCGTCCGGTCAAGGTTTCGATTGCTCGCCGCATGGTGGGAGTGACATTTTGGGAGGTTTGCCTAGATTCAAGTTAGGCGTGCACACCCCTGGAATCGTTCAAGCTCACCTCTGGTTTGTCGTACGCACCAGCCCTCTTTAGATAGTCGTTGAAAGGGCCGGGGGTTACCATGAATCCTGATCCCGTGGATATGTGTTCGTCTTGCCCCAAAGTCGACGATGCAACATGTTGGGCATGGAAGTTGGCATCGATCCCGATGGTTCGGACATATTTCCACCTGAAGGAGACATCACCAAGGATCAATGTGTACTCGAGTCAAACATACGAATCCTCGTGGGTTTTCCAATCAGCAGGGATGTTGAAACCGTCTTGGGGGCAGGCAATGCAGAACCACGCCAATTCCCCTGGGCCCGGTGTCTTCAGAATTCCTGGGTGAGCATGGCCGAAGGTGATCAAGTTTTGCAAGAGACGCCACTGTCTGGTGACCCGAAGCAGTTCCTCGTAGCGCGACTGCATAGAAAAGACAGGTTAGTCCCACGACCTGAAGCGGGATCTACAACATACTGCGACTGAATCTGGATCCCGGGGGTTTGTCAGCCGTTGAAGCTTGTGCATATAGGCATTGCCAACGGTCTTGCATTCCAGGTTTTCCAATATAGCGTCTTCCATCAAGTTGAACGTGAATGCGGTGCTTGGGATGTTCTGAGTCGCAGGGAAGAGATGGAGGTCCAGGAGTTGCAGGTCATGAGGTAGGGCCCCAGGGCAGTGGCAGAATTGCATCCCGACTTCGTGAATACGGTTGCGTTCAACAATGACATATATCTTGTTATTTTGCTCGTCCCGGGCGCCAGGGCGGTTGGGAGCTCCGTGGACGTACGTGTTCTCCGGCTCTTCCGTCATGTTCTCGCGATCTGCGGCCCGGTCCTCTTCCACCAGTGTAACATTGTCGCTGTCCCAGGACGTCATGGACGTCGCCCGTGGGGCTCGGAAACTGCCCCTCCCTCCTTGGCCGGCCTGGAGAGGAGAAAGAGACGGAGATCGAGGTTGTGATGTGGATGCATGTGGAGCAGGGGCACCGTTCGTGTAGTCGCTAGCGCCGTCCGAAAAGGAGGAGAGGTCGGGCTGGAAGTCGCCGGGACGTCCCATGCATCCAGAGGAATGATATCGTCGTCGGAAGCAAAAGACGAACGGGATGAACCGCCGGAATGAGTCCTTGGAGTGGAGATGTTGCCCTAGACGATGGGTTGGAGGTTCCAAACTGCATGGATCCTTTGCCTGTGCGACGGCCAGGAACTACTGGTGGAAGGGGCAGGAGTCGCCCCCATGGCCGAGCTTAACCACGAGCCCTGCATTCCGCAACCAGGAAGGAGCGTAGAACCCTCGGGGAGACCACTGCTCTACACGATGGAAGGGGAGGTACTGGTGTGCAGCGCGGAAGCAGGGCTCGCACATGTCACGTCCGGATAGGCATTCCAGACACCGCCAGGTTGCTGGAGCCACCTTGCACCCTCGACATCGACGGCCGTTCTGAGGGCCGTGCGTTCCCAAAATCTGGTTGAGGTAGAGACCCTTCCGTGCAAATGAACTTGAACTCCCGCTACAGGTCTCAGAACGCTATAACCACAGTCGTCACAGGGTGGGGAGATGTCCGAGGAAGTGCAGGCGCACCCGTCCTCCAGGCCCTCTGCATGGGTCTTCACACCGCACATCGCGATGAAGATACCGGCACATATTCCCAGGTCCAGCCCACTCCAAAGGTCCGGCGGAGGAATAGCCCCCCCCTCGTCCTGGTGCGAAATCCACCACTTTGGTCGTCGTTTTTTGGGTTGTTGTGTTTGCATGAGAGATGTGGGCGCCCACCCGCGGTGAAAAGCTTGTCCTTGGTCTTCGTGCGGAAGCGTCCGTCGTTCCACACAAACACGTTTGCTGCGGCGAAACTCTTCTTCTTGTTGACTGTCTTGGTACCCATGGGAATGGAGAACACGATGGTGAGGAACGGGCGGGTAGGCAGTAGACCTCTTCGTCCCTGTCGACTTGTGCAACTTAGCCGTTGAAGCGAGACGAGAGCAAGGTCAATAATAAAGAAAGAGAAATACATATTTGGCCAGGTTTACGACAGAAGTCCATGTCCGTGGTGCTGCAAAGGTCTGTCGGACACCATTTTCCCTAAAGTCGCATTCTCCTTCTTACACTCCGCACCCGCTCTTTATTTCCATGGGCACTCTACTACCTCACTCGCCGGCCCTCGTCCCAAAAACGTCCTGCTGGCAGCCAAGCAGTCGTGCACATCCCCGGAGGAGGGGGATTCCCTCCTCTATCGAATCAATCATGGCAGTTCAGATGTGTGAGCATACCCGATGGGTGTCCGTGTCGTGCGTACACGGTTTTTGTGGCTCCTTCTGAACTTATCCCCGGATAGAACTCCCATCAACGCACGGGGATAGTGCGAAACTGCATGGCAACATGTCACTCTGTCAGTATACCATCCCGCCGCCGCACGCCTGTACGCTTTTCAAGCCATCAACCTGTCGTTGTCATTCACTCCACAGGTCTGGAGACGAACGGCAAATTTCTTGCGGCGACACTGGTCTCCCCCTCCCCATCATGCAGCCCATCTGACATCGTGTGTTTATAACCCCCAGTTCAGTTTTCATTTTCACTGACAACTCCTGAACAGGGCTGCTGCTGGTGAAAGGGGAGGAGGGTACAGGGAACTAGGAAGGTGAATTAGCCTCGGATGTAACAACGTATGGGGTGTAGCAGTAATTGTATGGTAGCGGACGGGAGGAGGAGGGAGTAATGTGTTAACCAGCAATATACCTCGTCGTTACAGGAGAAAGGCCAATTAGACGTCTCGAGACGAGGGTCCCGATGGTAACGTAAGAGGTTGGACGAGGATTTCCGAGGCGGTCAAAATCAATCGAGCTTCAATGTACCACCTGCGAGACAGTCCGATCATTTCTCAGTGCGCGACACCTCACACCCCGTGGGCAACGACAAGCACGGAGAAGACGGACATCGAGCCGCGGATGTATTGACGACCTGTATCCGAACGTAGGTATTTCAGGACAGTCCGCGCATCCGCGCATTAAACGCAGCATGTCATACAAACAACGGTGCGAGCTAATGGGTGTCGCGATTGGATCGAGACTCCCGGTTCGGCAATGACGGAAACAATCGCATTTAAAAAACCCCATATGCTGGAGCGACTTGTCGAGTTCAGTCGGTCGTCACAACATTTCGATGAGAGCCTGGCGGCAAGGGCGCGCCATCTCCGTGGCACCATCGCCAAGATTGCAGCCTGGCGACGATCCTGCTCACGACATTTCCCTTACCCAAACCACAAGTGAGTGGTAGGAAATGTCTGCATCCGTTCTTTTCTTGACGGAACGGATGGCCCTTGTCCTGGTCCTGAAAGAGACATCGAACAATATCGCCGCATGTCAGCGACGGATCAACCGTCGCTAATACTAGCTACGCACTTTCCAATGACGCGGTAGCCATCCATCCAGGGTCTGATTTCTTGCAATGCCTGGCCAATGCGAGGCAGTTCCTCTCCTCCCGAAAGAGATGGCGGCTTTGCCTCCACCGGGCGGGTGAAAGGATGATGTCGTGAGGCATGCCGTTGTCCATGGCGTCAAACTCATCCAGACGTGTCGGAGAAAGGGTCGCCACTGGTATCATAACGAATCGTGTTCTCACTGCGAAGAACAGCCAAGACCGCTACCTGTCGCGTTCGGAGGTCAGTATCCCGGGCAAGCACCATGCCACGATATTCCCTGCTGTCCGCATATAGAGATCTTGTCCGCTACCGCACTATCCATCTCCGGTGGTGGAAAAAGCGCTCGCAGGTCAGCTTCACACGCCATGGTTTGTCCCCACCCCGCTGGTTGAGCACACCGCGTCCGCATAATTCTGTACATGACCAGTTAAAAAAACACGACTTGAAGAACGTGAGAATCGCTCAGGGACCGAAAGATCAACTCCCGAGGACGCACCTCGATTCTTCTCCTCCAATTCACTCGCCATTACGGCATCGCAGCCCAATGCTAGGTCCGCCCCTTTTTCACCACCGGGGACAGGTAGGGGAATAAATCCGTGGGCTCCGAACGCGACAATCCCCGCGTGTCTTTGGGACAAGCGCGCCCCAGAAGTAGATGTCCATATGTCTGGTGGCATCGTCGAGGTCCCGAAGTGCCCAGTGCGGTTGCAGCATCGTCCCGGGGGAGAGTCCAGGACCACCATGGGGTGACCCATTTCGTGGAGAGACCCTCGGTGAGGCGTGGGATGAGAGCAAATGATGGTTGATGGTACAGGAGACTGATGGACTGACAACGACGGTGTTGTAAACGAAAGTGCTCCTCGAAATTGTTCACAGTGGCGATCAATTACTTCAACCTGGCATCCGTGCTTATCCGCAAGCCACGCCTTAGCATGCACAAGGAATTACTTGGACGATCACCACTATGATTGTTACGGTACGACCTTTTCCGACCATTTTTTATATTGTCGGTGTGGGTCATGGCCGACGTCCAGAATCACAACTCAAAGTCTAATTAGGAACTTGACGAAGCAGGCCTGCTTCGATCGTGCCGCCATAGATCTCAGCCTAGGGTCGTGGTCCGGTGGCCTCCCATCGGATCAACGGCCCAGTCTCCGGGTGCCACCGGCCAGAGGCTCCGTGGGGCGTTGGGCTAGTGGCAAGGTGTGGGGTGGATTGTGGTTGTAGCGTTTTCTAAGGTGGCACGGGCAGTCTTGCAGACGACTGGATGGCATCCCACTGGTGGTTTGTGTCTGGCTTCGTGACGCTGTGGGTTGTGTGGATTGGGGGTACTGGCGTGTGTTGGGTGCGTGATTGGGCCAGGCACGGTCGGTGTCTTGGTCTGTCTCTGTCCGTATGTTCTCTGTTTGGTTAAGGCTATGTCCGTATTCATGGTTGTTTTGGGGTTGGTGATGGGGTCGTGTGTTTGGCAATTATTGTGCGACACGGATGGGGGGTTCCATATGACAACTGTGCGTTGACCTTTGGGTTATGGGCCCCTTGTTCGGGGTTTGTTGTTCTTTCCCTCCGAGCCTCATCCGGGTGGGGCGCAGAATCTACCAAGCCATTGCAGGGGAGCCCGGGGATGGGGCCCCCGCAGGTGTTCGACATTTGGGAGTCCCAATCGAGTGTTGAGACGGCTTGCATGACTTGACTCCATTGCCATTCCACCGCCCAATCCCTCGTGCTGCTGTGTCAGGTGTGCTCACGTCCCTGTTCTCGGGTTCTCATACTCCGGTAGGGTGCGTGGGGGGGGTTTACGGGGGCTCGTGGGGGGTGGAGTGCGTGCGGGGTCTTGGGTGTGTTGTTTTTGTTTGTTTGGTTGTTGCTTGTTGTGTTCCCGGGGCTGCACTGTTTTTTGTGTTGTGAGGTTGGGTTGCGGCGCTTCCACTGTTGCGTCGGTTTGTTGTTGTGTTGGTGGACGACGCCGTTTTGTTTTGTGTTGGGGTGGTGTTTTTCCCTCTCTGCGCCGCGTTTCCCGGGTAACTGCTTCGGCACAATGTGCTGTTGCCCCTTGCGGTCCCCCCACGCCCCGTTTCCTCCACACCTCGGGGGCCCTTCCGTCCACCGGCGGTGGGGGAAGTCTCTGTTGTGGTTGGTTGTCGGGGTGCTCTAGTGTTTTTGTGTGGTGGTGAGGGGAACCGATACTCTTTGATTCAGTACTGTTTTGTGGGTGGGGGGGGTGGTGGGGGGGGTTCAGGGTGTTTGTCTGTAGGGGCCGTCCCACATGGTCAACGAGGCGATGAGGCAATCTGGAAGCTGACCCACAAACCCGGAGTTGACGTTCAGTGGAGGACGTACCAACGAAGACCCCGACGACCCCGGAGATCAACACAGGCGAAGAAGGTAAATGTGGACTCAATGTCTTACATACGCTCCACTCACAATGCTGACTGGGGACGCTTCTTCCCCCGTTACCATCCATAGGCCGGCTCAGGACAGTGGTTTGCGACAAGGGGGGGCCGGAAGAATAGTGCTGGCGGGAAGGGGAGGCCGTGGGTCTTGCGGCTTGGACAGCAAGATCCGTATGGGCGGAGCTGTATCCGAGATCACCAACACCCCTCGTCCAGGGGTGTATCGACAACCCGAACCCGACCTCGACGGAGGGAGATGGCGTG